>OX381706.1:87293861-87616361 GCA_947462335.1 Harmothoe impar
CCAGGGTGGCTGCGGCGCCGCAAAAATCATCCAGGTAGCTGAGTGACCGGTGGTTGTTTTTGCCTAGTATATAGACAAGTGGGATGTTAAACTACACAAACAAACAAACCCCACCTGTGCAGTCTCTCTCCTTCCTCCCTCTAGCCGACTATTAGCATCCAGACTACCTCACCCCACCTGTGCAGTCTGTCTCCCTCCTCCCTCTAGCCGACTATTAGGATCGACACTACCTCACCCCACCTGTGCAGTCTGTCTCCCTCCTCCACCCGTCTCACACCTGTAGCCGACTATTAGCATCCAGACTACCTCACCCCACCTGTGCAGTCTGTCTCCCTCCTCCAGGTACCCATATCACACCTGAAGCCGAGTATGAGGGTCCAGACTACCTATTTTTAAATGTACAAATGTAACAGAGTGTCACTGTGTATCATAAAGTCAAAGAAGGTGGGGACGGTATCCAGACAACTCATCAACCCACAAACTCGCCCACTACCAACTCACCCACTAATTCTTCTGGTCAACTATCCCACTAACCAACTCGCCCACTAACCAACTTACAAACTCGTCTACCTACCAAGTCGCCCACTTTCCAAGTCGCCCATTGGTTATTCTTGTGTTTCCTCCGCACATAAGGCGTTTTACATGTTACTTTATATTAGGTTAAAGAATTGGGTTGAAAGCTTCTTTTTTTTTTCACCTTCATCTGTGCCAAACTCTTCCTCCACTCCCTCTCTGCCCGCATCTTCCGGTCTAATTCCTGAAACAGAGGTAAAACAATTAAGTGGTATGGAAGAAGCCACAGCACAAAATGATTTGATATCAGAATGGGGGGGGGGGCACAGTCAGTCGGTCATCCGCTGAGTGGATTACTCGGTGAGCCACATCCAGCAAGCCGTCCACCACCAGCTGATATAGCACAGCTCGTTGTTGGTTGCACATCTCCCTTGTCGTGCTCACTCGGTCAGTCCGTCAGTCGTCCTGTGACCTACATCATGGACGTATATGAACAAATGTGGAGATTGGGAGCAATATATCACCGCCTTCAAAGAAAACCGTTGATATAGGGCACATGTAGACAGAAATTGAAATATAATGAGTGATATAAAGGCTTGAAACACATTTTCTACCATTTAGATCTTGATCTTGTAAATGGGGGATTAAAATATCGCAACTTACCATTTTTTCCTGTATCAGGATCTCCAATCTATCGTTTACGCTTTCTGGCTGCAAAATAGATGTAGATATAAATATATATACATGTATATATACATATTTTAAATTCGGTATTACAGCGCCTATTTTGATTGAAAAGCGTTCTTATTTTCAGTATCATATTCAAATCTATACAGCAGAAATGTGTGAAATGTAGAGATTAACCAACAGTATCATACCTACTACCCGCGGATTGTACGTGAACCAGACTGAGGGTTTTTATCATAATAGAACATGACTAAAATAGACATTTTAATATGTAGAAACAAGTTATAGGATTTGCCCGAGTTAGGCCACTTAAAATTGATTGTCAGCTTTGCGCACACTTTTTGGAAAAAATCGGTGAGGGAGGGAGGCTTTTTTTTTTTCATATATACTTTTTCTTGAAGGTCCGGGAGGGCTTTTTTTTCTTTTTTACATAAATTGATGGTCTGCACATATAAATAAGTTCTAAAATGCCCTTTAAACTTCGTTTCTACCCCTATTATCAGCTGAGATATGGAAATTTTCACATTTCTGGTTTTTTTTGGATGCAGCCTTTTTTGGCCTTTTTTTTCTTAAATGGTGAAAAAAAGGACTAAAGCGGCCCTTTCGAGGGGGTGCGCAAAGCTCATGATCAATTTTAAGTGGCCTTAGGGGTGCCGTTATACGCGAGATGCGGGTTATACGCGGGAATTTACGCTAGTGACAACGATGAAGAAAGTGGAAAAATGTGTATCATAAATAAATATGCTGGGTTTTTCAGTTTACAATGCTCACTTTAAGTTTCTCCATCAATCGAGCATGGTCCTGATTCTCCTTCTTCGTGTTATACTGCAGTAGCATGAAAAGGTATAAAATACAACATATACGCTATAATACGACGTGCTGACTATCACAAATAATATGGCATGCTGAATTGAATTACTGTAAAACATTGCAGAAAAAATGTCTCTGTTACCACTATGTCTATATCAAATAACTCATACATTTGGCTAAAAAAATAGAGAAATGCAAATTCACATTTGTACCATCTCTTTTGTATTTGACAAGTGGGGGCTGGGCCAGTATCCGACGAAGCCGCAGAGCGGTATAAAAATATTTGGTATTTGTGTTTATTTGTTTCTTTTTAGCCATTAAATGAACGAAAAAGAACTTTTTGTAAGAATAAAATAAAACTCACTTTCGGGTTGACGCAAAGCCCTTCCGGGTCGAAGGGAGGAAGAAATAAGTCTGAAAAAAAGCAAGTTTACAGTAACAAATTGCATCATACAGTGTAGATTAAAAAATAAAAGAAAAAGGGGCTGTGAAGTGGAACTGAAAACAATATAAAACAGTAACTTCAGAACATACTGCATCATGTATTTAATGTATGTTCATACCATCTATCTCCTGGTCCTTGAGGTTCTGTTCATTTTTTCCCTCATCTTTTTTCATATTGCAAGCTCTTATTGCGTGTGGGAAGAGTCAGAGCTTCTCGTCTTCCGTAAAGGTAAAGGGACTTTGGGGTAGACTAGAACATTGCTGTTGGCACTAGAGGGTGGGTGTTGATGTATTCTGAAACTGCCATAAAGCAACTCCCTCTGTCAAATTATAACCATTTTGAAGTTATTCCATGACCCCAGGCATTCTTTTAACATCCTCGGTCTATTTGGTTATGTGTGGTGTGAGGGGGTTGTGAGTTTGGGGGGGGGGGTGCTCACCCACTTATTAGTTACCGAAGTCCTGCAGCTGTTTCTTTATCTCTTCCCTTGTTCTGCCGCAGAGTGATAGGGCAGCAACTTCTCATAATGGATGGTACATTTTTGTAGAAGTGATTTTGTATCTTGCTTTCTTGGCCAAGCCGGATCTTCCTTGTTGTTTTCCAATGTCCTATACAATGTACAGAATGAAGTAAGTGACTACGGACCTCAGGCATGATCCAGAACGCCAGCTTGCTGCCCATTCCTGTCCGCCACTTTCATAGCTCGTCTGCTGTTGAGGCTAAATGAAACTGTTTCATGGTAAGTGTACTTCTCTTATGAATTGGCCACATTGTATCGACAAAATAACCAATGTCCTCCAGGCCCGCCTTGTTCATATTGGGGACTTCAAACTGCAGTCTGGAATTCAGGTACTGCACCTGGAGGTTCAGCACAGCAGCATACTGCTCCCCAACTCTGATGGCGTTCCAGGCTGCTTTATTTGTTTCTATTTCCTGTCAGGATCTTTGCCTTGGGGGTGGTCTCTGCGTGGGTTTCTTGTCTGTGGCCTAATTGTTTTGTGAGTTCCTGAACGATGGTGTCCTGCTGTATTATGGTGAGGCTTGCGCTATTTGTGTTTTATACTGTATAATGCTTCTTGTGAGAGTGATCTATTCTTAATTTAAAGTTGATCTCTGGGCAATTATCCTCCTGAATGAGGGAATTGAGTGTCTCTTGCTGTCTGGGATGCAGGAACATACAAATGGAACAGTTCTGGGCTACTCATTGTTGCTTGTGTTTCCCCTCCTCACAAGTTGTTACACAAGAAATGTATTAAAACCTAACCCCGAATCAGGGCATAAAGCTAGAAAAAGAACGGGATGGCCCTCACGAGCTGATTCCTCTCAGCCTGAAGCTGCTTCTTGACCTGCATGACAGTAAAACTAGCAACTAAAAATGGTGGTGGTGAGCCTGCGAACATTGATACATATGATACGCCTTCAAGGACTGGGATTGTTGGGGGGGGGGGGGTTGGGTAGTAACTATCAAAGTCCGACAGTAGGCCTACTTCACCCCACCCCGGACCCCATCAAACTGTCTATGTATCAATAGAAGCTCACTCGACACCTCTGCCATCGCTGCTTGCCCTTCCTCGTCTCCTTCCTCCTTACTCCACTCACCCGACACCTCCGCCATCGCTGCTTGCCCTTCCTCGTCTCCTTCCTCCTTACTCGACACCCGTTTGTGATGTTAGTGAACCCGTCTCTCTGTCCTGTGCTTTTCCTTCAAAAGAGGATTTCGATCTTTTGGCCCTTTTACACCATGTCTATGTGGTGTCGGAGGTTAAAGAACCCTTGCTTCAGTAGATGTGTAAGAGCTGTAACCTGGGAGAAAGAATCCATATTTCTCCTCTACTGAACAACAAGATAACAGTAAATGTTATCTAGACACGAAAAGTTGTAACCCTAGTACATCAAGTGAGGCTGCATGACCACAGATACAGACACTCTTTTTCAGGCTCTGACCAGTTTGTTCCACAGCAGCCAGGTCCTGTGACAGCTGGGACGTTAAACTAACCCTAAATCAATTGCAGACCTTCCTTACACTAACGTCTTTTCCAAGACTAAACTCTATGTTCTTTATAGATGGGAACTTTTGCTCCAATACCATGATATTGGAGTAGACATAATCTTGAAACCACAGGGTGGTGACCGGCCATACCGTATTGTCTTGTAAAAAGGGTAATGTCAGAGTCCCCTGGGTTGCCTAATCCCGTGGCGTGCGTGGTAGCAGGTAAGAATAGAACATATACCAGTTTCACAACAAGTCATGGAGGCAAATAATAATAAAGAATACATGTGTCAAGTATTTACTCAATCTCCTCGCATCATCAGCACATCAATGGAGAGGAGGGAGAAAGTTTTGAAGACAAGTCATCCTGTCTTCACAGACCATCATTTCACTGGGCGTATGACATACAACTTGCAATATCTGTGGCAGGAAATGGAATTAGCAATGTCCGAGACATATCCACAATGTTATTTTCTTAGTTTATTTCTAGAATGTACAATTCACTTTATCCCACAGGACGAGTGCAGTTGAATCGGACGAGTGGAGCAATGGTGCATATTCGACCCTCAGACTCTGCACCAAATTTGAAAATGAAGCAGTGAGCTGTTGTCTTGAAGAGATTCCGTGTCTAAACCCATTTTGCAGTTGTCTACATATTATGCTTGCAACGGTCATGTGGTCATCTTTTCTAAAACAAAAAGAAACACTACATGAGACAGAGGGAAGATTTGACTCCTATACCTTACACTGACTTGTAACCATCAATAAACAGCCACATAAGAGCAAAATGGCAACCTGCATGGAATAACCAAAAAGATCACAACAAAATGTACTCCCTTCAACCAAAACTGAAGGGAATAGCATTAAGGAAAGGGCTGAAGAGAGCAGAACAAGTTAGACTGACCCGTCTGCGGATAGGTCATACTAAAAGGCGACAAAGCAGTTGTTAACTTCTAAATCCAGCCCTGGCCAATTATGGTGAGATGGTTCTTTCTCAGGCTGTCTTGAAGAAGCCTGGGAACTCTTCTTCGGTAATTGCTTCCACCAGATTTTTTATTTGTCAGTAGTATAGTATGTATCGGAACGGGACTATAGTTAACTACTGTTTATTACTCAATCGACATGCAGCCAATCAGAGGCCTCCCTTTTGGCGGGAAATTCAAAAGCAGCCAATGAGAGGCCTCCCTTTTGGCGGGAAATTCAAATAGGTCACGTGACCGGAAGTGACCTACTTCCGGTCACGTGACCTTTGGGCGGGAAATTCAAATAGGTCACGTGACCGGAAGTGACCTACTTAAGAGGGTCACGTGACCACCATGTTGGCGGGAAATTCAAATAGGTCACGTGACTGGAAGTGACCTACTTAAGGGGGTCACGTGACTACTAGGTTGGCGCGAATTTCAAAATAAGTCAATTGAGATTTTTATGGATAAATAAATTTTAAAAAAGAAAAAGCAAGCTGAAAGCTTGCTAAAAAATAATTTAAAAATGCGGCTCTTTTTTTTAGGAGGGGGGGAGGGGCACTCTGGGGGGCACTCTTTAAGATGCATGGGGGGGGAGGGGAAGGGTTTTTAAGAGTGAGACTCGCTTCTCTGCCCTCTCTTTTAGAGGGCAGAGAGGCGAGTCTACTGGTTCGTCTACTTACAATGAAATGTATCATGATGCGTTTATGATGATGTGCATCATGATGTGACTATCTTACAACCCTATAAGAAATAAGCAAGGTCTCTCTCCTATACATAGGCGTACTTACACTGGCTATTTGTAAACTAATGAATGCGACTTCCTCGTTAAAATCAGTATCTACAACTCTTTCAATCTTAAGGCTTTTGGTTTAGTTTATTCTTTTTTTCAATTTTGGGCCCACCTAAAAAGAGGAATAGGCCCTCTGTAACAATTGTCGCTTGCTCATCAGAGCCGGGGTGTAGAAGGCCCCTGCCCTGTCGGGTACGTTCTAATGAGATAGATCGCACTCTGGTACATTTTGGTTGGTTTGGAGCTCTCGGTCGACTGTCTTATGCACCCGAAAAAACCAGACTTTCGGTGTCTCATGATAAAACTGGCGCGTTATACTAAGTGCTGGATTACTTTCTCATTTTTTTATTGTTCTATCCGATGCTTATTTAATTTTTGCACTGATAAAAACGGCTAGCTTGTACAAACATGTGGTCTATTTAAGCGTTAAGTGTAGAAAATGAACAGAACAGTGCACAGAAAATAGAGCTACCGACTACATTTCGCCCAGTCACTCAGCGGAGAACAAAAGAACTACTGACGTAGTGTACCCGCTATTCCGACAGTTGGCGCCACCGTTCGAATCTTTATACTTTTCCCGCGTGCGACATGAAGCCCTGGGGTGGGTACTGGCTGTTTGGTTGTAGGTACCGAAACATGAAAAACTACAACCAGTCCATGCCATGGTGAGACAGCTCTCTTATTCCCCCTTGAGTAGCGTCCGTAGGGCCTATGACAAAACCTAGTCCCGTACACTGAGCAGCTTCAGGTCTGAAGGCTCATACAGAAAAATGTGTGGGTGTGTGGGTTGCTTTACGCCTTAGTTAACAGCTACGGTCATTTCAAGGGCGGTGATGGTGATCGAATCTATGGCCCTTTTACCGAGACAAGGGTTCTTTTACATCCCACACTACATAGGGGTGTGTGGGTCTGTGTGTGTCTGTTCGGTCTGTGTGTGCACGCGTCTTGCACTCCGGAACATGTTCAGACACGTTCGAACCTGCTCGGACGTGCCTGGACAGGTCTCACACGCCGACCGTGTCTGAACATGTTTTCACCTTATAGCTGCTGCCGATGCTGCTGATGTTAGTAGTCGCGTCGACAAAGAATCGTCATTTGTCACACTTAAGCCTCCAGTTGAATGCGCAATGGGTAGTAAGGCTACCAACGCGACAGCCGGATCGCGCTCTTGCTTAAAGGTGCACCTCAACTCAGTGCGCCTTTAACATCCGTCCCAAATAGGTAAAGTTCCTGACGCAGCACGACGCCTCCCACCAGTAGCCAATCAGCGCGCCGAATGCCGGACACACCTCCACCGTGTGAGCCTCTAAGTAGGTCACACGAATCATACTAAGATACCGAGAGGACCAATTGGTTCGTCGCGACGGCTGCGAGCGATTGCGCGTCGTCTAAATTCACTGCCTTGATTGGCAGAGGGGGGGGCTGATTACCCCCCGTCGGATGAATTGCGGCGAAACCATAATCAATTTTTCGCTGTTTTAGATAAAAAAGAGATCCAGAGCTATCCGCTCGTCCAAGAATTATTTTTCTATCAGCCCGGGATCACCCTCAAATTAAGGCCTAAAGTCCAAAAACCCAAAAAAAATTTCCTATGGGATTTCAAAGTTGAAGCGTTTTTTGTGGCCCCAAGGAGCGGCTCACGGGTTCGAACCCTGTAAACGCCTTGACGCGCTTTCGTCGCCTTAGGCGACGTGGCTAGACGTCTTGACTAAAACTTAGTGAGGGTTCGAACCCGGAACGTCCATATTAGACGCCTAATTTCTACTAGCCCCGAAAACGAGAGTATCACATCTATATAGGTCACCCATGTTAGCCTTGGTTTAAGTGCGTGCAGAACCGTGTATTGTGCATTTATGCAGCATACAGATATGGAGACAGGCTGCTACAGTGTCAAATTGATCGACATTGTATGTAACTGGACATGAAGAAGGATCTTTTTACTTAGTTTTCTAAAAAGAGGGTAGTTCTCGGTACTCCTCCAGCAGCAGTGGTAGGGGGGTCGAACAGGTACTTAACCCTATTTATAGGGGCGCTAAGGTAGGGAGTTTGATAAATTTTTGAAAAATGAGTTAAAAAATACATATTGGTTCCATTAGTATAGATCCCTATGAGAGCTTTTCAGATCTGTAAAGATCAGGGGTTTCTATCCTGCCTAGATCCAGAAATATCATGGTGAATGCATCTGAACATATTTCCCATTTCTGTGATCTAGGCAGGAGAGGGGCACCTTCACAGCAGTTAGGGGTTCTGTAGCTCTGGCCCTAGGCACCCTTCTAACTCAGACAGAACAGGTTAACTTAAAATGGCTAGGGACATCATTGGGCAGAGGCACATACATCCGGATTTCACATACGTCTTCAAGAACACAATTACCAACATCCCCATGGTAACAAGTTTTAACAACTCATATTTATTTATTACATTTTGACATGAAGAATGTCACCATAATATTGTAGGCTACAGAAAACAGAGACTCTTATCTTTCTCCACTAATGGCTCCATTCATGTTGACTGCCATGATATTGTGATTAAAATGAGGGGTTTGTGTTTTTTATAGCTCAAGAAATGAGGTCAGGGGGGGCTATTTTTATGCAATGCACCAGTGGGGTGCTATTAGGAAGGGTGCAAATTGGATCACAGAAACGGGCAGACTACAGCGACAGCGGCAGCGCTATTTTGAACTCCCTAGAGGCTAAGGGTTTGAGATGAACGTGTCCCATGTTGCATGTCGATTTTTAAGAAATGACCATGTCACATGACACTAAGTGAAAAAGGCGTTGTCACTAGTGTCACTAAGGGGAAAAATGTAGGGGCACCGTAATTGAGAATTTCTTATTCATGTCACATGTCGATTTTTAAGAATGGTCGTGTCACATGTCACTTAAATGGTCTAATGACACAGATAGCACTAAACCTAAAGACCTACCCCCCCCCCGCCCCTATAGTCTTTCTATACTGAATCCGGGACTTGCCGGCGAGGCCGACAAAGGGCTTACCTAATGAGCTCACAGCTGGACTAGATACCCAATGTTTTGGATTGGAGAAATCAGCAGAGCAATAAAAAGCGCGGTGAGGCTGGTGTTATTTTCAAGGGTGGCCCCTGTGAGTTGTAAAATTGGTGCTAAATGTGGTAACCAGGAGGATGCTAAGTTTATTGATATTGTCCGTTAATGATACTTAAGGGGGGTGTTGTCTAAAGTTTTAATTGATATTACCAATGTGGCCAATAATGACTTCACAGTTGGGGCCCTCGCCCGCAGGTCCCAGATTCAGGGTATTCTTTGTTTATTGTGTGGCCCCTAAAGAGGGGCCGACTAACTCTTTAGAGTTAGTTAGATGCTGCCGCTGTGCTATGCAACATCAGCGTAATTAATTACGCCTCATGTTGGGCAGCATGGATCACTTGATGGGTGATACCTCAAAGCTCAAACACGGCAGAGCCGTGTGTGGCATGCGAGGACCAGTGGGTCAGGGGTGATCCGTTGCAGACAGAATGCCGATCCGTGTGAGGTTCTGACTTTCTATAGTTTTTTATAAAGCCTTAGATATGGTGTGGTATTTTTCATCTCGCTATAGTTTAGTTGGTATTTAAGGAAACCGCCTCATTTCTATCAGAAATACACAATATTGAATTGTTTTTTATATTTTAATATATTAGAAGCGTGCTTTGTTGCCTATATAGCTCATTATGCGTTGAAATGTTCGCGAGCATCGTAGGAATGTACAAAACCCCTATTGTGGCGCCATCTGACGAAAGAGCGGAGAACTATACTAGCGCGTTTCGTTATTCACATCTTTTGACAGGGACTTGGTTGGTTGTTGGGCTGCTTTATGCCCTAATTAACAGCTGAGGTCATTTCAAGGGGGGTGATAGTGATCGAATCTATGGATGCCTGAAGGTGGAAAGCACACACCCTACACTTTTACCGAGGCAATGGTGCTGCTCAAAGGGTGTGGCGAGCTAGACTGGAGGATGTAATAACTAGGCGGCAGAGGGGCCAAAAAGACAATCTCGTAGTAGTAGGTCTACTTGGATCTTGAGTAGCCGCCCTTGTGGTTATAATTACCTAGACTAGTTGGCTCTGCCAGCCTGGTCAAGTGAAAATTGGTAAGGAGACTATGAACTAAGCTAAGCTCGGATTTTAAAATGGTCTATAAAAGTATAATAAAACTATAGCACCCTCTTAGATTTGATGATAAGACGCTGCCTACTAGGTATACGCATTTGTACAAGGGTATCATTGTGTATAAAACGCTCTTTTGGTACATCATCCCGACTCTACACGAGCACCATTTTCAACGACAGATAGTGCTGTAGTGAATTTCCCATCTCAAGGCGAGCCCCGCGCTGGGTGGTGCTTATGTCTCGTAAGAGCTCCATCTCATAAGTATTAGTTACCATCACCTCACACCCGTTTAACAACGGATTCAGGGTCTAATTATGGAGACCCTGGAGTAGGATTAACAATATATCCCAATGTCTGTGGTGGACATTTACGACATGCAGACTGCCCCCTGGAGGTGATAGATCTGACCACAGGTCCGCAATATGGGGCTCCCCCTCTGAGAGTATCAAGGTTTGCGTATAGTCTCCTGCAGTTTAATCTGTTATCTCCCCCTTTGTCGGCCTCGCCAAAATCCTGGGAGATTCACTTTAAACCTAAGACCTACCCTTTTTTATTCTTTGTTTATTGTGTGGCCCCTAAAGAGGGGCCGCGGTGTTGATTAATTACACCACATGTTAAGCAGCATGAGATCAAACCTCCCTCAAAAGCGTCAAGGCTCAAAGTCCTGATGGACAGGAGCCCTGTGTGGCATTTGAGGACGAATGGTTGAGTGATCCGTTGCAGAATACCGATCCGTCAGAGGTTCTGACTTTATATAGCTTTTATATCGCTTTAGATATGGTGTAGTATTTTCAATCTCACTATAGTTTAGTTGATATTTCAAAGAATCTGCCTCATTCTATCAGAAATACACAACGTTGACATGTTTCTTATATTCAATATATTAGAAGTGTGCTTTGTTGCTTATTATAGGTCATTATGCGTTTAAAATGTTCGCGAGTATCGTGGAAATGTACAAAAACCCTATTGTGGCGTCATCTGACGAAAAGAGCGGAGAACTATACTAGAGCATGTAATCGCCAGACCAGCAGGCGGCAGCAGAGTGGTCAAAAGACAATCTCGTAGTAGTAGGTCTACTTGGATGTTGAGTAGCCGCCCTTGTGGTTGTAATTACCTAGACTAGTTGACCCTGCCGGCCTGGTCAAGTGAAATTAGTAAGGAGACCACCCATTAACGTGCTCCACAGTCTTTAGACAGTTAAGACTATAGTCAAGACCGGAGAATTTGGCGAGACGCCACTCTGGGAGGTCATAATCCTCAATGTTAGGTGTTAGCTCATTAACATCAGATACCATATTAACAACCCATTTAAAATGTTCATTTTAAGAGCAACTCACCCTATTCTGACAAAATCCTATGAGCAGGTAACCTCTGTATAAACCATAC
Source organism: Harmothoe impar (assembly GCA_947462335.1). Lineage (NCBI taxonomy): Eukaryota > Metazoa > Annelida > Polychaeta > Phyllodocida > Polynoidae > Harmothoe > Harmothoe impar. The sequence goes on from OX381706.1 coordinate 87,305,575, forward strand.
TGCAAACATCTGCTACTTCGAGCGTCTGCCTCGTGACTGATAGTGTACAACAAGACGAAGTGGGCAGAGATAAAAAAAAATGAGGCTCTTTATATAGCCGAGAGAGCAGCTAATCTGGATGTTCTAAGCTTGTTTTCACCTAGAGCCCCACCCTCTTCCAGAGAGGAATCAAATCGCTTTTCACCTGAACCCTTCCACCCCTAATCCATCAGCATGAAAAGAGAGATAACGAGTGTAACGTGCGCTACATGTATATGAGATTATAGCTGGTGAAGAGATAAAGCCGGGTCACCTGTGTATACAAAGACTACAGGGGGTGATTAACGACAGGTGTGACGCGCCAGCCCGTGAACGGATTATCTTTTAAGCTGACGCTTATTCAACTAGCCAGCCGCCGTCCGCGCCACTCACTGCGGCAAGAGGAGGTGCTTTTGTTTTACACTTGAGTCGCTTACCACATGGTCTCTACCTCACAGACAGACACGCGCCCCCTGTAGCTTTTTTTTTTTTTTTGTATACACACGCTAATCTCATAACCCCCTTATCCGTTATACAGGTAACGGGTATTCTCTTTTGAAATAGCTGCCAGTCAGCTTAGCTCTAGAAGCAAGAAGGCGTATATAAGGAGGCTGACACGTGTATAGGCGCCTTATAAGTCGGCAGGGGGTAAATACTAGTGAAAAAGGAAGGCAGGTGTGCAAGTAGCTTTTCTAACAGACACGTGTGTGCACTAAGCTGCTTAAGTCTAAACCCTCCCGCAGTAGTCAGGTGGCATGTGAAAACTTACTTAACAGATCTCTTACATTGAGTAGAGTCTCTGTGCTGAGAGAGTCTTTTCAGCCGTTTAAGAGGATTATCTAGGACAGGGTACATAAGGAGTGAAACGCCGAATAGCGGCTACTCGGTCTCGTGCAGCACAAGCAGCAGCATCTAGCAGCGGCTTCAGCAGCAGCTGCACGAGCAGCACAAGCAGCTAGCAGCTGCTGCAGCAGCTGCACGAGCAGCACAAGCAGCTAGCAGCTGCTGCAGCATCTGCACGAGCAGCACAAGCAGTAGCATCTGTCAGCAGCATCCGTGACATCGTCAGCAGCAGCAGCAGCAGCAGCAGCAGCATCTGTCAACAGCATCCATGACATCGTCAGCAGCACAAGCAGCCTGCAGCTGCTGCAGCTGCTGCACGAGCAGCACAAGCAGTAGCATCTGTCAGCAGCATCCGTGACATCGTCAGCAGCAGCAGCAGAATTTGTCAACAGCATCCGTGACATCGTCAGCAACTGCAGCAGCTGCAGCAGCTGCACGAGCAGCACAAGCAGCAGCACCGACAGCAGCAGCAGCAGCACCGACAGCAGCAGCAGCGGCGGTGTGGACCACTAAATTCGAGATGAAGCCTAGTGACATTTGACATGAAGCTTGAAAAACATAGTGACAGGTGACATGAGCAATTCTTAAAATCGACATGAGATATGAGCATAATTAAGCGACATCGACATGCGCCATGGCTATTTTTTAAGACAAACGTCATATGCCATAGCCTCCTCATCCAGACCTCCACTAGTAGTGCTCTATAAGCGCAAGCTTTGCCTTAAGAGATCTGTAGCTGTGAACCCTCTCCTCCCCCCGTGCACACAGGCGAATATCAGAGTCAGCCAATGGCGCCAACACCACTCTCATACAAGGGTCGGGCGCTGCTGGCCTATAATAGATGGGTCAAGGACCGTTCTACTGAGGGTCAGGCAGGCTAAGTCGGACATTCAATGACAGGCTGGTCTTTGGCAAACTTGCTTGAAAGTCTGGACAGCATTGACAGACTGGGGCATAAGGATCCCGCATGGTCAGACTTTCAAGCAAGTTTGCCGAAGTCACGTTATTGAATGTCCGACCTAGCCTGACCCTCAGTAGAACGGTCCTTGACCCATCTATTATAGTCCAGCAGTGCCCAACCCTTGTCTGAGAGTGGTTTAGGCGCCATTGGGTGCCTCTGATATTTGCCTCTGTGTAAGATGAGAAAAGGGGCTGTTGAAAGACTATATTTCGAGCCAGAAAACTGTAATTAGCTTTCCAAGTTGTTTATTTAACAATATCTTAGCCTAGCAAGAAGCTGTCAGATGACATCTAAGAAAAAATGTAAGCTGTTAATTGATTCAAGAGAAATTAGTTTACAAATAGCCAGTGTAAGTACGCCTATGTATAGGAGAGAGACCTTGCTTATTTCTTATAGGGTTGTAAGATAGTCACATCATGATGCACATCATCATAAACGCATCATGATACATTTCATTGTAAGTAGACGAACCAGTAGACTCGCCTCTCTGCCCTCTAAAAGAGAGGGCAGAGAAGCGAGTCTCACTCTTAAAAACCCTTCCCCTCCCCTCCCCCCTCCCCCCCTCCCCCCTCCCCCCCAATGCATCTTAAAGAGTGCCCCCCCTCCTAAAAAAAAAGAGCCGCATTTTTAAATTATTTTTTAGCAAGCTTTCAGCTTGCTTTTTCTTTTTTTAAATTTATTTATCCATAAAAATCTCAAGTGACTTATTTTGAAATTCGCGCCAACCTAGTAGTCACGTGACCCCCTTAAGTAGGTCACTTCCAGTCACGTGACCTATTTGAATTTCCCGCCAACATGGTGGTCACGTGGCCCTCTTAAGTAGGTCACTTCCGGTCACGTGACCTATTTGAATTTCCCGCCCAAAGGTCACGTGACCGGAAGTAGGTCACTTCTGGTCACGTGACCTATTTGAATTTCCCGCCAAAAGGGAGGCCTCTCATTGGCTGCTTTTGAATTTCCCGCCAAAAGGGAGGCCTCTGATTGGCTGCATGTCGATTGAGTAATAAACAGTAGTTAACTATAGTCCCGTTCCGATACATACTATACTACTTTTGTCACTGCCTGAGATCTTCATACCAGGACAGTTGTGTCTTAATGGTGAATATCATTTTGCCTGTTACTTTTTATATGGATGTAGGTCAAAAGCTAGCTAGACAGCTCCTTTTCCAAAATGTCATCAGGACTAAATTCCAGTGTAAAGCTTCCAGTATGTCTCCGTATGTTTTTCTTGGGATCTCAGGTGTTAATCATATCATCTCATGTAAGTTAAACTACCTCTCTAACTCGTGGAAAACTGAAACTTGACCACACAGGTTTGTCAATATCTCACAGCAGGTGACAATTTTGTCATGGTTGGCAAACTCAGACCCAGCAATGTCGGTGCTCAATAGTTTCACATGTCGTAGGGGGATTACTTACTGCAAGATGTACCGGTTTTTCATTTCACCAATAACACGCTCAATATGACTTCTACAGATATGTATTGTGAAAACTAAGTTGTTCGGCAGTGAATTGGTCGTGGCCCTTGAAGAAGTGTGGAGTGTAAACGTAAGCTCCACATACAGTGGCCATCTCTTAAATTGTGAATTCTCGATGCGCCAACACTTAGTTGCCATGCTGATGAAGGTCATTGGTTCTCTTACTATAAAAACGATAAAATATCGCTGAAAACTTACCGACGATGCCACTGCAATCTAGACGCTACCGGAAACTGACAATTGCGCATGCGCAGCCACGCTTCCACCTCCTGTATAACCTCGAACCACTAGAGTGGTGTCCGAGGTAAAACCTGAAACCCGATACTCCCGATGGTTTGCTTGCAGCTCGTGGGTGACACCCTCAATGTTGTCCCCAGACGTCCTCTTGGTGAACACCTTCAGGTGCTTTATGTGGAGGACGATGGAGTCTCCGATGACAAGGATGCATGGGTATATCGCTGCCATTTCTGAAATATAGATATGTATCAAGGCATTAGTGCAAATCTTATTTTTATTTTTTTCATACACAAAGTACACACTATAACTAACATTAACCCCAAGAAAAATGGTGAGCCACCTATGCATTAAGTCTAAATACTAATAACAAGCGCTCAGACTCTTTTACCATGATCACATCACAATCAGCTCTCTAGATAGTTTGACTCCCTAAATCAATGGTGTGGATGTTAAATGGCCTCTCTGTCTTACAATTCACAATACTACAAGAACTTTAGTTTGTCTTTCACTTTGACTGAACCATCATCAGTTTGAATAGGTTCAGAAAGTGGGATCTCTCAGGAGTTTTGCAGAGTGGCAAGAAGTACATGAACATCAGGCCTGCCTCATGGACGAAGTGACCACAGACTTTTTGTGGTCTGGTTCTTGATGGCCTCTTCATTATTTAATTACTGGGATGAAGTGTCCTTCAGTTCTCCAGACTGGTTATTGCACTCCCTGTTTGTGGCTGCTAGTTTTGCACTGTCTGGTCGAGTTTAGGTGTGTACCATCCTTCTGGGAGGTTCAATGTGTGTATAGTTGTAGCAAGCAAAGCTCAAAGCTGACAAAATGGTTTCTTCAATGTCCTCCAGAGCTGATAAGGAGGGCAAAATATCTGATGTTCTGTCTACAAAATGTGCTAATCCTGTTTTGTCAATATTCCATATATGGTATGGGCTTACAGAGATATCTTGTGCAAGTCTTGAGGCTCGTCTCATGTCTTGCATTTCATTAGTAGAGTGCAGTAGGATCGTTTTGTCTATATTGATATTCATTTGACACCCTTTGATTTTGCCCTCCACCATCATATGTGATCGTCACCCTCATTGAACCAACAATTTGTGGTTTTCATAGCATGTGCCTGCTCTGACTGACATTGACTGGAAACAGCAAATTGATTATTAAAAATCAATATTTATTTACACATCACATACATTCCCCAAAATTACAGCTTACATTAGGGATAATGAAATATAGAACAAAGTGTCAGCAAGTTTATTCTTACCTTGCCAGCTCAGGCGTTGCCGGCATCATGGCCGGGGATGTGTCAAGGGTTGTGTAAATAAATGGGGTTTGTCGGATGAGTCTGCTAGCTGAAAAGGCACTCCTGCACACCTGCTCCTGTTCCTCATCCTAATCTTGGCCCTCATAGAAATTCTTGTCCTCCCCCCTCATGATCTGCATCATTATCACTGATAACAACTGTTCATCCCCAGTCGCAGATAAATAAGTAGACAAAGCCATGACTGACATTTGTTTGATGTTTTCATTCAACCAAAGATGTTCAGAGCACAATAAACTATAAGATTTAAGAAAACAAAAGTTGTGTTGACTAATAAAAGCCAATTTGAGGAAATCACAATTATTATTTTGGGGACTTGTAAAAAATCATGGTTTTGTGGTCTTAGACTAATCATTAAGCTTTTCTTCTACTAAATCTAGTTATTAAATCACACTTACTGCCACGGCCCCCGCACTCCACAGCCCCTTCTTCCCGCACTCCTCCAGAATTCTCTGCACCATCTAATGAAAGAGGTAACAGTTTAGAAAGAATAAAACTGAGTTCGGGAAATATTGACACATTTATTTCAGAACAGAAGATGCTTTGTACTTGTAGTCGTTTACTCTTTGGAAGTGGTTCATATGAATGGTTAACATGCCCATCTGTAACCTCCTGGCGGAATGTTTGATTTGGTAAACCTGTATTGATTCAAATCATTCTTGGTAACACTCCTAAACATTCATCCACCAAAAGCAACAGCCTCTCACTAACTGAGTGGCAATTATACCGTCATTTCCAATTATGTGGTATTTACCAATTATACAGGATACTAATATATAGTCTCCTACCGTTAGTGTTTTGGTTCTATTCAGCTTACACATTTTTTTACACCAAATGGTGATAGCTAAGACCAATGCTTTAGCAGCACAGCGGGATTGATGGTACCCTCAGAACATGTGCAGCTATGTGCAATATGATTTTCACTTCAAAGGGTTAAGGTGGTGCAATACAATGGTTTGTGTAAGAACATAAAATGTCATTTTGTTCATCCAAAGTTTGCTAACGCAAACTGCTCCTCCAGATTCCCACTTTTTCTTCTCTTGTTGTCACGCTGTTTCTCCTTGTCATCTGTTCAAAGGAAAAGATGGTAATTCTATCTCATTCAAAAAAGTTAAGGGCATAATTGAATCATTGTCTCCATTATAAAAAGTGTAGACAGAATAACTTGGAGAGAGCTTTCTACTACTACCGTACCCTCGAGATAAAGCGCCGGGGCGCTGTAACATTTGGGTGGCCCTATAAGCCCAGCGCTTATTGAAGACCAGCGCTCTGATTGTACAAATGTGATAAATAGGATTTTGGACTTACCTTCGCGGTCCCTTTTGCCACTGAGGAAGTGAGAATACTCCAATGTGAACAAAGAAGGAGAATGAGGAGATAAAGGTGATACATGCAACTCAGTGTTATCTATGGCCATTTTTCGTAGTTGTTTCTTTGAGTCTAGTTTATTCTTTGGAAGTGGTTCATCTGAATGGTAAACATGCCCATCTGTAACCTCCTAGCGGAATGCAACAACACATTAACCAGTTCCAAGCGAGGGTCGAGGGTGCCAATTTGAATTATTTTATATTCTCTAAAACATTTACTGTCACATTGTTCAGTGCTAGGCTCACTTGAGTCAGAGCTTATCACAATAGGCTCATTGGGCTCACTTGAGTCAGAGCTTATCACAATATGGTGGGTACGGTCCATGCCTGTCTCCCTACAAAAACAAAAAGGATACTTAGCTCTGTGTTACTTTATACATTCAACCACAATGAATGATTATCGACATTCTTTCCAAAACAGACTTATCCTCCACCCATCTCTAACATAATAGTAGGCATATGATTTTAACCACACAAAATGCATTCATTTAGAGGCACGATCCGTGATTTAACTCCCTCACAACAACTTCCCCTTGTTTTTTTGGCACTGACTCTCACAGACTCATAAAACTCAAGTGTCCAATAATGAATATGGCAGACTACGTAGACAAAGGTGCACGAGTTTCAGTCTGCTGGATGGGTTATTTCAAGAGTTGACCTTGGGCCGTATTTTCACGGGGCCGTACTATGGCTTACCTAACATGAAGGTGGTTCCTTGGCGAATGCAGGACGTCGTGAATGGCGTAGAGCAGACAGTTGCCTAAGTTTGTGGAGATCTTGATCTTTGACTGCTACCTTGCTTAACCTGTCTTGCAAATGACGGATTATGTACCCTCATACCCTAACTCATGGAGCTGGCCACATGTTGAGGCAGGCAGGGCTATGGCTCTTGAGTTGTCACAAACCATGGGCTTCCTGCAAAAGATTTTCACGGCAATCAGTTGATAATATGGAATGGGCCTAGATACACTAAAGAGAAACATAAAGTACAGTTGAAAAAGACATTATTCATGATTGTTTGTTAGGCTGTGCTGCAGGCTGAAACATAGCTTGTACCTTTTACTCTGTGTGGTACGGCGGTGGCAGTTTGCCCATACTGCTTCCTTCTCCGACACGCCGTAATCCCAATATAATTGATCTCCGGGTTCTATTGGCTCATGGCAGTATAGTACCATCCTTGGCGGCTGCCCGGGGTAGACCTCCAGAAGGTTGGTCCAGTATCTCACGTTGGGCCCCCGGGCATGGTTTACCAAACGTTCGAAGGTGCCCAGGGTCCGGGTGGCATCAACTGATACCAACTTTTTGTGAAACACTGCATCAACAATGAATGACCCCGGGTCATTCAGCTCATAGAAAATCTCCCTCCTCTCTCGTTCTTTTCTCGTGATATATTCGCCTTGGTATTCCATCAGAAAATCCCATTTCAAGAATCTGCTCTTCGACACTACGCAGAGCCCAATCTCCTCGTCCTGCTCTATGGCAAAATCGTTGCTTGCCCGGCCTCTCCACTTACGCAGACCCTCCCTCGTTTTCTCCACAGCTGTGGGATCAAGTGTAGCGAGTGTTTCCTACCAAAACAAATTCATAGAAGTAGATAAGAATGGCTCAAATAGATTGTCCACTTCATCAATGTGCAACACTGAATGAGAGCATTAAAATCTTGATCAGAAATTGAGAAGCATCAGTAGCAATGCCTACATCAGTAGCAATGCCTACACATTGCATATTATAAGCTCTAGCCTGTGCAGTGAAGCAAATAAACATTTTTACCCAGTTTGACCTGTCTTTACCCTTTTAATTTTACTAGGGTTTATAACATTTCTGAGATTGATTTGCAGCTGCATTCTTCTTACTACAGTAAAGAGGTTGCTTTTACTCATATAATTCACTGCCTGACATGTTTTATGTGTTTTTCAACCAAAGTGGAATGAACCATCAGATATTTACTTACTAATTCAGGCATGAAGTGGTGATGTTGCCTGGTGTACATCTTACGTCTAGCAGAGAAAACCGTGTCAGTAAGACGCTGCAGGGCCTGACCCGTGTGGGGGGGATGATGCTCTTCCATGTTGAGGCAGGCGGGGCTATGGCTTTTGAGTTGTCACAAACCATGGGCTTCCTGCAAAAGATTTTCACCATGATCAGTTGGTAAAATAGAATGGGCCTACGTACACTAAAGAGAAACATAAAGAGTTGTACATTATTCATAATTGTGTGGTAGGCTGCAACATAGCTTGTACCTTTTATTCTCCTTGGTACTGCGATTTGCTAGAAGCCACCACAAAGTACTTTCCCACTGGTTGCAGCAACACTTTCAAGTTCTTCTTAAAGTCCACAAATGCAAAGTACTGTATTACCTTGCCAAATGCCCACTCTACACATTGGGGCACAGAGGACATGGCCTTGTTGAAGTCTTTTAGATCCTTGGTGAGGCGCAGCCCTACAACTGGATTGATAAAGCGGCATCGGCTGCCAGGATGTTAATACCACCATCTGTTATAATTATCGCGTGCAAGCAGTGCACAGTGTACAATCTGGGCACAGTGGTGAAAGTCCCATCCATGAACCAATGTTCACTGTGAGATAAGGTCTCCAAGCCACAATCAGTTGCTGAAAAAAAAAGAGAAAACACTTCTAAAATATTGTTCTAATCTATACACGGTACTGGGTGGAAGATTTTCGCCTTGCTCTTGAGATGTTGTATCCAGCGGTGCAGAGACTGAGAAAAAGAATGTGGAATGTAGATAGAAACTCCCTGCGTTCCTCTTCATTCAACTAGTTCCTGATTGGCATACTGTTAACTTTTTTTGAAAGCTGTACCGAAGAAGAAAAAAAACCTCTAGGCAGTACTAAAAATTGTATGTCACACAAAACCAGACAGTCCAAATATTTGGTTTTTGTTAAAATTTATTTGTACAAGTGGATATTTCAGGATTTCTAGGGTTGAACAATTTTTATTGAGACATCAATGTGTTGCAGACCAGGTGTTGCGATAGATATCGTAATTTGAGGCTGCAGTTCAGTGGAAGAGGCTGTCAGTTAAACTGTTGCCAAACGGTTTGTAAAGGTGTACTGCATCAGGCGTTTCACAATGTCATGGGCACCATCTCCTCCCTGAGTGTACACCTTTAAGAAAATCATGAATGATTTAGTTATCGGTAAATGTGTAGGAGCGGGATTTCTATCTTTTGGCTCATCTCATAGATTCGATCATCCTGGATACGATCATCCAACATAGGCCTTTGGCCTACCTTCTTACTTGTGAAAAACAACAAACAAACAAGGCAGCATTTCTCTTTATAGAGATTTCATATGCTTTTGTAGGGCATTGTACCTGCCTGTGCTCAAAACTTAACTGGTCTTCCGTTTCATCATCATAGTATTGGGCATCGTCGCTCTGAGGGCACACCCCTGCTTTGCACTAAGAAGTCTCAAACATCTCTTGGAGAACCTCTCATCTCTGCATCTTGCCTTTTGTGTTCTCTGATCTGTTGCATTGCAATGTTTGGCTGCCCTTCCAATATAACTGACTTCGAATGCATCAGGTTTGTCCATGTCCGTGTGGTCATCATGACACCGTGCCCCCTTGGTCTTGCCCTTGCAGATGTCAGTTGTGGAAACCTGTGGACACCAGTGCCTCTGCGCAAAACAATGCATGGCAAGATCTTCTCATCACTATATGTAAGCCCAGAGTACTTTTCTAGCCACAATCCCTGGAATAACCTGTGATGCTCAGTATTGAATACCATGTAGAATAGGTATTTATATGGTTCTCTTGAGGGTTAATTTCTTAATTTAATCTGTAATATTATGCTGCTGATGTGGAAACTGATAGATTGGTTAGACAAGACAGAAACTAGGTGATGCTGTTGGTAGATGGGCTACACTTATGAAGGTGTGGTACAGGTAAGTAGGGGTGGGTATTCTGTTGGGATGGTGATATATCATACAGGTATCTCCCTTGATGAAAGCCTGCTTTAAAGTAGGGTCAGGGAAGGAGGCCTAACAATGAGTTTTAGATATTTATTTAGGTAGGAGGGTTGGTGTAATTGCGGGTAGAAATCATGTGTGTGGTACCCAGGTTCGATTCCTGGCTTGGTCTAAGTGATATGCTGGTGCGAAAGTGGACAGATTGGCCAATGGTCCAGCCACACACATGATATCTCCACTCTATTAAACTCTTCACACACCCTTGACATCACAGGAGCTAGGCTGACTCGAGGTAAGTAGGGTGGAGAAGTTGTGGTACAGGTAAGTAGGGTTGGTACAGGTAAGTAGGTGTGGTGCAGGTAAGTAGGGGTGGTACAGGTAAGTAGTGGTGGTGCAGGTAAGTAGGGGTGGTACAGATAGGTAGGTGTGGTACAGGTAAGTAGGGGTGGTACAGGTAAGTAGGGGTGGTGTAGGTGTCCTACAGGTAAGTAGGGGTGTGGTACAGGTGACGTGGGTGTGGTACAGGTAAGAAGGTGGGGTGTAGGGGTGGTACAGGTAAGTAGAGGTGATGTAGGTGTGGTTCAGGTAAGTAGGGGTGGTGTAGGTGAAGTACAGGTATTAAGTAGGGGTGGTGTAAGGGTGGTACAGGTAAGTTGGGGTGGTGTAGGTGTAGTACAGGTAAGTAGGGGTAGTGTAGGTGTGGTACCTATTGTCCGATCAAACCTGAGAAGTCCCATAGGGTCTATGTACGCTGGGACGTTAAACAAATCAATCAATCAATCAATCAATCAGGTAAGTAGGGGTGGTGTAGGTGTGGTACAGGTAAGTAGGGATGGTGTAGGTGTGGTCCAGGTAAGTAGGGGTGGTGTAGGTGTGGTACAGGTAAGTAGGGGTGGTGTAGGTGTGGTACAGGTAAGTAGGGGTGGTGTAGTTGTGGTACAGGTAAGTAGGTGTGGTCCAGGTAAGTAGGGGTGGTCTAGGTGTCATACAACTAAGTAGGGGTGGTGTATTCATGGTACATTTGAGTAGGCTGATGGAAGTCTGCTTCTGTGAGTAGAGGAAGTAGTGGACTGAGGGAGAGAGGCACACGTTAACAGGCTGGAAGGTCAGGGTAGTGAGCCACCAGTGGGATTCTTTAAGTGAGTGGTAAAATTTATGTGTGTGGTACCCAGGTTCGATTCCTGGCTTGGTCTAAGTAATAAGCTGGTGCTAAAGTGGACAGATTGGCCAATGGTCCAGCCACACACATGATGCCTTCACTTGGTTTTAACCCTTCACACCCTCTATCCTGAACCTCACCTATAGGTGGCCCAGGTTAGTAGGGGTGGTGTAGGTGTGGTACAGGTAAGTAGAGGTGGTACAGGTAAGTAAGGGTTGTGTAGGTGTGGTACAGGTAAGTAGGGGTAGTGTAGGTGTGGTACTGGTAAGAAGGGGTGGTGTAGGTGTGGTACAGGTAAGTAGGGGTGGTGTAGGTGTGGTACAGGTAAGTAGGGGTGGTGTAGGTGTGGTACAGGTAAGAAGGGGTGGTGTAGGTGTGGTACTGGAAAGTAGGGGTGGTGTAGGTGTGGTACTGGTAAGTAGGGATGGTGTAGGTGTGGTACAGGTAAGTAGGGGTGGTGTAGGTGTGGTACAGGTAAGAAGGGGTGGTGTAGGTGTGGTACTGGAAAGTAGGGGTGGTGTAGGTGTGGTACTGGAAAGTAGGGGTGGTGTAGGTGTGGTACAGGTAAGTAGGGGTGGTGTAGGTGTGGTACTGGAAAGTAGGGGTGGTGTAGGTGTGGTACAGGTAAGTAAGGGTTGTCTAGGTGTGGTACAGGTAAGTAGGGATGGTGTAGGTGTAGGACAGGTAAGTAGGGGTGGTACAGGTAAGTAGGGGTGGTGTAGGTGTGGTACAGGTAAGTAGGGGTGGTGTAGGTGTGGTACAGGTAATTAGGGGTGGTGTAGGTGTGGTACAGGTAAGTAGGGGTTGTCTAGGTGTGGTACAGGTAAGTAGGGATGCTGCAGGTGTGGTACAGGTAAGTAGGGATGGTGTAGGTGTAGGACAGGTAAGTAGTGGTGGTACAGGTAAGTAGGGGTGGTGTAGGTGTGGAGCAGGTAAGTAGGGGTGGTGTAGGTGTGATACATGTAAGTAGGGGTGGTGTAGGTGGGATACAGGTAAGTAGGGGTGGTGTAGGTGTGGTATAGGTAAGTAGGGGTGGTGTAGGTGTGATACATGTAAGAAGGGGTGGTGTTGGTGTGATACAGGTAATTAGGGGCGGTGTAGGTGTGGTACAGGTAAGTAGGGGTGTTGTAGGTGTGATACAGGTAAGTAGGGGTGGTACAGGTAAGTAGGGGTGGTGTAGGTGTTATACATGTAAGTAGGGGTGGTGTAGGTGTGGTACAGGTAAGTAGGGGTAGTGTAGGTGTGGTACTGGTAAGAAGGGGTGGTGTAGGTGTGGTACAGGTAAGTAGGGGTGGTGTAGGTGTGGTACAGGTAAGAAGGGGTGGTGTAGGTGTGGTACTGGAAAGTAGGGGTGGTGTAGGTGTGGTACTGGTAAGTAGGGATGGTGTAGGTGTGGTACAGGTAAGTAGGGGTGGTGTAGGTGTGGTACAGGTAAGAAGAGGTGGTGTAGGTGTGGTACTGAAAAGTAGGGGTGGTGTAGGTGTGGTACTGGTAAGTAGGGATGGTGTAGGTGTGGTACAGGTAAGTAGGGGTGGTGTAGGTGTGGTACTGGAAAGTAGGGGTGGTGTAGGTGTGGTACTGGAAAGTAGGGGTGGTGTAGGTGTGGTACTGGAAAGTAGGGGTGGTGTAGGTGTGGTACAGGTAAGAAGGGGTTGTCTAGGTGTGGTACAGGTAAGTAGGGATGCTGCAGGTGTGGTACAGGTAAGTAGGGATGGTGTTGGTGTGGTACAGGTAAGTAGGGATGGTGTAGGTGTAGGACAGGTAAGTAGGGGTGGTACAGGTAAGTAGGGGTGGTGTAGGTGTGGTACAGGTAAGTAGGGGTGGTGTAGGTGTGATACATGTAAGTAGGGGTGGTGTAGGTGTGATACAGGTTAGTAGGGGTGGTGTAGGTGTGGTACAGGTAAGTAGGGGTGGTGTAGGGGTGGTATAGGTAAGTAGGGGTGTTGTAGGTGTGGTACATGTAAGTAGGGGTGGTGTAGGTGTGTTACAGGTAAGTAGGGGTGGAATAGGTGTGATACATGTAAGTAGGGGTGGTGTAGGTGTGGTACAGGTAAGTAGGGGTGGTGTAGGTGTGGTACAGGTAAGTAGGGGTGGTGTAGGTGTGATACATGTACGTAGGGGTGGTATAGGTGTGATACAGGTAAGTAGGGGTGGTGTAGGTGTGGTACAGGTAAGTAGGGGTGGTGTAGGTGTGATACATGTAAGTAGGGGTGGTGTAGGTGTGATACAGGTAAGTAGGGGTGGTGTAGGTGTGGTATAGGTAAGTAGGGGTGGTGTGGGTATGGTACAGGTAAGAAGGGCCGGTGTAGGTGTGGTACAGGTAAGTAGGGGTGGTGTAGGTGTGATACAGGTAAGTAGGGGTGTTGTAGGTGTGATACAGGTAAGTAGGGGTGGTACAGGTAAGTAGGGGTGCTGTAGGTGTTATACATGTAAGTAGGGGTGGTGTAGGTGTGGTACAGGTAAGTAGGGGTGGTGTAGGTGTGATACAGGTAAGTAGATTGGTGTAGGTGTGGTACAGGTAAGTAGGGGTGGTGTAGGTGTAATACAGGTAAGTAGGGGTGGTGTAGGTGTGATACAGGTAAGTAGATTGGTGTAGGTGTGGTGCAGCTCAGCAGGGCTCTTGTATGCATGGTACATTTAAATAGGCTGATGGAAGTGTGTTTTTATAAATATAGGGAGTAGTGGACTGAGGGAGTAGTTGAGCCATGGAGGAATTAAGGAGTAAGGGAGCTGTGAAGCCGGGGATTATTAAAGTGAGAGAGTTAGTGACTGACTGAGAATTGGAGTAAATGAGTAGGGACTGAGTGAGTATGAGAGTGAGGGAGTATTAGGGTGAGAAAGTCGTGGAGTGAAGGAGTAGTGGAGTTACGGGATGAGGGAGTAAGGGAATAGGTGAATGAAGCAGTAGGGGAGTACAGGAACCTGCACTGCACGAGAATGTCTATTTAAGTGTACCTTAAATGTCATTTTTATTACTTAAATGTCAAATTTGAGTACATTTAACGTGAAATTTAAAATGTCAATTTCGACATTTTAGCAGCATTTCGGTGTACTTTAAGGCACACTTTAAGTCGATATTTAAGTAGAATTTAAGTTGATTTAAGGTGATTAAATGACATGGCAAGGTGGCATTAAATAAAATTCATTCATTAAATAACATGCCAAGTTCCAGCTGTCCCTCACTGAAAAATCGCATTTAAGTACTTATAATGACCTTGAATGGGCATTGCCATTTTCTCTATTTTATACTTAAATGTCATTAAATTTCATCATTTTATATTGGAATATTGTTTATTGAGGGGGTCATTTCATCAGTTTCATCTTTTTTTTCGGAGCTGGGGCACCTCCAGGGGGTCTGGGGTACAGGCACCCGCTCCCTGGGGACCGGTGGCGCCTCCAGGGGGTCTGGGGGGCCCACACCCGCCCCTGGCAGCCAGGGGTGCCTCCCGGGGGTCGAGGCGGCCGGCACCAGCCCCATGGGGTCCAGGGCACCTCTTGAGGGCTCTTGGGTCCTGTAAGAAGAACATGATACAAAACTATCAGTTATTGTTTATTATTCTGCATATAAACATCTTTAGTTTATTCCCCATACAATTAGTTTATTTATTGGGTACCATTTATTTTATTATATCGATTTTTATACTTATTAATAGAAAAAACATCTAAAGCTGAGGAAGTGTATAACATGAGTCATACATATATCTCGGATACATATAGGGTGCCCTTACTCCCCTGGTTAGTATCATGGGTTGTACCCCTCCAGAAACCCTAAAAATAATGTATTATACCGGGGTTAGGTTCCCCTTACTGCCCTGTTTAGTATCATGGGTTGTACAATTTAAGTTTACCTAAATTTCCAGGAAATGTTGATTGACATTTGTGGTAAATTTAATTTGACCTTAGATTCACCAGAAATGTCAAACGAGATTTCCGGTAATTTTAGGTTTACCTTAAATTTACTGGAAATGTCAAACATCATTTCCGGTAAATTTAAGTTTACCTTAAATTTACCGGAAATGTCAAACGACATTTCCGGTAAATTTAAGCTTGCTTTTATTTCATGGCAAGCTCCAAATGACCTTTCCAGGATATTTCCTGGATATTTTGGTACACTTAAATATACTTAAATAGGACTTTTGATGCAGTGCTGGGTATGTAAATGGATAGGGAAGTGAGCAAGTAGTGCAGGGGCAGCGAGTAGGGTAAGTCCTTGAATGAGCAGGTCAAAAAGAGTGAGGGAGGAGGAGATTGAGGGAATGGGGGGTTGAGGGAGTGGGGTGTGTATTGATATGGGAATAAGTGAATAGGAGAGTGAGAAAGTAGCAGAGTAAAAAAGGAGAGGAGTTAGGGTAAGGTTAGTAGGGTGACTACAGGTAAGGAGGGTGACTACAGGTAAGTAGGGGGACTACAGGTAAGTAGGGGGACTACAGGTAAGTAGGGGAGTGACAAAGTGAGGGTGAGTAGGCTGAGTACAGGTATGTAGGGTGACTACAGGTGAGTAGGGTGACTACAGGTGAGTAGGGTGACTACAGGTGAGTAGGGTGACTACAGGTGAGTAGGGTGACTACAGGTGAGTAGGGTCACTATAGGTAACTAGGGTGACTACAGGTAAGTAGGGGGACTACAGGTAAGTAGGGTGACTACAGGTAAGTAGGGTGACTACAGGTTAGTAGGGTGACTACAGGTGAGTAGGGTGACTACAGGTGAGTAGGGTAACTACAGGTAAGTAGGGTGACTACAGGTCAGTAGGGTGACTACAGGTGAGTAGGGTGCTTACAGGTTAGTAGGGTGATTACACGTTAGTAGGGGGACTACACGTTAGTAGGGGGACTACAGGTATGTAGGGTGACTACAGGTAAGTAGGGTGACTACAGGTAAGTAGAGTGAATACAGGTAAGTAGGGTGACTACAGGTAAGTAGGATGACTACAGGTAAGTAGGGGGACTACAGGTGAGTAGGGTGACTACAGGTGAGTTGGGTGACTACAGGTGAGTTGGGTGACTACAGGTGAGTAGGGTGACTACAGGTAAGTAAGGGGACTACAGGTGAGTAGGGTGACTACAGCTG
The DNA here is from genome assembly GCA_947462335.1 of Harmothoe impar. Classification (NCBI taxonomy): domain Eukaryota; kingdom Metazoa; phylum Annelida; class Polychaeta; order Phyllodocida; family Polynoidae; genus Harmothoe; species Harmothoe impar. The sequence goes on from OX381706.1 coordinate 87,321,956, forward strand.
AGTATGCTGACAACAGGTGATTAGGATTAAAGTGTTGTAACCAGGTTTGATTTCTTGCCCAGCCTATAAAATATTATGCCAGTGCAAAAGGACAGGTTAGGAGTTACATTCATAGGTAACAAGCTTTTAGGGAGGTATTGTCACAGATGATTAAGGATATACAGTTGTTGGAAATAAGTGAACTGGGCAGTACAGTTGCTGGGTAAAGATGCAGGTGAGGTATGTAAATATCAGGGTAAAAGGTAAGGGGGGTGGTACTGTTGTGGGTTTCATATATTCATATTTTTGGACATATCGTCATGTAGATGATTTAGGAAAAGAGCGTTGTACAGGCTAGTAAGCAGGATTTGGATGTTGTATGTGGCATATAAGTAAGTATTGCTTGGAAGGTGCCATAATATGTAATAGATTTGGGACAGGCGTCCTATGCATAAGTAGCATGATGGGAAGGACTTTGGAAGTTGCATACAGGTTAGTATGATGACCCCTCAGTAAAATTGGTAATAATGGTCTACAAGAGACTGGTAGGATTCATGTGTGTGGTACCCAGGTTCGATTCCTGGCTTGGTCTATGTAGTAAAATAGCTGGTGCGAAAGTGGACAGATTGGCCAATGGTCCAGCCACACACATGATGCATGCCATTCCTTTCAAACCTCAAACTATGTGCATGAAACTTGTGGAACTTATCCTAAATGTAAGAAGAGATGCTAAAGGTAAGCAGGCTAATCTGAACTCTTCAATTCACCAACATAGCATCACTCTCCAGCAGATGTTAGGTCCTCACTAGATTAGGGTGTGGTACAGGTAAGTAGAGGGGTGAAGGGGAGTGACAGAGTGAGGGAGTAGGGCAGTAGCCCTACTCCCTCACTCTGCCACTCCCCTACTCCCTCACTCTGTCACTCCCCTACTCCCTCACTCTGTCACTCCCCTACTCCCTCACTCTGTCACTCCCCTACTCCCTCACTCTGTCACTCCCCTACTCCCTCACTCTGTCACTCCCCTACTCCCTCACTCTGTCACTCCCCTACTCCCTCACTCTGTCACTCCCCTACTCCCTCACTCTGCCACTCCCCTACTCCCTAACTCTGTCACTCCCCTTCTCCCTCACTCTGCCACCCCCCTACTCCCTCACTCTGTCACTCCCCTACTCCCTCACTCTGTCACTCCCCTACTCCCTCACTCTGTCACTCCCCTACTCCCTAACTCTGTCACTCCCCTTCTCCCTCACTCTGCCACCCACCTACTCCCTCACTCTGCTACTCCCCTACTCCCTCACTCTGTCACTCCCCTACTCCCTCACTCTGTCACTCCCCTACTCCCTCACTCTGCCACTCCCCTACTCCCTCACTCTGCCACTCCCCTACTCCCTCACTCTGCTACTCCCCTACTCCCTCACTCTGTCACTCCCCTACTCCCTCACTCTGTCACCCCCCTACACCCTCACTCTGCCACTCCCCTACTCCCTCACTCTGCCACCTCCCTACTCCCTCACTCTGTCACTCCCCTACTCCCTCACTCTGCCACTCCCCTACACCCTCACTCTGCTACTCCCCTACTCCCTCACTCTGTCACCCCCCTACTCCCTCACTCTGCCACTCCCCTACTCCCTCACTCTGCTGCTCCCCTACTCCCTCACTCTGTCACCTCCCTACTCCCTCACTCTGCTACTCCCTCACTCTGCTACTCCCCTCCCTGCCACCCCCTACTCCCTTACTCTGTCATTCCCCTACTCCCTCACTCTGCCACTCCTCTTCTCCCTCACTCTGCTGCTCCCCTACTCCCTCACTCTGCCACTCCCCTACTCCCTCACTCTGTCACTCCCCTATTCCCTCACCCTGTCACTCCCTCACTCTGCCACTCCCCTACTCCCTCACTCTGTCACTCCCCTTCTCCCTCACTCTGCCACCTCCCTACTCCCTCACTCTGCTACTCTCCTACACCCTCACTCCGTCACTCCCCTACTCCCTCACTCTGCCACTCCCCTACTCCCTCACTCTGTCACTCCCCTACTACATCACTGTCACTCCCCTTGTCCCTCACTCTGCTGCTCCCCTACTCCCTCACTCTGTCACTCCCCTACTCCCTCACTCTGTCACTCCCCTACTCCCTCACTCTGTCACTCCCCTTCTCCCTCACTCTGTCACTCCCCTACTCCCTCACTCTGCCACTCCCCTTCACCCTCACTCTGCTGATCCCCTACTCCCCTCCCTGCCACCCCCTACTCCCTCACTCTGTCACTCCCCTACTCCCTCACTCCCCTACTCCCTCACTCTGTCACCCATTACTCCCTCACTCTGTCACTCCCCTACTCCCTCACTCTGTCACTCCCCTACTCCCTAACTCTGTCATCACCCTACTCCCTCACTCTGTCACTCCCCTACACCTCTCCCTGCCACTCCCCTACTCCCTCACTCTGCCACTCCCCTACTCCCTCACTCTGCCACTCCCCTACTCCCTCACTCTGTCACTCCCCTACTCCCTCACTCTGTCACCCCCCTACTCCCTCACCCTGTCACTCCCCTTCTCCCTCACTCTGCCACCCCCATACTCCCTCACTCTGTCACTTCCCTACTCCCTCACTCTGTCACTGCCATACTCCCTCACTCTGTCACTCCCCTACTCCCTCACTCTGTCACTCCCCTACTCCCTCACTCTGCCACTCCCCTTCTCCCTCACTCTGCTGCTCCCCTACTCCCCTCCCTGCCACCCCCTACTCCCTCACTCTGTCACTCCCCTACTCCCTCACTCTGTCACCCCCTACTCCCTCACTCTGTCACTCCCCTACTCCCTCACTCTGTCACTCCCCTACTCCCTCACTCTGCTACTCCCCTACTCCCTCACTCTGCCACTCCCCTACTCCCTCACTCTGTCGCTCCCCTACTCCCTCACTCTGTCACCCCCTACTCCCTCACTCTGTCACTCCCCTACTCCCTCACTCTGTCACTCCCCTACTCCCTCACTCTGTCACTCCCCTACTCCCTCACTCTGTCACCCCCCGTCTGCCTCACTCTGCTACTCCCCTACTCCCTCACTCTGCCACTCCCCTACTCCCTAACTCTGTCACTCCCCTACTCCCTCACTCTGTCACCCCCCGTCTGCCTCACTCTGCTACTCCCCTACTCCCTCACTCTGTCACCCCCTACTCCCTCACTCTGTCACTCCCCTACTCCCTCACTCTGTCACTCCCCTACTCCCTCACTCTGCTACTCCCCTACTCCCTCACTCTGCCACTCCCCTACTCCCTCACTCTGTCGCTCCCCTACTCCCTCACTCTGTCACCCCCTACTCCCTCACTCTGTCACTCCCCTACTCCCTCACTCTGTCACTCTCCTACTCCCTCACTCTGTCATTCCCTACTCCCTCACTCTGTCACCCCCCGTCTGCCTCACTCTGCTACTCCCCTATTCCCTCACTCTGTCACCCCCCTACTCCCTCACTCTGTCACTCCCCTACTCCCTCACTCTGTCACTCCCCTACTCCCTCACTCTGTCACCCCCTACTCCCTCACTCTGTCACTCTCCTACTCCCTCACTCTGTCATTCCCTACTCCCTCACCTTGTCACCCCCCGTCTGCCTCACTCTGTCACTCCCCTACTCCCTAACTCTGTCATCACCCTACTCCCTCACTCTGTCACTCCCCTACTCCCTCACTCTGCCACCCCCCTACTCCCTCACTCTGCCACTCCCCTACTCCCTAACTCTGTCACTCCCCTACTCCCTCACTCTGTCACCCCCCGTCTGCCTCACTCTGCTACTCCCCTACTCCCTCACTCTGTCACTCCCCTACTCCCTAACTCTGTCATCACCCTACTCCCTCACTCTGTCACTCCCCTACTCCCTCACTCTGTCACTCCCCTACACCTCTCCCTGCCACTCCCCTACTCCCTCACTCTGCCACCCCCATACTCCCTCACTCTGCTACTCCCCTACTCCCTCACTCTGCCACCCCCCTACTCCCTCACTCTGTCACTTCCCTACTCCCTCACTCTGTCACTGCCATACTCCCTCACTCTGTCACTCCCCTACTCCCTCACTCTGCCACTCCCCTTCTCCCTCACTCTGCTGCTCCCCTACTCCCCTCCCTGGCACCCCCTACTCCCTCACTCTGTCACTCCCCTACTCCCTCACTCTGTCACTCCCCTACTCCCTCACTCTGTCACTCCCCTACTCCCTCACTCTGTCACTCCCCTACTCCCTAACTCTGTCATCACCCTACTCCCTCACTCTGTCGCTCCCCTACTCCCTCACTCTGTCACCCCCTACTCCCTCACTCTGTCACTCCCCTACTCCCTCACTCTGTCACTCCCCTACTCCCTCACTCTGTCACTCCCCTACTCCCTCACTCTGTCACCCCCCGTCTGCCTCACTCTGCTACTCCCCTACTCCCTCACTCTGTCACCCCCTACTCCCTCACTCTGTCACTCCCCTACTCCCTAACTCTGTCATCACCCTACTCCCTCACTCTGTCACTCCCCTACTCCCTCACTCTGCCACCCCCCTACTCCCTCACTCTGTCACTCCCCTACTCCCTCACTCTGTCACTCCCCTACACCCTCACTTTATCACCCCCCTACACCCTCACTCTGTCACTCCCCTACTCCCTCACTCTGTCACTCCCCTACTCCCTCACTCTGTCACTCCCCTACTCCCTCACTCTGCCACCCCCATACTCCCTCACTCTGTCACTTCCCTACTCCCTCACTCTGCTGCTTCCCTACTCCCTCACTTTATCACCCCCCTACTCCCTCACTCTGTCACTCCCCTACTCCCTCACTCTGTCACTCCCCTACTCCCTCACTCTGCCCCCACCCTACTCGCTCACTATGTCACTGCCCTACTCCCCTACTCCCTCACTCTGCCACTCCCCTACTCCCTCGGTCTGTCACTCCCCTAGTCCCTCACTCTGCTACTCCCCCACTCCCTCACTCTGTCACTCCCCTACTACCTTACTCCGTCACCCTCCTACACCCTCACTCTGCTACTCCCCTACTCCCTCACTCTGCCACTCCCCTACTCCCTCACTCTGCCACCCACCTACTCCCTCACTCTGCCACTGCCCTACTCCCTCACTCTGTCAGTCCCCTGCTCCCTCACTCTGCCACCTCCCTACTCCCTCACTCTGCCACTCCCCTACACCCTCACTCTGTCACTCCCCTACACCCTCACTCTGTCACCCCCATACTCCCTCACTCTGCCACTCCCCTACTGCCTCACTCTGTCGTCCCCCGTCTGCCTCACTCTGCTACTCCCCTACCCCCTCACTCTGTCAGTCCCCTACTCCCTCACTCTCTCACTCCCCTAGTCCCTAACTCTGTCAACCCCTACTCCCTCACTCTATCACTCCCCTACTCCCTCACTCTGTCACTCCCCTACTCCCTCACTCTGTCACTCCCCTACTCCCTCACTCTCTCACTCCCCTAGTCCCTAACTCTGTCACCCCCTACTCCCTCACTCTCTCACTCCCCTAGTCCCTAACTCTGTCACCCCCTACTCCCTCACTCTATCACTCCCCTACTCCCTCACTCTGTCACTCCCCTACTCCCTCACTCTGTCACTCCCCTACTCCCTCACTCTGCCACTCCCCTACTCCCTCACTCTGTCACTCCCCTACTCCCTCACTCTGTCACTCCCCTACTCCCTCACTCTGTCACTCCCCTACTCCCTCACTCTGCCACTCCCCTACTCCCTCACTCTGCCACTCCCCTACTCCCTTACTCTGTCACTCCCCTACTCCCTCACTCTGTCACTCCCCTACTCCCTCACTCTGTCACTCCCCTACACCCCTACCTGCCACTCCCCTACGCCCCTCCCTGCCACTCCCCTACACCCCTCCCTTCCACTCCCCTACTCCCTTACTCTGCTGCTCCCCTACTCCCTCACTCTGCCACTCCCCTACTGCCCTCCCTGCCACTTCCCTACTCCCTCACTCTGCCACTCCCCTTCTCCCTCACTCTGCTACTCCCCTACTCCCTCACTCTTTCACTCCCCTACTCCCTCACTCTGTCACTCCCCTACACCCCTCCCTGCCACTCCCCTACTCCCTCACTCTGCCACTCCCCTACTCCCTCACTATGTCACTCCCCTACACCCCTCCCTGCCACTCCCCTACTCCCTCACTCTGCCACTCCCCTACACCCCTCCCCGCCACTTCCCTACTCCCTCACTCTGCCACTCCCCTACTCCCTCTTTCTGTCACTCCCCTACTCCCTCACCCTGTCACTCCCCTTCTCCCTCACTCTTTCACTCCCCTACTCCCTCACTCTGTCACTCCCCTACACCCCTCCCTGCCACTCCCCTACTCCCTCACTCTGTCACTCCCCTACACCCCTCCCTGCCACTCCCCTACTCCCTCACTCTGTCACTCCCCTACTCCCTCACTCTGCCACTCCCCTACACCCCTCCCTGCCACTCCCCTACTCCCTCACTCTGCCACTCCCCTACTCCCTCACTCTGTCACTCCCCTACACCCCTCCCTGCCACTCCCCTACTCCCTCACTCTGTCACCCCCCTACTCCCTCACTCTGTCACTCCCCACTCCCTCACTCTATCACCCCCCACTCCCTCACTCTGCCACTCCCCTACTCCCTCACTCTGTCACCCACCTACTCCCTCACTCTGTCACTCCCCTACTCCCTCACTCTGTCACCCCCCTACTCCCTCACTCTGGCACTCCCCTACTCCCTCACTCTGTCACCCCCCTACTCCCTCACTCTGCCACTCCCCTACTCCCTCACTCTGCCACTCCCCTACGCCCTCACTCTGCCATTCCCCTACACCCCTCCCTGTCACCCCCCTACTCCCTCACTCTGTCACTCCCCTACTCCCTCACTCTGCCACTCCCCTACTCCCTCACTCTGTCACTCCCCTACTCCCTCACTCTGCTACTCCCCTGCGCCCCTCCCTGCCACTCCCCTACACCCCTCCTTGCCACTCCCCTACACCCCTCCCTGCCACTCCCCTACTCCCTCACTCTGCCACTCCCCTACTCCCTCACTCTGCCACTCCCCTACGCCCTCACTCTGTCACTCCCCTACTCCCTCACTCTGTCACTCCCCTACTCCCTCACTCTGCCACTCCCCTACTCCCTCACTCTGTCACTCCCCTACTCCCTCACTCTGTCACTCCCCTTCTCCCTCACTCTGCTGCTCCCCTACTCCCTCACTCTGCTACTCCCCTACTCTCTCACTCTGCTACTTCCCTACTCCCCTCCCTGCCACCTCCCTACTCCCTCACTCTGTCACTCCTCTACTCCCTCACTCTGTCACTCCCCTACTCCCTCACTCTGCCACCCACCTACTCCCTCACTCTGCCACTCCCCTACGCCCTCACTCTGTCACTCCCCTACTCCCTCACTCTGTCACTCCCCTACTCCCTCACTCTGCCACTCCCCTACTCCCTCACTCTATCACTCCCCTACTCCCTCACTCTGTTACTCCCCTTCTCCCTCACTCTGCTGCTCCCCTACTCCCTCACTCTGCTACTCCCCTACTCCCTCACTCTGCCACCCACCTACTCCCTTACTCTGTCACCCTCCTACGCCCTCACTCTGTCACTCCCCTACTCCCTCACTCTGCCACTCCCCTACACCCCTCCCTGCCACTTCCCTACTCCCTCACTCTGCCACTCCCCTTCTCCCTCACTCTGCTACTCCCCTACTCCCTCACTCTTTCACTCCCCTACTCCCTCACTCTGTCACTCCCCTACACCCCTCCCTGCCACTCCCCTACTCCCTCACTCTGCCACTCCCCTACTCCCTCACTATGTCACTCCCCTACACCCCTCCCTGCCACTCCCCTACTCCCTCACTCTGCCACTCCCCTACACCCCTCCCCGCCACTTCCCTACTCCCTCACTCTGCCACTCCCCTACTCCCTCTTTCTGTCACTCCCCTACTCCCTCACCCTGTCACTCCCCTTCTCCCTCACTCTTTCACTCCCCTACTCCCTCACTCTGTCACTCCCCTACACCCCTCCCTGCCACTCCCCTACTCCCTCACTCTGTCACTCCCCTACACCCCTCCCTGCCACTCCCCTACTCCCTCACTCTGTCACTCCCCTACTCCCTCACTCTGCCACTCCCCTACACCCCTCCCTGCCACTCCCCTACTCCCTCACTCTGCCACTCCCCTACTCCCTCACTCTGTCACTCCCCTACACCCCTCCCTGCCACTCCCCTACTCCCTCACTCTGTCACCCCCCTACTCCCTCACTCTGTCACTCCCAACTCCCTCACTCTATCACCCCCCACTCCCTCACTCTGCCACTCCCCTACTCCCTCACTCTGTCACCCACCTACTCCCTCACTCTGGCACTCCCCTACTCCCTCACTCTGTCACCCCCCTACTCCCTCACTCTGCCACTCCCCTACTCCCTCACTCTGCCACTCCCCTACGCCCTCACTCTGCCATTCCCCTACACCCCTCCCTGTCACCCCCCTACTCCCTCACTCTGTCACTCCCCTACTCCCTCACTCTGCCACTCCCCTACTCCCTCACTCTGTCACTCCCCTACTCCCTCACTCTGCTACTCCCCTGCGCCCCTCCCTGCCACTCCCCTACACCCCTCCTTGCCACTCCCCTACACCCCTCCCTGCCACTCCCCTACTCCCTCACTCTGCCACTCCCCTACTCCCTCACTCTGCCACTCCCCTACGCCCTCACTCTGTCACTCCCCTACTCCCTCACTCTGCCACTCCCCTACGCCCTCACTCTGTCACTCCCCTACTCCCTCACTCTGTCACTCCCCTACTCCCTCACTCTGCCACTCCCCTACTCCCTCACTCTGCCACTCCCCTACTCCCTTACTCTGTCACTCCCCTACTCCCTCACTCTGTCACTCCCCTACTCCCTCACTCTGTCACTCCCCTACACCCCTACCTGCCACTCCCCTACGCCCCTCCCTGCCACTCCCCTACACCCCTCCCTTCCACTCCTCTACTCCCTTACTCTGCTGCTCCCCTACTCCCTCACTCTGCCACTCCCCTACACCCCTCCCTGCCACTTCCCTACTCCCTCACTCTGCCACTCCCCTTCTCCCTCACTCTGCTACTCCCCTACTCCCTCACTCTTTCACTCCCCTACTCCCTCACTCTGTCACTCCCCTACACCCCTCCCTGCCACTCCCCTACTCCCTCACTCTGCCACTCCCCTACTCCCTCACTATGTCACTCCCCTACACCCCTCCCTGCCACTCCCCTACTCCCTCACTCTGCCACTCCCCTACACCCCTCCCCGCCACTTCCCTACTCCCTCACTCTGCCACTCCCCTACTCCCTCTTTCTGTCACTCCCCTACTCCCTCACCCTGTCACTCCCCTTCTCCCTCACTCTTTCACTCCCCTACTCCCTCACTCTGTCACTCCCCTACACCCCTCCCTGCCACTCCCCTACTCCCTCACTCTGTCACTCCCCTACACCCCTCCCTGCCACTCCCCTACTCCCTCACTCTGTCACTCCCCTACTCCCTCACTCTGCCACTCCCCTACACCCCTCCCTGCCACTCCCCTACTCCCTCACTCTGCCACTCCCCTACTCCCTCACTCTGTCACTCCCCTACACCCCTCCCTGCCACTCCCCTACTCCCTCACTCTGTCACCCCCCTACTCCCTCACTCTGTCACTCCCCACTCCCTCACTCTATCACCCCCCACTCCCTCACTCTGCCACTCCCCTACTCCCTCACTCTGTCACCCACCTACTCCCTCACTCTGTCACCCACCTACTCCCTCACTCTGGCACTCCCCTACTCCCTCACTCTGTCACCCACCTACTCCCTCACTCTGTCACTCCCCTACTCCCTCACTCTGCCACTCCCCTACTCCCTCACTCTGTCACTCCCCTACTCCCTCACTCTGTCACTCCCCTACTCCCTCACTCTGCCACTCCCCTACTCCCTCACTCTGTCACTCCCCTACTCCCTCACTCTGCTACTCCCCTGCGCCCCTCCCTGCCACTCCCCTACACCCCTCCTTGCCACTCCCCTACACCCCTCCCTGCCACTCCCCTACTCCCTCACTCTGCCACTCCCCTACTCCCTCACTCTGCCACTCCCCTACGCCCTCACTCTGTCACTCCCCTACTCCCTCACTCTGTCACTCCCCTACTCCCTCACTCTGCCACTCCCCTACTCCCTCACTCTGTCACTCCCCTACTCCCTCACTCTGTCACTCCCCTTCTCCCTCACTCTGCTGCTCCCCTACTCCCTCACTCTGCTACTCCCCTACTCTCTCACTCTGCTACTTCCCTACTCCCCTCCCTGCCACCTCCCTACTCCCTCACTCTGTCACTCCTCTACTCCCTCACTCTGTCACTCCCCTACTCCCTCACTCTGCCACCCACCTACTCCCTCACTCTGCCACTCCCCTACGCCCTCACTCTGTCACTCCCCTACTCCCTCACTCTGTCACTCCCCTACTCCCTCACTCTGCCACTCCCCTACTCCCTCACTCTATCACTCCCCTACTCCCTCACTCTGTTACTCCCCTTCTCCCTCACTCTGCTGCTCCCCTACTCCCTCACTCTGCTACTCCCCTACTCCCTCACTCTGCCACCCACCTACTCCCTTACTCTGTCACCCTCCTACGCCCTCACTCTGTCACTCCCCTACTCCCTCACTCTGCCACCCACCTACTCCCTCACTCTGTCACTCCCCTACACCCTCACTCTGTCACTCCCCTACACCCTCACTCTGTCACTCCCCTACTCCCTCACTCTGCCACTCCACTGCTCCCTCACTCTGCCACTCCCCTACTCCCTCACTCTGCCACTCCCCTACTCCCTCACTCTGCCACCCACCTACTCCCTCACTCTGTCACTCCCCTACACCCTCACTCTGTCACCCCCTACTCCCTCACTCTGTCACTCCCCTACTCCCTCACTCTGTCACTCCCCTACTCCCTCACTCTGCCACTCCACTGCTCCCTCACTCTGCCACTCCCCTACTTGCTCACTCTGCTGCTCCCCTACTCCCTCACTCTGCTACTCCCCTACTCCCTCACTCTGTCACTCCCCTACACCACTCCCTGCCACTCCCCTACTCCCTCACTCTGCCACTCCCCTACTCCCTCACTCTGCTGCTCCCCTACTCCCTCACTCTGCCACTCCCCTACACCCTCACTCTGTCACTCCCCTCCTCCTCACTCTGTCACTCCCCTACTCCCTCACTCTATCACTCCCCTACTCCCTCACTCTGTCACTCCCCTACTCCCTCACTCTATCACCCCCCTACTCCCTCACTCTGTCACTCCCCTACTGCTTCACTCTGCCACGCCCCTACTCCCTCACTCTGCCACTCCCCTACTCCCTCACTCTATCACCCCCCTACTCTCTCACTCTGTCACTCCCCTACTCCCTCACTCTGCTGCTCCCCTACTCCCTCACTCTATCACCCCCCTACTCCCTCACTCTGCCACTCCCCTACTCCCTCACTCTGTCACTCCCCTACTCCCTCACTCTGCCACTCCCCTACTCCCTCACTCTGCCACTCCCCTATTCCCTCACTCTGTCACTCCCCTACTCCCTCACTCTGTCACTCCCCTACTCCCTCACTCTGTCACCCCCCTACTCCCTCACTCTGTCACTCCCCTACTCCCTCACTCTGCCACTCCCCTACTCCCTCACTATGTCACTCCCCTACTCCCTCACTCTGTCACTCCCCTACTCCCTCACTCTGCCACTCCCCTACTTTCTCACTCTATCACTCCCCTATTCCCTCACTCTGCCACCAACCTACTCCCTTACTCTGTCACCCTCCTACGCCCTCACTCTGTCACTCCCCTACTCCCTCACTCTGCCACCCACCTACTCCCTCACTCTGTCACTCCCCTACACCCTCACTCTGTCACTCCCCTACACCCTCACTCTGTCACTCCCCTACTCCCTCACTCTGCCACTCCACTGCTCCCTCACTCTGCCACTCCCCTACTCCCTCACTCTGCCACCCACCTACTCCCTCACTCTATCACTCCCCTACACCCTCACTCTGTCACCCCCTACTCCCTCACTCTGTCACTCCCCTACTCCCTCACTCTGTCACTCCCCTACTCCCTCACTCTGCCACTCCACTGCTCCCTCACTCTGCCACTCCCCTACTCGCTCACTCTGCTGCTCCCCTACTCCCTCACTCTGCTACTCCCCTACTCCCTCACTCTGTCACTCCCCTACACCACTCCCTGCCACTCCCCTACACCCCTCCCTGCCACTCCCCTACTCCCTCACTCTGATGCTCCCCTACTCCCTCACTCTGCTACTCCCCTACACCCTCACTCTGTCACTCCCCTCCTCCTCACTCTGTCACCCCCTACTACCTCACTCTGTCACTCCCCTACTCCCTCACTCTATCACTCCCCTACTCCCTCACTCTATCACTCCCCTACTCCCTCACTCTGTCACTTCCCTACTCCCTCACTTTTTCACCCCCCTACTCCCTCACTCTGTCACTCCCCTCCTGCTTCACTCTGCCACGCCCCTACTCCCTCACTCTGCCACTCCCCTACTCCCTCACTCTATCACCCCCCTACTCCCTCACTCTGTCACTCCCCTACTCCCTCACTCTGCTGCTCCCCTACTCCCTCACTCTATCACCCCCCTACTCCCTCACTCTGTCACTCCCCTACTCCCTCACTCTGCCACTCCCCTACTCCCTCACTATGTCACTCCCCTACTCCCTCACTCTGTCACTCCCCTACTCCCTCATTCTGCCACTCCCCTACTTTCTCACTCTATCACTCCCCTATTCCCTCACTCTGCCACCAACCTACTCCCTTACTCTGTCACCCTCCTACGCCCTCACTCTGTCACTCCCCTACTCCCTCACTCTGCCACCCACCTACTCCCTCACTCTGTCACTCCCCTACACCCTCACTCTGTCACTCCCCTACACCCTCACTCTGTCACTCCCCTACTCCCTCACTCTGCCACTCCACTGCTCCCTCACTCTGCCACTCCCCTACTCCCTCGCTCTGCCACCCACCTACTCCCTCACTCTATCACTCCCCTACACCCTCACTCTGTCACCCCCTACTCCCTCACTCTGTCACTCCCCTACTCCCTCACTCTGTCACTCCCCTACTCCCTCACTCTGCCACTCCACTGCTCCCTCACTCTGCCACTCCCCTACTCGCTCACTCTGCTGCTCCCCTACTCCCTCACTCTGCTACTCCCCTACTCCCTCACTCTGTCACTCCCCTACACCACTCCCTGCCACTCCCCTACACCCCTCCCTGCCACTCCCCTACTCCCTCACTCTGATGCTCCCCTACTCCCTCACTCTGCTACTCCCCTACACCCTCACTCTGTCACTCCCCTCCTCCTCACTCTGTCACCCCCTACTACCTCACTCTGTCACTCCCCTACTCCCTCACTCTATCACTCCCCTACTCCCTCACTCTATCACTCCCCTACTCCCTCACTCTGTCACTTCCCTACTCCCTCACTTTTTCACCCCCCTACTCCCTCACTCTGTCACTCCCCTCCTGCTTCACTCTGCCACGCCCCTACTCCCTCACTCTGCCACTCCCCTACTCCCTCACTCTATCACCCCCCTACTCCCTCACTCTGTCACTCCCCTACTCCCTCACTCTGCTGCTCCCCTACTCCCTCACTCTATCACCCCCCTACTCCCTCACTCTGCCACTCCCCTACTCCCTCACTCTGTCACTCCCCTACTCCCTCACTCTGCCACTCCCCTACTCCCTCACTCTGCCACTCCCCTATTCCCTCACTCTGTCACTCCCCTACTCCCTCACTCTGTCACTCCCCTACTCCCTCACTCTGTCACCCCCCTACTCCCTCACTCTGTCACTCCCCTACTCCCTCACTCTGCCACTCCCCTACTCCCTCACTATGTCACTCCCCTACTCCCTCACTCTGTCACTCCCCTACTCCCTCACTCTGCCACTCCCCTACTCCCTCACTCTATCACTCCCCTACTCCCTCACTCTATCACCCCCCTACTCCCTCACTCTGTCACTCCCCTACTCCCTCACTCTATCACTCCCCTACTCCCTCACTCTGCCACCCCCCTACTCCCTCACTCTATCACTCCCCTACTCCCTCACTCTGTCACTCCCCTACACCACTCCCTGCCACTCCCCTACACCCCTCCCTGCCACTCCCCTACTCCCTCACTCTGATGCTCCCCTACTCCCTCACTCTGCTACTCCCCTACACCCTCACTCTGTCACTCCCCTCCTCCTCACTCTGTCACCCCCTACTACCTCACTCTGTCACTCCCCTACTTCCTCACTCTATCACTCCCCTACTCCCTCACTCTATCACTCCCCTACTCCCTCACTCTGTCACTCCCCTACTCCCTCACTCTATCACCCCCCTACTCCCTCACTCTGTCACTCCCCTCCTGCTTCACTCTGCCACGCCCCTACTCCCTCACTCTGCCACTCCCCTACTCCCTCACTCTATCACCCCCCTACTCCCTCACTCTGTCACTCCCCTACTCCCTCACTCTGCTGCTCCCCTACTCCCTCACTCTATCACCCCCCTACTCCCTCACTCTGCCACTCCCCTACTCCCTCACTCTGTCACTCCCCTACTCCCTCACTCTGCCACTCCCCTACTCCCTCACTCTGCCACTCCCCTATTCCCTCACTCTGTCACTCCCCTACTCCCTCACTCTGTCACTCCCCTACTCCCTCACTCTGTCACCCCCCTACTCCCTCACTCTGTCACTCCCCTACTCCCTCACTCTGCCACTCCCCTACTCCCTCACTATGTCACTCCCCTACTCCCTCACTCTGTCACTCCCCTACTCCCTCACTCTGCCACTCCCCTACTCCCTCACTCTATCACTCCCCTACTCCCTCACTCTATCACCCCCCTACTCCCTCACTCTGTCACTCCCCTACTCCCTCACTCTATCACTCCCCTACTCCCTCACTCTGCCACCCCCCTACTCCCTCACTCTATCACTCCCCTACTCCCTCACTCTGCCACTCCCCTACTCCCTCACTCTATCACTCCCCTACTCCCTCACTCTATCACCCCCCTACTCCCTCACTCTGTCACTCCCCTACTCCCTCACTCTATCACCCCCCTACTCCCTCACTCTGTCACTCCCCTACTCCCTCACTTTATCACCCCCCTACTCCCTCACTCTGCCACTCGCCTACTCCCTCACTCTATCACTCCCCTACTCCCTCACTCTATCACCCCCCTACTCCCTCACTATGTCACTCCCCTACTCCCTCACTCTATCACCCCCCTACTCCCTCACTCTATCACCCCCCTACTCCCTCACTCTGCCACCCCCCCTACTCCCTCACTCTATCACTCCCCTACTCCCTTATTCTGCCACCCCCCTGCTCCCTCACTCTATCACTCCCCTATTCCCTCACTCTGCTGCTCCCCTACTCCCTCACTCTGCCACCCCCTACTCCCTCATTCTGCCACCTCCCTACTCCCTCACTCTGTCACTCCCCTACTCCCTCACTCTATCACTCCCCTATTCCCTCACTCTGCTGCTCCCCTTCACCCCTCCCTGCCACCATCCCTTCCTGAACCTTGTACCACTGTAATGACCTACAATTGTACCACCCTAGGCTTCCATAAGGTATGTCACTGTACATAACTACCCATACCTGTAACCTGTAGCTGTACTGTATAACATACAGTTGTGGATCAAGGGATTTGAAGAGGAGGGGTGTGCCCCCTATTATTGGTCTAAATTGTTATATTATACTAAAAAACAAAGCCAGAGATGAACCCTGGGTTTCAACATACTCACCTGTAGTAAACATACTTACTTGTAGTCACCATACCTCAGGTGACCGACATGTCACATGCCCACTTGTTCTGATTCAAAGGTTGCTGTTCTGTAGGGGTATTAGTCTAAAAAGGGCCAGAAATAGCCAAAACTGCATAACTCAGGAGTTTATATCATGGTTGCCTAACATTACCCCATTTCACGTGTAGGATGCTCACCATCTGCTGACCTACCTGTATGCTAATTGCCACCACCCCATGATACCTCTAGTTGTTACCACTGCATCAAAATTGCTATTTAAGTTTACTTAAGTGTGCCAAAATATCGGGGAAATGTCCTGGAAATGTTGTTTTGAGCTTGCCATGAAATAAAAATAACCTTAAATCTACCGGAAATGTCAAACGACATTTCCGGGAAATTTAAGGAAAACTTAAATTTTCACGAAATGTCAAATGACATTTCCCAGAAATTTAAGGTCAACTTAAATTTACCCGAAATGTCAAATAACGTTTCCAGGAATTTTAAGGTCAACTTAAATTCACCAGAAATGTCAAACGGCATTTCCGGGAAACTTAAGGTAAACTTGATTTAACCAAATATGTCATGTGACATTTCCAAGCACTATCCAGGAGAATGAGGGGACCTTGACCCCGGTATTATACATTATTTTGAGGGTGTCTAGAGGGCTATAACCCGTGATACTAACCAGGGGAGTAAGGGGACCTTGACCCCGGTATTATACATTATTTTGAGGGTGTCTAGAGGGCTATAACCCGTGATACTAACCAGGGGAGTAAGGGGACCTTGACCCCGGTATTATACAATATTTTGAGGGTGTCTGGATGGCTACAACCCGTGATACTAACCAGGGGAGTAAGGGAACCTTGACCCCGCTATTATACATTATTTTGAGGGTGTCTGGAGGGCTACAACCCGTGAAACTTACCAGAGGAGTAAGGGGACCCTGACCCCAGTATTATACATTATTTTGAGGGTTTCTGGAGGGCTACAACCAGTTATAGTACTTAAATGGGTTTTACATGAGTTAAAAGCTCTAATAGTGCCTAAATGGCTCCCTGATCTCATATAATAAGTTCTAATCATCACAGGTGGGAAATAGAAATATGCCCATGTTGCTAACATTGTACAGAATTTGATTATGATAGCATATACAACTTTTTAATAATAATATGGATGATTCATAAATTTGGTACCCTCTCCCTCTCTGTTCACACCCCACACCTACCAACATGCCAATCACACCCCATTCAGGGCTGCGCAGGTGTGAGACTGACCCCTATGACTTAGACAATGCTAACAGGGGAAGCATGCACTGTGTGGGGGCAGTTCCCATGGTGACCATTGACCTACATACTTACATGTACCTGCTAGAGTGCATGTAACACACCAAGTTGCCAACATGTACATAAAGTAGCCGGTCACAGTGAGGACAGGACGTGTGTCAGGCAGTTGTGTAGGTATAATACTTGTCATATTATATTCACTGAAGAAAAGCATAGCTTTTGTAGTTTTGCATATTAAATGAAATATATATCAATTTAATAATTTTGTATTTTACACTTTGCACTAAATTTTCTTTATAATTAAAGAAAATCAATAATAAAGTGCATTCAAAAAGGTTGTGCTGTTTCATTTCAATTACAGATTATCTGGATGTGCACCTGTGGTTTTTGACCCCTAGACCTCCTGGAGGCGCCCTCTGTTATTACTCATATCAAAATTAGGGGTAAAAGCTGTGTTACTACCCAGGGGACTTATGGGACCCGAAACCCGTTATTATACAGTATTCTGAGGGTTTTGGAGGGCTACAACCCATGATATAAACCAGGGGAGTGAGGGGACCCTCCTTGCCATTTTCCGCATGGCCATGCATCATAATAGGGGCCTCACATCCTCTGCTTGCAAATTATCTCTATTAGAGCAAAATATCATCGGTCAGGGAAAATGTTATCTCACTTGAGGTGATTCAGCAGGGCCAAGGAGGCAGGCTATTCACCTCTGAAAACGCTATAGAATACTTCTTCTAAAGGCTTTATTTACAGTGAAGAAAGCCATTTTCTGCATGGCCATGCATTATTATAGGGGCCTCCCATCCTCTGCTTGCAAATCATTTCATTTAGAGCAAAATATCATCGGTCAGGGAAAAGTCATCTCACTTGAGAGTATTCAGAGGGACCGAGGAGGGAGGCTTTTCAATTTTGCAAACGCTATAGAATACTCTTCCTAAGGCTTTTTTCACAGTGTAGAAAGCTATTTCCTGCATGGCCATCCATCATAATAGGAGCCTCACATCCTCTGCTTGCAAATTATCTCAACTAGAGCAAAATATCATCGGTCAGGGAAAAAGTTATCTCACTTTAGGCAATTTAGCAGGGCCGAGGGGGGAGACTATTGACTTTTGGAAACGCTATAAAATACTTCTTTTAAAGGCTTATTTCCAGTGAAGAAAACCATTTTCTGCATGGCCATGCATCCCA
This sequence comes from Harmothoe impar, assembly GCA_947462335.1. NCBI lineage: Eukaryota > Metazoa > Annelida > Polychaeta > Phyllodocida > Polynoidae > Harmothoe > Harmothoe impar. Next base: position 87,340,169 of record OX381706.1, read on the forward strand.
ATAGAGGCCCGATATCTTCTGTTAGCATAATATCTCAGTTAAAGCAAAATATCATCGGTCAGGGAAAAAGTTATCTCACTTGAGACGATTCAGCAGGACCGAAGAGGCAGGCTATTCACCTCTGGAAACGCTATGGAATACTTCTCATAAAAGCTTTTTTTACCGTGTAGAAAGCCATTTTCTGCATGGCCATGCAACATTATTGGGGCCTCACATCCTGTGCTTGCAAATTATCTCAATTAGAGCAAAATATCATCGGTCAGGGAAAAAGTTATCTCACTTTAGGCAATTCATAGGGGCCGAGGAGGGAAGTTTTTCATTTTGGAAACGCTATGAAATACTTCTTCTAAGGGCTTTTTTACAGTGTACAAAGCCATTTTCTGCATGGCCATGCATCTTAAAAGAGGCCCCATATCCTCTTCTAGCAAAATATCTCAATTGGAGCAAAATATCATCGGTCAGGGAAAAAGTTATCTCACTTTAGGCAATTTAGACTATTGACTTTTGGAAACGCTATGAAATACTTCTTTTAAAGGCTTATTTCCAGTGAAGAAAACCATTTTCTGCATGGCCATGCATCCCAATAGAGGCCCGATATCTTCTGTTTGCATAATATCTCAGTTAGAGCAAAATATCATCGGTCAGGGAAAAAGTTATCTCACTTGAGAGGATTCAGCAGGACCAAGGAGGCAGGCTATTCACCTCTGGAAACGCTATGGAATACTTCTTCTAAAGGCTTTTTTTTACAGTGTACAAAGCCATTTTCTGCATGGCCATGCATCATAATAGGGGCCTCACATCCTCTGCTTGCAAATTATCTCAATTAGAGCAAAATATCATCGGTCAGGGAAAAAGTTATCTCACTTTAGGCAATTCATAGGGGCCGAGGAGGAAAGTTTTTCATTTTGGAAATGCTTTGAAATACTCCTTCTAAAGGCTTTTTCACAGTGTAGAAAGCTTATTTCTGCATGGCCAACCATCATAATAGGGGCCTCACATCCTCTGCTTGCAAATTATCTCAATTAGAGCAAAAAATCATTGGTCAGGGAAAAAGTTATCTCACTTGAGACGATTCAGCAGGACCAAGGAGGCAGGCTATTCACCTCTGGAAATGATATAGAATACTTCTTCTAAAGGCTTTCTTTACAGTGTAGAAAGCCATTTTCTGCATGGCCATGCATCATAAAAGGGGCCTCACATCCTCTGCTTGCAAATTATCTCAATTAGAGCATAATACCATCGGTTGCCTAACATTACCCCATTTCACGTGTAGGGTGCTCACCATCTGCTGACTTACCTGTATGCTAATTGCCACCACCCCATGATACCTCTAGTTGTTACCACATGAAGAATGCATGTCTGTCTACAACCTCAGGAATTTTGCACATGGTAACAACCACAGGATTAGGGGTCCCCACATCATCTGTCGATTTTATGAAATGCTCATGTCCCTTGCAACTATTGTTTCATTTCTCTGGTCATTTTTCACTATGTCCCTTATCCCTTTCATTTCATTTCTGCTGTCATTTCTCAATAAATCCCATGTCACCTGTCAATTTTAAGAAAAGGCGATGTTGCCCTCTCTGTCTATCGCCATTAGATTTGGAGGTGGGAGTACCAAGACACATATTGAATTCAACAAATATAGGGCCACATATGGGGCTGTGTCCTTACCTGCAGCTGTACCAATCAAATGTACCAACCCACTTACTTATTTAACACTCCCTTACCTCCCTATAAATATGACTGTCACTCCCGATGTGTCCACTTCTGCACCAGCATAAAATTATGCAGGCAGAAATCAAACCTGCTTACAACACATAAATCCTACTCACCTGTAGTTACCCTACTTACCTGTAGTCCTCCTACTTACCTGTAGTCCCCCTACTAACCTGTAGTCCCCCGACTAACCTGTAGTCACCCTACATGCCTGTAGTCACCCTACTTACCTGTAGTCCCCCCACTGACCTGTAGTCCCCTTACTTACCTGTAGTCCCCCTACTTACCTGTAGTCCCCCTACTTACCTGTAGTCCCCCTACTCACCTGTAGTCCCCTTACTTACCTGTAGTCCCCCTACTTACCTGTAGTCCCCCTACTTACCTGTATTCACCCTACTCACCTGTAGTCCCCCTACTAACCTGTAGTCCCCCTACATGCCTGTAGTCCTCCTACTCACCTGTAGTCCCCCCTACTCACCTGTAGTCCCCCTACTCACCTGTAGTCCCCCCACATACCTGTAGTCAGCCTACTCACCTGTAGTCCCCCTACTAACCTGTAGTCACCCTACATGCCTGTAGTCCCCCTACTCACCTGTAGTCCCCCTACTCACCTGTAGTCCCCCCACATACCTGTAGTCAGCCTACTCACCTGTAGTCCCCCTACTCACCTGTAGTCACCCTACTTACCTGTAGTCCTCCTACTAACCTGTAGTCACCCTACTCACCTTTAGTCCCCCTACTTATCTGTAGTCACCCTACATGCCTGTAGTCACCCTACTTACCTGTAGTCCCCCTAATCACCTGTAGTCCCCCTACTCACCTGTAGTCAGCCTACTTACCTGTAGTCCCCCTACTTACCTGTAGTCTCCCTACTTACCTGTAGTCACCCTACTTACCTGTAGTCCCCCTAATCACCTGTAGTCCCCCTACTCACCTGTAGTCAGCCTACTTACCTGTAGTCCCCCTACTTACCTGTAGTCTCCCTACTTACCTGTAGTCCCCCTACTCACCTGTAGTCCCCCTACATATCTGTAGTCACCCTACTCACCTACAGTCAACCTACATATCTGTAGTCACCTTACTCACCTGTAGTCCCCCTACCCACCTGTAGTCCCCCTACCCACCTGTAGTCCCCCTACTAGCCTGTAGTCACCCTACTTACCTGTAGTCTCCCTACTTACCTGTAGTCCCCCTACTCACCTGTAGTCCCCCTACATATCTGTAGTCACCCTACTCACCTACAGTCAACCTACATATCTGTAGTCACCTTACTCACCTGTAGTCCCCCTACCCACCTGTAGTCCCCCTACCTACCTGTAGTCCCCCTACATGCCTGTAGTCCCCCTACTAACCTGTAGTCCCCTTACTAACCTGTAGTCACCCTACTCACCTGTAGTCCCCCTACTCACCTGTAGTCATTGTATGCACCTGTAGTCCCCCTACTCACCTGTAGTCCCCCTACTCACCTGTAGTCCCCTTACTAACCTGTAGTCCCCTTACTAACCTGTAGTCACCCTACATGTCTGTAGTCACCCTACTTACCTGTAGTCACCCTACATACCCGTAGTCCCCCTACTCACCTGTTGTCCCCCTACTCACCTGTAGTCACCCTACTCATCTGTAGTCACCCTACTCACCTGTAGTCACCCTACTCATCTGTAGTCACCCTACATACCTGTAGTCACCCTACATACCCATAGTCCCCCTACTTACCTGTAGTCACCCTACTTACCTGTAGTCACCCTACCCACCTTTAGTCCCCCTACCCACCTGTAGTCCCCCTACTAGCCTGTAGTCCCCCTACTAGCCTGTAGTCACCCTACCTACCTGTAGTCCCCCTACTAACCTGTAGTCCCCCTACTTACCTGTAGTCCCCCTACTCACCTGTAGTCACCCTACTAGCCTATAGTCACCCTACTAGCCTGTAGTCACCCTACCTACCTGTAGTCCCCCTACTAACCTGTAGTCCCCCTACTTACCTGTACCCCCTACTCACCTGTAGTCACCCTACTAGCCTATAGTCACCCTACTAGCCTGTAGTCACCCTACCTACCTGTAGTCCCCCTACTAACCTGTAGTCACCCTACTAGCCTATAGTCACCCTACTGACCTACAGTCACCCTACTAACCTGTAGTCACCCTACTCACCTGTAGTCCCCTTACTAACCTGTAGTCCCCTTACTAACCTGTAGTCACCCTACATGCCTGTAGTCACCCTACTTACCTGTAGTCACCCTACATACCCGTAGTCCCCCTACTCACCTGTAGTCCCCCTACTTACCTGTAGTCCCCCTACTAACCTGTGGCCCCCTTACTCACCTGTAGTCACCCTACTAACCTGTAGTCACCCTACTCTCCTGTAGTCCCCCTACTAGCCTGTAGTCCCCCTACTAGCCTGTAGTCCCCCTACTCATCTGCAATCACCAAACTTACCTATAGGCATTACACTTACTTGGAGTCAGTCTGTATACACCCTATCCACCTGCATTCACCTTACTTAGCGCAACACCCCTACTTTCTCACTCACTCCCCTATTCACCTATTCCCCTATTCATACACACCCCTACTCACTCATCCCCAAATCTCCCACTCTCCTCCTCCCTCACTGTCATAGACCTGCTTATTCAAGTACTCTGCCTACTCACTCCACTACTGCTCCTCTCACCTTTTCCCTTACACCCTCAATCGCTCACTCCACTACTTTCTCACTCTCATTCTCACTTAGTCGCTACTCATTTGCTCCTTCACTCCACTTCTCACTCAGTCTCCAACTCTCACTTTACTACTCCCTAGCTGGCTTCACCACTCCCCTACTCCCTTATTCCCCTGCTCCTGTACTACCTAACTCACCTAGACTGCCGACATACATCATACCTACACCCCTACTTAGCTGTAGGACACATACACCACTCTTCCTTATAGCTCCATATACCTTACCTACACCACCCCTACTAACCCGGACCACCTGTAGGACTGCAGTGAGGCAAGGGGTAGGGGTTGTGAAGGGTTCAAACCAAGTGAAGATATCATGTGTGTGGCTGGACCATTGGCCAATCTGTCCACTTTCGCACCAGCATATTTGTTACATAGACCAAGCCAGGAATCGAACCTGGGTACCACACACATGAATCCCACCACTCACCTACACCAATCTAACTTTGTTGTCCTCCTGCCCTCACCTTCCTCACCTGTATGCTGCTAACCATCTTGTTTATTAACTATTAACACCCCTTCCTTACCTGTAGGAACACTTCCATAATGCTACTTATATAAGGCCAAATGTGAACAGAACACTATATATATGTATGACACCTCCCACATAACAACCTGTTTACCTTATACCACACACCACCTAAACTTACCTTTATGACACTTAGTTTTACTTACCAACAGCATCCCTACTAACCTGTACAACACATGCAGCATGCGTACCATCTCAATCTAAGCTACTCCCAGTTAGATAATCTACACCACTGCTTCTTAGCTTGACCTGGCCCATTCACATGTACCACACCTTCACTATCCCTACTTACCTGTAGAACACCTAGACCACTACCTACAACTTGTACCACACCTAAACAACCATTACTTACCTGTAGAACACCTAGACCACTACGTATTACATGTACCACACCTACACCCCTACTTACCTGTACCACCCCTACTTACCTGTATGACATCCCCATCCTACCTACTTACCTGTACAACACACACCCCATGCCTACTTACCTGTAAAACCCTCCGTTCCTGCCCAAAGCTACACCATCTATATAACATTGTATCCAAAAATATGATTTGTTGTCACCCACAACAGTGGCAGCCCCCTTACCTGTTACACACACATATACCACCTCCTTACCTGCAGCTGTACCAAGCAAATGTACCAACCAACTTACTCATTTAACATGGTTGTTAAACCTTAATTAGCTCCCTATAAACATGTGACATATGACTTTAACTCCCGATGTGTCCACTTTTCCACCAGCGTAATAAGATATAGGCTGAATTCAAACCTGGTTACAACACATGAATCCTACTCACCTGAGGTCACCAAATTAACCTGTAGGCATCACACTTTTTCGCAGTCAACTTGTTTACTTCTTATCCAACTGCAGTCCCCTTACTTTGCATAACTCCCCCACTTTGTTACTCACTCCCCTATTCGCCTCCTCCTATATCTATACACACTCCTACTCACTCAGCCCCCCATCCCCCCACTCTCCTTGTCCCTCCCTCAGTCATTGATCTGCTCATTTAAGTACTTACTCTCACTCCACTATTTGCATACTTCCCTACTTACTCTCCTACTACCTGTACTCCACCATTCCACTTTCTTATCATAATACTCCCTCACTTTGTCCCTACTCCTTCAGTCTCCTTGTCAATCAGTCCCTACTCTTTCAATACACTTCTTAATCAGTCCACACTCCTTCACTCCAGTTCTCATTCAGTCTCTCACGTATGTACTCCCTAGCTGGCTTCACCACTCCCCTACTCCCTCATTCCCCTGCTCCTGTACTACCTGACTCATCTAGACTACCTACATGCATCTTACCTACAACAGCCCTACTTAGCTGTAAGACACATACACCACTCTTACTTTTAAATCAAATGTACCATAACTACACCACCCCTACTAACCTGGACCACCTATAGGACTGGAGTGGGGCAAGGGGTAGGGGTTGTGAAGGGTTCAAACCAAGTAAAGACATCATGTGTGTGGCTGGACCATTGGCCAATCTGTCCACTTTCGCACCAGCATATTACTTAGACCAAGCCAGGAAATGAACCTGGGTACCACACACATGCATCCTACCACTCACCTACACCAATCTAACTTTGTTGACCTCCTGCCCTGACCTTTCTTACCTGTATGCTGGTAACCATCTGCCGAGTTAGTTTTTTTTACTAACTATCAACACCCCGACTTACCTGTAGGAACACTTCCATAATGCTACTTATATAAAGGCCAAATTCGATCAGTGTACTATATGTATGACACCTCCCAAATCCCAAACTTTTTGCCTGTACCACACCTACACAATCATTACTTACCTGTACAACACCTAAATCACAAATTATTACTTTTACCACCCCTGCTTAGCTGTAGGACAACTAGACCACCTCCACTTACCCTTACCACAACTACACCACCTCTACTTACCTGCACAACCATTACTTACCTGTAGAACACCTGAACCACTACTTATTACTTGTACCAGCCCTACTTACCTGTACCAAACCTACAACACCCTACTTGGACCATATGTAGGGCTCCTGTCATGTTAAGGGTGTGAAGAGTTACAGAGAGTGGAGGCTTCATGTGTATGGCTGGACCATTGGCCAATCTGTCCACTTTCGCACCAGCATATTACTTAGACCAAGCCAGGAATCGAACCTGGGTACCACACACATGAATTCTACCATTCACTTACAGAATCCCACTATTGGCCCGCTACCCAGACCCTAATAACCTGTAGACTGCTTACTATGTGCCACCTTAGTTGTATGCTAATTATCAACACCCAGGGTTGCCACCTACAAGGTGGTTTTAAATTCCCTGACGATATACCAAATTTACATGATAATCTAAACATTTTTAAATGCCCTCCAACTATGAATATGCACTCTTTTTAAAGTTAGCTTTTACTTACTGAGTGGTCATTGTTCAACAACAGAGGTAGTAGTATAGTATGTATCGGAACGGGACTATAGTTAAGTACTGTTTATTACTCAATCGACCTGCAGCCAATCAGAAGCCTCCATTTGACCGGAAGTGACGTCACATGCCCATATAAGGGCATACCGGAAGTGACGTCACGTGACCTTGACCTAGTTAGAGGTCAAGGTCATGACTCAGCCAATCAGAGGCTTCCATTTGACCGGAAGTGACGTCACACGCCCATATTAGGGTTTGTTTGTAAACAACACCACGTGGCTCTCTTGTTTGTAAACAACACCACGTGACACGTGACTGTTTGTAAACAAACAATTCGACTTAGTCTGACATTTTCAGCTGTCGCATGCTGACCTGCTGCTATCATAAGAGAAACAAAAGCCCTAATCACGCTTTTCAGCTGGATCCTTCCACCCACCAGACATGGATCCAGATGGGAGGGTGGTTTAAAATTAATCCGTGTACCGACTGTCATACAATAGTGTAATTAGTTGAACACGTGTTACCTGTATAAAGGATTAGCAGGTCATGGGCTTAGAGTGTGTATAGAAAAACAACTACAGGTAGCGTGAACAAAGCGACCCCCTCCCTTTCTGTCACTCTGTCTGTGACTAGAGGGCGCGCGTGTGGTAAGCGGCTTAAATCTAAAGAAAAAAAATCACCCTCTCCTGTCGTCAGCAGTCAGCTGGCCGGCGGCTGGAAAATGCGATTAGAGGGATGATGAGCGCGGTTTTTTATATTCAATATATTAGAAGTGTGCTTTGTTGCTTATATAGTTCATTATGCGTTTAAAATGTTCGCGAGTATCGTAGAAATGTACAAAAATCCTATTGTGGCGCCATCTGACGAAAAGAGCGGAGAACTATACTAGGGTATGGCGAGCTAGACTAGAGCATGTAATCACCAGGCGGCAGAGTGGTCAAAAGACAATCTCGTAGTAGTAGGTCTACTTGGATCTTGAGTAGCCACCCTTGTGGTTGCAATTACCTAGACTAGTTGACCCTGCCAGCCTGGTCAAGTGAAATTAGTAAGGAGACCGCACATTAACGCGCTCCACAGTCTTTAGACAGTTAAGACTATAGTACCGTAGATTCTACTGTGTACTCACACTAACTATTTACAGTGCTACATATTCATACCCGTGTTCTAAGTGTTTTTTTAGAAAAAAGCGATCTACTCACCCATTTTTTTTAGACAAACTCCTATTAGCAGGTAACCCCTGTATAAACCATACTGCAAAGATCTGCTACTTCGAGCGTCTGCCTCGTGACTGATAGTGTACAACAAGACGAAGTGGGCAGAGGTGAAGTACTGTTCCAAGAAAAATTGAGGCTCTTTATATAGCTGAGAGAGCGGCTAATCCGGATGTTCTAAGCTTGTTTTCACCTAGAGCCCCACCCTCTTCCAGAGAGGAATCAAATTGCTTTTCACCTGGACCCTTCCACCCCTCATCCATCAGCATGAAAAGAGGGATAACAAGTGTAACGTGCGCTACATGTATATGGGATTATAGCTGGTGAAGAGATAAAGCCAGGTCAACTGTGTATACAAAGACTACAGGAGGTGATTAACGACAGGTGTGACGCGCCAGCCCGTGGACGGATTATCTTCTAAGCTGACGCTTATTCAACTAGCCAGCTGCCGTCCGCTCCACTCACCACGGCAAGAGGAGGTGCTTTTGTTTTACACTTAAGTCGCTTACCACATGTACTCGTCTCTACCTCACAGACAGACACCCTCTCGCTTGCTTCACGACCCCTGTAGCTTTTTTTGTATACACACTCTAATCTCATAACCCCCTGATCCGTTATACAGGTAACGGGTATTCTCTTTTAAATAGCTGCCAGTCAGCCTGCGGCAGCTGAAAACGACGGTAAGTAGCTTAGCTCTAGAAGCAAGAAGGCGTATATAAGGAGGCTCACACGTGTATAGGCGCCTTATAAGTCGGCAGGGGGTAAATACTAGTGAAAAAGGAAGGCAGGTGTGCAGGTAGCTTTCTAACAGACACGTGTGTGCACTAAGCTGCTTAAGTCTAAACCCACCTGCAGTAGTCAGGTAGCATGTGAAAACTTACTTAACAGATCTCTTAATTGAGTAGAGACTCTGTACTGAGAGAGTCTTTTCAGCCGTTTAAGAGGATTATCTAGGACAGGGTACATAAGGAGTGAAACGACGCTCTCACCCATCACACTTTCTCGACCCGCCCTTCATCATCGTAGCATCGTCCACTCTACGCTCGCTCAGAATGTTATGATGGTTAGTTCTGCTATTTTCAGCTACTTTTCTTATCGAAGTGTTGACGCTACAGAGCATCGAAACTCTCTCCAAATGAGTCCAAGAAAGAAAAAGCAACTTCCACTTGAAGCAGGAAGAGAAACAGTGCCCTATGATGCATGTGAGGTAAAGAAACATTGGAAGGACGTCACCAAGGAGCAATGGATAGAAGCATGCTTCAACTTCATCGGAACGGAAGTAGTTTCATTTGGACAGAGGGAGAAGATTTTGTTGGAGCTATTTTTCTTAGCTCCGTATACTTGGCCTGACTGTGGTGAAATTCCTTCAGGTATTTGTTCAGTCTTCGCCATAGAAGTTATCAGGTCTTTGAAGGAGCTTCGATATATGCAAGGCACTCACGAGGAGATTGTTCAGAAAATGACGGAATTCGAAACAGGAGAAGACACAATATGGTGCGAGGAGACGACATATACGGACGATGATCTGGAGTACATCATTTGTAGCCCGTTGGAACATTATGTTAAAGACTTTGAGGACATGCTAGACAGCACTGAGATGAACCCGAAAGAGAGATCCCTTACTGCACAGAAAGAGGCCAAAGCTGTGTTGGAAAAGCTCAAGTTTGGTCAAGGATTCACTCTTCAAAGCAGCTGTGTGAGTGTGATAAAAGGCCTTGTGTTGAAACATCCAGACATGAAGTTTTCGCGTGCTGTCGACACACTTCCTTTGCCTGAACTGATGATGAACATGATCGATCCCATCGTACCAACATGTTTCGACTCTGCCAATTGTCCCATGTATAAAATGGTTTCAAGTTTTGCCCGTGGCCGATGGCTAAACGATCCACTGAAGTCAGAAAACCTCCTTGATTTAATCAACTGACTAAATGTATTTTCTCATACTAGTATTAGTAGCATTAGTAATAGCAGCTACTCAGTCTCGTGCAGCACAAGCAGCAGCATCTGTCAGCAGCATCCGTGACATCGTCAGCAGCAGCAGCAGCTGCAGGAGCAGCACAAGCAGCAGCATCTGTCAACAGCATCCGTGACATCGTCAGCAACTGCAGCAGCTGCACGAGCAGCACAAGCAGCAGCAGCTGTCAGCAGCTGCACGAGCAGCACAAGCAGCAGCACCAACAGCAGCAGCAACAGCAAATCAGCAGCAGCAGCAGCAGCAGCAGCAGCGGCGGTGTGGACCACTAAATTCGAGATGGCGACATGTCTGTTTCTTAGAATCGACATTCGACATGAGGCCTAGTGACATTTGACATGAAGCTTGAAAAACATAGTGACAGGTGACATGAGCAATTCTTAAAATCGACATGAGATATGAGCATAATTAAGCGACATCGACATGTGCCATGGCTATTTTTTTTTAAGACAAACGCCATAGACTCCTCATTCAAACCCCCACTAGTAGTGCTCTATAAGCGCAAGCTTTGCCTTAAGAGAGCTGTGGCTGTGAACCCTCTCCTCCCCCCGTACACACAGGTAAATATCAGAGTCAGCCAATGTCGCCAATACTACTCTCATACAAGGGTCAGGCACTGCTGGACTATAATAGATGGGTCAAGGACCATTCTACTGAGGGTCAGGCTAGGCTGGACATTCAATAACAGGCTGGACTTTGGCAAACTTGCTTGAAAGTCTGGCCAGCAAGAGTCCGTTGAAGGACTATACGGTAAAAAGGCTGCTGTTACAGTCAAGATACTCATATTTCAAGCCCAGAAAACTGTAATTAGCTTTCCAAGTTGTTTATTTAACAATATCCTGGCCTAGCAAGAAGCTGTCAGATGACATCTAAGAAAAATGGGGCTGTTAATTGATCAAGAGAGCTACATTGTTACAGAGCCCTATTCCTCTTTTGAGGTGGGACCAAATTTGAAAAAAGAATAAACTCAAAAAAAAAGCCTTAAGATTGAAACAGTTGTAGATGACAAATTTAATGAGGAAGTCGTATTAATTAGTTTACAAATAGCCGCTGCACGAGCAGCACAAGCAGCAGCTGACACTAGTGTCAGCTGCAGCAGCTGCACGAGCTGCTTGTGCTGCTCGTGCAGCGGCTATTTGTAAACTAATTAATACGACTTCCTCATTAAATTTGTCATCTACAACTGTTTCAATCTTAAGGCTTTTTTTTTGAGTTTATTCTTTTTTCAAATTTGGTCCCACCTCAAAAGAGGAATAGGGCTCTGTAACAATGTAGCTCTCTTGATCAATTAACAGCCCCATTTTTCTTAGATGTCATCTGACAGCTTCTTGCTAGGCCAGGATATTGTTAAATAAACAACTTGGAAAGCTAATTACAGTTTTCTGGGCTTGAAATATGAGTATCTTGACTGTAACAGCAGCCTTTTTACCGTATAGTCCTTCAACGGACTCTTGCTGGCCAGACTTTCAAGCAAGTTTGCCAAAGTCCAGCCTGTTATTGAATGTCCAGCCTAGCCTGACCCTCAGTAGAATGGTCCTTGACCCATCTATTATAGTCCAGCAGTGCCTGACCCTTGTATGAGAGTAGTATTGGCGACATTGGCTGACTCTGATATTTACCTGTGTGTACGGGGGGAGGAGAGGGTTCACAGCCACAGCTCTCTTAAGGCAAAGCTTGCGCTTATAGAGCACTACTAGTGGGGGTTTGAATGAGGAGTCTATGGCGTTTGTCTTAAAAAAAAATAGCCATGGCACATGTCGATGTCGCTTAATTATGCTCATATCTCATGTCGATTTTAAGAATTGCTCATGTCACCTGTCACTATGTTTTTCAAGCTTCATGTCAAATGTCACTAGGCCTCATGTCGAATGTCGATTCTAAGAAACAGACATGTCGCCATCTCGAATTTAGTGGTCCACACCGCCGCTGCTGCTGCTGCTGCTGCTGCTGCTGCTGCTGCTGATTTGCTGTTGCTGCTGCTGTTGGTGCTGCTGCTTGTGCTGCTCGTGCAGCTGCTGCAGCTGCTGACAGCTGCTGCTGCTTGTGCTGCTCGTGCAGCTGCTGCAGTTGCTGACGATGTCACGGATGCTGTTGACAGATGCTGCTGCTTGTGCTGCTCCTGCAGCTGCTGCTGCTGCTGACGATGTCACGGATGCTGCTGACAGATGCTGCTGCTTGTGCTGCACGAGACTGAGTAGCTGCTATTACTAATGCTACTAATACTAGTATGAGAAAATACATTTAGTCAGTTGATTAAATCAAGGAGGTTTTCTGACTTCAGTGGATCGTTTAGCCATCGGCCACGGGCAAAACTTGAAACCATTTTATACATGGGACAATTGGCAGAGTCGAAACATGTTGGTACGATGGGATCGATCATGTTCATCATCAGTTCAGGCAAAGGAAGTGTGTCGACAGCACGCGAAAACTTCATGTCTGGATGTTTCAACACAAGGCCTTTTATCACACTCACACAGCTGCTTTGAAGAGTGAATCCTTGACCAAACTTGAGCTTTTCCAACACAGCTTTGGCCTCTTTCTGTGCAGTAAGGGATCTCTCTTTCGGGTTCATCTCAGTGCTGTCTAGCATGTCCTCAAAGTCTTTAACATAATGTTCCAACGGGCTACAAATGATGTACTCCAGATCATCGTCCGTATATGTCGTCTCCTCGCACCATATTGTGTCTTCTCCTGTTTCGAATTCCGTCATTTTCTGAACAATCTCCTCGTGAGTGCCTTGCATATATCGAAGCTCCTTCAAAGACCTGATAACTTCTATGGCGAAGACTGAACAAATACCTGAAGGAATTTCACCACAGTCAGGCCAAGTATACGGAGCTAAGAAAAATAGCTCCAACAAAATCTTCTCCCTCTGTCCAAATGAAACTACTTCCGTTCCGATGAAGTTGAAGCATGCTTCTATCCATTGCTCCTTGGTGACGTCCTTCCAATGTTTCTTTACCTCACATGCATCATAGGGCACTGTTTCTCTTCCTGCTTCAAGTGGAAGTTGCTTTTTCTTTCTTGGACTCATTTGGAGAGAGTTTCGATGCTCTGTAGCGTCAACACTTCGATAAGAAAAGTAGCTGAAAATAGCAGAACTAACCATCATAACATTCTGAGCGAGCGTAGAGTGGACGATGCTACGATGATGAAGGGCGGGTCGAGAAAGTGTGATGGGTGAGAGCGTCGTTTCACTCCTTATGTACCCTGTCCTAGATAATCCTCTTAAACGGCTGAAAAGACTCTCTCAGTACAGAGTCTCTACTCAATTAAGAGATCTGTTAAGTAAGTTTTCACATGCTACCTGACTACTGCAGGTGGGTTTAGACTTAAGCAGCTTAGTGCACACACGTGTCTGTTAGAAAGCTACCTGCACACCTGCCTTCCTTTTTCACTAGTATTTACCCCCTGCCGACTTATAAGGCGCCTATACACGTGTGAGCCTCCTTATATACGCCTTCTTGCTTCTAGAGCTAAGCTACTTACCGTCGTTTTCAGCTGCCGCAGGCTGACTGGCAGCTATTTAAAAGAGAATACCCGTTACCTGTATAACGGATCAGGGGGTTATGAGATTAGAGTGTGTATACAAAAAAAGCTACAGGGGTCGTGAAGCAAGCGAGAGGGTGTCTGTCTGTGAGGTAGAGACGAGTACATGTGGTAAGCGACTTAAGTGTAAAACAAAAGCACCTCCTCTTGCCGTGGTGAGTGGAGCGGACGGCAGCTGGCTAGTTGAATAAGCGTCAGCTTAGAAGATAATCCGTCCACGGGCTGGCGCGTCACACCTGTCGTTAATCACCTCCTGTAGTCTTTGTATACACAGTTGACCTGGCTTTATCTCTTCACCAGCTATAATCCCATATACATGTAGCGCACGTTACACTTGTTATCCCTCTTTTCATGCTGATGGATGAGGGGTGGAAGGGTCCAGGTGAAAAGCAATTTGATTCCTCTCTGGAAGAGGGTGGGGCTCTAGGTGAAAACAAGCTTAGAACATCCGGATTAGCCGCTCTCTCAGCTATATAAAGAGCCTCAATTTTTCTTGGAACAGTACTTCACCTCTGCCCACTTCGTCTTGTTGTACACTATCAGTCACGAGGCAGACGCTCGAAGTAGCAGATCTTTGCAGTATGGTTTATACAGGGGTTACCTGCTAATAGGAGTTTGTCTAAAAAAAATGGGTGAGTAGATCGCTTTTTTCTAAAAAAACACTTAGAACACGGGTATGAATATGTAGCACTGTAAATAGTTAGTGTGAGTACACAGTAGAATCTACGGTACTATAGTCTTAACTGTCTAAAGACTGTGGAGCGCGTTAATGTGCGGTCTCCTTACTAATTTCACTTGACCAGGCTGGCAGGGTCAACTAGTCTAGGTAATTGCAACCACAAGGGTGGCTACTCAAGATCCAAGTAGACCTACTACTACGAGATTGTCTTTTGACCACTCTGCCGCCTGGTGATTACATGCTCTAGTCTAGCTCGCCATACCCTAGTATAGTTCTCCGCTCTTTTCGTCAGATGGCGCCACAATAGGATTTTTGTACATTTCTACGATACTCGCGAACATTTTAAACGCATAATGAACTATATAAGCAACAAAGCACACTTCTAATATATTGAATATAAAAAACCGCGCTCATCATCCCTCTAATCGCATTTTCCAGCCGCCGGCCAGCTGACTGCTGACGACAGGAGAGGGTGATTTTTTTTCTTTAGATTTAAGCCGCTTACCACACGCGCGCCCTCTAGTCACAGACAGAGTGACAGAAAGGGAGGGGGTCGCTTTGTTCACGCTACCTGTAGTTGTTTTTCTATACACACTCTAAGCCCATGACCTGCTAATCCTTTATACAGGTAACACGTGTTCAACTAATTACACTATTGTATGACAGTCGGTACACGGATTAATTTTAAACCACCCTCCCATCTGGATCCATGTCTGGTGGGTGGAAGGATCCAGCTGAAAAGCGTGATTAGGGCTTTTGTTTCTCTTATGATAGCAGCAGGTCAGCATGCGACAGCTGAAAATGTCAGACTAAGTCGAATTGTTTGTTTACAAACAGTCACGTGTCACGTGGTGTTGTTTACAAACAAGAGAGCCACGTGGTGTTGTTTACAAACAAACCCTAATATGGGCGTGTGACGTCACTTCCGGTCAAATGGAAGCCTCTGATTGGCTGAGTCATGACCTTGACCTCTAACTAGGTCAAGGTCACGTGACGTCACTTCCGGTATGCCCTTATATGGGCATGTGACGTCACTTCCGGTCAAATGGAGGCTTCTGATTGGCTGCAGGTCGATTGAGTAATAAACAGTACTTAACTATAGTCCCGTTCCGATACATACTATACTACTAGAGGTTTTGTATCGCTTGCGCGCTAGAAAATTGTCCCCCTCCTTTTTGAAGATTTAGATATCTCCCCCCTACAATCATAGTAAAATAAAGGCTTTTTCACAGAAAACAGGTGTCTTTTTTTTGGGGGGGTATTTCAAAGATTTTCCCTGACATTTTCAGAAAATCTCATTTTCCTTGACATTTTGCAAAAAAAATCGGACAGTGGCAACCCTGGTAACCCAACTTCTGGCTCAGTCTCATGAGTTTGTAACATTTCAAACGTCTTTGACAGGTGCCGTCTTTGACCGGGTATGTGATTAAAATGAAGAAAAAAGTAGTGAAATGGGTAAATTTTTTGTATAAGATGTTATAACACATCATTTCGAGGCATTATTTAAAATTGATATATTTCACATATTTATGTTACTGGCTCAGTCTCATGAGTTTGTAACAGTTGAAACGTCTTTGACAGGCGTCGTCTTTGACCGGCTGAAGAAAAAAAGCCCAAAAGGAACCCTTAATATGTGCATTAAAATTATTTTTTTTAATTGGGTAAAACAACCATAGACTGTTTATTACATGAAGAAGTTGAAGCTTAGATTTCTTTACTATATACTACTTTTTTCTTCATTTTAATCACATACCCGGTCAAAGATGGCACCGGTCAAAGACGTTTGAAATGTTACAAACTCATGAGACTGAGCCTTATACTATCAGCACACTATATGTATGACAATAGTCACATGCCTATCTATTTACCTGCTACTTACATTTACAACATTTACCCTACTTATCAACACAACCATTGTTGTCTGTATGGTATGAGGTGTCCTTCACATTATTTCCAAGACTGCCCTGGAAGAGTTGTAGAAAACCGGACCCGCAAAAGCCAATACAACCCGAGCAATTAATACCAAGAATGCAGAAGACTCAGTCTCATGAGTCCAGATTAATGGGTTTCTCAGGTTACATAGGCTCCATGTCTGAGACATTGTATACATATGTATAATTCTTGTATCCTGTGTACTCTATCGGGTCGTATTTGAGGATCGTAAACAGCGTTTCCATCGATATGTAGTGAACAGGCACCGGGGGAGACGTATTTATACTTTTCGGCTGTTTTAAGAGTTCAGTACCCTCTCGGCGTTGATTTTCCTTCAGGCTCCCATCCAAAGAAGAGCAATCTGAAATATTTGCAATAATTATATGATGATGCACATTTTTGAAAGAGAGCTTTAATAGTTTCAACAGAATAGTTTAATAGCTTTAATTTTTCTTGTGTTCACACTTGACAATACTTATCCAGTCTATACTAATTTTCTAATTTGCCAGCTTCAGATCAGTGAACGGAAAGTGCTGAAAAAGTGAACAATTTCTGCCCAACCTCAGTGAGGGTGATTGTTTGTCTTGAGCGTGTGAGGAGACGAAGCACCGATAGCCATTGTACAGTGGGACAATAAACAATAACTATGACAGTGTATGGGTATGGACCACATGATCAAATCACTACACTGCACATAAAAGAAGCAAGGAAGAAATTTTGGTTGTCTCTCCTTTACTACAAGACTACGGCAGTTGGCAGTACATGTAGTTGGGGAGATTTGCTGGACCATTTCCTGCTGAGCCAACCTTTTTCAGGAATGACTCCCAACTTGTCAAAGAGAAAAAGCTACTTATATAAATTAAATACCTCACCTTTGATAAGGCAGAAGAGCTCTATTTGGCAGCCAAAGAGGACCATGTTCGACACGCAAAGGAAGAACCACAAGACCACGATGGACTTAGTTCAATGTATCCTGATAAGGATTATATTTATCCAGGACAAGCAGCCAAACTTTTAAAGAGAGGCATGTGTGAGTTTGATGAAGAGGATGAGATGCCTATTTTGAGAAGGTATTGCACTTCTATGCATGATGGCTGCAAGGCTGCACCAGACATGAAGGGTGTTTAGGTTTGTATTGTCGACTTCAAGATGGACGTAGACCCAGGGGCAATTACCCTCCCATCCTCAACATTTTTGCCAACTGAGTAAGTTATTATTCTTATGGATTTCTGGCTAGTGAAAAGCCGTGCCCTGGCATGAATGTGGTGGATAGCAGCCCTTTGTTAAGGATGAATAAGACAGAAATGGTGGAGGTTCGTGGGAGGGGAGAGGTGTTAGTAACGTGTGGAACCCCACCCTGTGGGTACCGTGTAGAACCAGGGAAAGAGGACAAGATAAAACAGTAGAGAATAACAATTGCCGAAGTTATGAGTTCGAGCTTTTTAAGTTTTGAACATTTGTGCGCAGGGTCCACAGGGACTGGCAGCAACACTCCTCAGCACCAGGCCACTAGCTATATCCATCTCCTCTGGCAACACACATGACCAAGTTCAAGTTCTCAGCAGATATTATCGTTACGAGGTAGGCCACTTCATCCTCATGAGTATGTCCGCCACACTGAAATCTGAGGAGTATATATATATGGTCTCTCGCATTCCTGTCTTAGACCTATTCATTGCTTGACACATTTCAAGTAATGCGATCAACTTAGAATTTCAACAAGTGTCAGCCATCCTAGTCCACTGTCTACAGGATACAGGGTGCCAGGCTGTTACCGTCACTGAAGTGCACTATTCAGAGTCAGGTTTTCCCATTTGTAAAAGAGTCGTACTGTCAGGCAGTGCCCAGGATGGAGGATTCTTGTTGTCAGGAAACATCCTGTCCCCCATGTGGATCACTCATATTGTCTGACTATTTCTGATGTGAAAGACTCTTGCTGCCAGGCCCTGTTCAAAGACTGTGAGTCCCGACTTAAAGACTCTTGTCAGACTGTTGTCCATATGAAGCACTCAAATTGCCAGACTACTCCTGAAGTGAAACACTTTATTTCTCAAACTGTTTGCAATGTGAAAGATTCACAATGTCAAACTGCAGCCGATGTTTAACATTTCCAATGCCAAATGGGTCCAGAAGTAACAAGAGTCTTACTGTCAGGCTGTAACAAGTGTCGGCAGCTGTCACACCCAGGTAGAGATGATGACTGCTGAGCAGTCAACACAATGGCACAGAGGAATAACAACGACGGGTTGTCTGCCACATGCTGTTGTTTCACCTTCTGTTTCACATGTGACTGATTCTCACCAACGTGATGCAACTGCTAATTTGGTTTTTTCCCAGGATATTTTCACCCCAATCATGTTCACATGTCTATAACTCTCACTGAAAGTTAGAGTGGGTTTAGTTTTACCAGAAAATGTATACTTTACATCTTATCTAACCCTTATTTCGGGATTTTTTGGCCCAAAACCCCCCAAAAGTTAACGTTTTTTTGCAAATTTTTTAAGGAAAAAATGAATAAAAAAATGAATTAAGCTAACATGGACTATTTGTTGTGTTTTATATTTGCATATTGTTATATTGCGTCACCCTGAGTGAAAATGCAATTTATTTCTATGGTACAGCTGCTGGCGTAGAGCATTACCTGAAAAAAAAAATCAATTCCACATACATACCGGGTCAAGCCATTCCCACATTCTGGAATACTTTGGCCCTCCCGTGAAGCAAACTATTGTATTTGTGCCTGCCTCCTTCCTTTCATCACGTACTATAATACATGACACGTCGTAATAAAAGGATTTTCTATTCACATCTGCCTCCTTTCTCCTCTTCCTGTCCTCTTAGTCTAAAAGTCACCATACATACCGCTTGTAGGGTATCTGCTCGTACCATCCAGGCAAATTATATTTAACTATTAACCTTTTTCCCCCTTTTAAAGGCCATTTAGTTCCATACGATCCAACACAAATTGCACCGTTGCGGCCATTTCTTGCACGTGACAACGTTCGTCACTTCCTGTCCTGCTCTAAGTTACACATACATACCGCCTTTAGCACATACAGACCGGGTTAAGAGCGAAACACAGACCGGGTTAACAGCGACAACTTACTATTGGGAAACACCATTGATTTTCGCCACGCACTGGCGCCCTCTGTCATTATACTGCATAACTACGCGCCCCTCCGCTGGTTCCCGGACTGCACAGCGAGTCTCACACACTGCGAAACCCCAGTCCGCTACGCGGTTAGTTCAGTGTTGTTTTTCGAAAGTTGTTATGAATAATTATCCTGTAATGCAATGTACAGGCGGTGGAATCTACCCAAACATCATTATCTCTTCATAAACTCCCCCTCCATTCTCACACGGCTCTTGATGTGCTGGCATTTAGTTACATGTACGTATGCAACATAAACATGATACGTCAAACATGACCTCGGCCTGTATGTTGCCACATACAGACCGGTTCAAGTGCATTTCACATTCTGTCATATAAACACTGCTCATATCTTCCTCCCTCATATTGGATATAATCAGCACACCTATTTCACTATATCTGCGTACCTGTGTTCATTGTATCTCGCTATAATGTCATGCAAACCGCATGTTTCGCTTTAACCCTTAACCTGGTCTGAATTTTCTTGAAGTGGTATGTATGTGGCTTTTTAGCTCTGCCTTGACAGAATACTACTAGGTACCATGTAGTAGGTTAATTATACTAGTATGACCTGCAATAGGCCCCCCCCCTTTATCTATGTACCATGTGGGTGAGAATTCTCCCCCCCCTCCTTTCTTTCACATCAGTGTAATACATGCATATCAAAAATCCCCTTTCATTTTTAGGAATACCCCTAATAAAAAAGCCCCCCCCTAAGAATAGGGTAAAAAAAAATTTGCCCCCCCCCCCCTCAAATGCTCATCCCCCTGCCCCCTGGCCATAAATAATGAATGCTCCCTTAGATACATATTTTGTTTACTTCAAGCGGTATGTATGTGGGCAGACTGACTGTTCTTCTATGACATTCATGAACATAGATCTATGTATGTCTACATTTTAAAAAATGTTTGAAACATGTGCATTTTAATTTAATTTCAGTTGTACACATTTCTAAAAATGCCAGCCAAGAAGAAGCCACTGAAGCCACGGAAGCAGAAGGAGAAGGCTCCTGAGGAGTGTCCTGAGCAGTCTCCTGAGGAGGAGGAGGAGGAGGAGCTGCCACCACCCCCGAAGCCAAAGAAGGACACGGCGACCATACGTTGAGGATGAGGAGGGTCCTCCCACTCTGGTGGCTCCACCGTACGGGACGGAGGAGAAGATCCTGCAAGAGTGGTGTGACCACTACTCAGCCAAAAACATCTACCGTACATTAAACAGGGCCGACAGGGCCATCTAAAAAGGGGTGAGAGGCCGGAAGAAGAACAAGAAGTACTAAAAAAAACAAGAAGGGGGATCCGGCATTCTTGTCAAAGAGACAGGAAAGTCAGAAGGTAAAATAACAGTCTTTTTCATTTCTATAATATAAATGAGCTGAAGGATATTTTAATAACACATATATATATACAGTGTGTTCAGCCATCTCCTAAAACTTCTATACCGGTGTAATAAACGATACTTTGTGTCTCTATGATATTGGTAGAGTATCAATTAAAGAACAAAGTCAACACAGTTCGGATCAAGTGTTTACAGGTTGCAAATCAATAGGTTTATTCAAGAACCTAGACAGGCAGTATCTATGTGTGCGAACTCCCTATAGAGTTCGGAACGGGTCAGTAGGCTAGGCAACCGTAATGATCACAGGGTCTCCTCACCAGCGTGGCTCAGAGTAACCAACGAGTCCCGTCAGATGCTGGGTATATATAGGCAGCCAGCCTGCGCGCGCACACGCAGACGGGAAGCCTCTGTCCATACCCCAAGCCCGAGGCAGGTGTCGCCACCTACCGTCGGACTGAAGGGTTCGGACTGAGTTCGCAACACAGCATCCAACAGAACTCGTCATATAACAAACCCGTATAACCCTAGCCCCTACACCGGTATTGTTATATAGGGTTATATTATTCTCAGAATTTAATATATTGTGGAAAGTTATGCATGTAAACATTTATGTTATGTTTAGGTGTTGGCGTGTTGTGTCACATCATATCATTATTAAATCTTTATGCACATGGTACTGGTATAACACAAGTACATACATGTCCATTTATTTCATGCTGAATACGGCACTCCCATTGACTTAGCTAAAGAAGGCCGTATTTAACACCCCAAGTCAAATTACCCTTGCCCGTAGGGAACACTACGAGTGCACCCTTGTCTATCCCACACAGTATTATAAATAACTTGTAAACATGTATCAGAAAAAAAAAACCTTGTCATAAAATAATTTATACTATCCTATACTCGATACAGAAATCGGCTCCGGAATTTGGCTCCCCCGAGTATATAGAAAAGCGGAGGAAGAACAACGAAGATAAGAAGTCCCGCAAAGACAAAGGTGACTCGTTCTTTTATTCTATGTATTCCATGTAGCACACCCATTCATGTACTTTTAAACAGAGTACCTCACATTAGCGTCTCCAGTATTTCAACCCATTTTAAATCATTGATTTATTCACTGAGCTATTACTACCAATTTAAACAGTCAAACTATCAATATGTTACAAGTATTGTTAAACATAATGTAGAAAATACAGAATAGACGGTATCATGAAGTAAGCATAAATTTGCTTATACATAGATCTACATGTTATTTTCCTGTAAAATATTATATTTTAAAATAAAGTACAGTACTTCATGCCATGTTTATTTCAACTTCCATGGAGAAAGCGAATCAGGCAGAGACGCCAAAAAAACGAAGCAAGCGGGGACTGGCTCCCACTGAAGAGGACTCGGACCCCTCCCCAGCCAAACAAACCTCTGCTCCACCCACCCCCGCACCTGATCTGCCAGATGCGAAGAGGCGGCGCAGGAGGAAGCAAAGGGCCCTGGACAAGTCCCCAACCCAGCTGGAACCTGATGAGGTCAGCAGTTAAATTCATTGAAATTATTCTATAGATATATATATATATATACACGTCTCTTTGCATGACCCACTTCTCACACGTACATACATGTATATACCTTAACCCGGTATGTATGTTGCTTTGCTCATAATCCGCACCCCGAGTTTGGTGCAATCCTTATAAGCAGCAGAGGTTTTATGGTATATGTTTACCCCTGTGCTGTATATTGTGTGTCTAACTTGCACTGCATCAGGCCTTGTTTTACCCACGTGCAAACCTGGTATGCATGTATACATCATGTTTATATATATTACTTAACCGTAACATAAAGCTATGTATCTTTTCCTATAAATGGATATAGACCCCTTATGTTAACCCGGTATGTATGTGGTCTTAACGTACACACACACCCCAAACTTACAAGTATGATACAAATAGAGCTCTACCTTTTTTTATCTGGTATGTATGTGGCGTATTATATTCCCACTTCAAGATTGAAGCCTTCTTTCTGAATATGTTCCTATATTAGTATAAAGTTAAAAAAAAGTCATTTCTCTCTGCAGCACCCGCACAAGCAGCCTCCCCATCGGCAACCGCCGCCGCAGCAGCCACAGACTTCGCAGCAGCACCAGGATGTGCAGCAGGATCGGCAGCCACCGCAGCAGCACCCCAACCAGGGGATAGTCATAGCGCAGGAGAAGGAGGTAGAGCCCCTGGACCAGACCCTCCGTGAAATCCCACCGGTGGAGCGGGAGTGGCTGCGGAACGCTGAACACTTCATCGCATTCCAGCGCGCTGCCCTCCTTCCTTCCGATTGTGACCCGGAAAGATGCCCTGCTACACGACGTGAGTACCACTTTCCTTAACCCAGTATTTTCCTGCCCCACTTTTGTCAAACAAAATGATGCATATTAACACTTAAAGGGCGGCATTATGACTTTATGGGGTTCGGGCACTCCCGAAGGGTCGGCATCATGCACCAATTCAGTTACTCGCCAGGGGTGACAAATGACATTTCTTAGATATGTCCATCAGTCCTAAAAGGGTTAAGAATGATAGATCTATGTAAATAAAGTGTGTTTTGAATTCTCTTTTAACATATAAATAATCTTTGTATGAATGTAATAATATTTTTATATTAAAGCCTATATACTAAATTAGACATTTCTTTTATAGAGGAAAAAGGGAAGAGGAAGAAGGGAAAGGGGAAAGGGGCGTCCAACACAGCCACCACCCCACAAGATGCCACAGGGTCGCTGGCAGCAGCAGCGGCAGACGACTCGCCCGACTCCCCCACAGAGCAGTCGACCGTGTCTCCCCTGCAGAACACAGTCCCCGAGTCACCCAACTCGGTCACACAGCAGGCCTCTGGAGACCAAGTGGAGTCCACACAAGGTGAATATAGAGCTTTATTTTTTGGGAAATACAACATCTCCTATGCTTAAGCACTCGAGGGCCGTATTCAATGCCCCCCATTGAATACAAGTTGGCCGTATTCCATGGGCTAAGAAAAAGTAGTTTTGATTGAATGGCTTAAAATAAGAAATAAACACAAATGCCGATATACAAGACTTCCTATACCTGCTGCTTCGTGGGATATGACCCCAGCCCCCATCGTGAAACACAACAGTGACAGTATTGATCAATGGCGTTGGCATTTGTCTATTTATAAATACATGTAACTTTTTTCTCTTGGCAACAACAAATTTATTCCCCTACATGTATGTTTGTATTAAATATTACAGCAGAACAGATGATTTACATGTTATTTGGTTGGTTGGTGATGTGTATGTTATAAATGTTACATCTCACTGATGGTTTATAAATGTTACAATAGATCTATGTCCGATGTGCAACGTGGTCCTGGGTGAGGACACGGCTGTTTGGGAGGAGCACGGTGCCAGGATCCACCCGAACATGGACATGGGATACGTCCACAGGAAGTTGGCGACCAAGAAAGGTACTTTTCCATATCTTTAACATATAAAATTTAACATTTCAAAGAAATAAATTATAATGACCTAAATAATGCATCCCATCAGAGAGTGTAGAGAGTTGGTGGGGGTATTGATAGTGTGTGTAGACCCAGCTGGTGGCGACCCCCTGGAGGTATGTGGGAACTACCCTGACCTGCATTAAGGTCCCCATATCAGCATTGCGACCTGGTGAGCCATGCGGCCCAGTTGGACATTTCAATTCAGATTTTTCAATTTAATTTCACTATTATGTACAAGTGCTACAACTGCCAGACTGAGTACCATGGGAATATAAAGAACTGTCCATCCTGTGGTGTGCCTACTAAGGTGACTATAGCTATGGATCCCAAGGATACTCATACTAAGGGGGACCTGGAGGAGCCCTCCGGCGGAGCAGGAGGAGGAGAAGGTGGTGCCATGGCTGGCACCTCCAGTGGTGGTACATTGACAGAGCCATCCTCCCCATCCATGTCCCGTGGGGATGTACTGGCAAAGAGGATCTCCCTGGAGGAAGAGAGGCAGGACTTACTGAAAAAGAGAAGGGAGTACATTGCTTTGGAGGAACGTTTAGCAAATCTTCGTTTAGAAAATGATAAATTAGAGCAGGAGGTGTCATGAGGGAGTACTCCACAGAAGCAGGCCGGGGGTTCCCCCTCCTCCCCCAGCCAAGACACTCAGCAGCAGGGACACGACACCACCACCACTGCCACCACCTCCCTCTCCCTCCTGCAGCAGCAGCAGCCGCCGCACGTCACGATGGGTGGTGGAGTCATACAGCGGCAGCAGGGGGTGCACACTGCAGCGCTAGACCCTGCAGCCATCACAGTAGGAGTGCAGATGGGAGTGGGTGGTGCAGTGTACAGCCCCAGTACCACCCAGCAGCAGCAGCAACACGCACTGGGCCTCTCCTACCCGTCACTACAGGGTAGAGGAGGTGTCCATAGTAACAGTACAGGCTACCAGCAGCAGCACTCACTGGGTGTCCCCTACACCGGCCTGCAGGCTGTAGGGGGTATACACAGGGACCCTGTGGGTCCCCAGCAGCAGCAGCAGATGGGTGTAAACACACAGCAGCAGCATGTAAACACTGGATCAGCTGTGCGTGGTACACATGGCCCTGGTGTACACACAGGGAGTAGTGCTTACACAGGGCTGCATGATAGCAGCACAGGCCTACAGGCAGGCCTACACACAGGAGGAGGAGGGAGTACTGTTCCTATCTACAGCACTGCAGGTATTACAGGAGGGACAGGAGCCCCTCCCCTCTATAACACTGCACAGGGAGACTATACACTGCAGGCAGGCATGCAGGGAGCCGGCCTCCAGTACAAATCCCTGGGTCTGCTTCCCCCTGATCTAGGAGGTGTGTTTGGATCCCAGGGCTCACCCCAAGGTAATATGTGTGCATTTGGCAATGCAGGGATGATGCATGAAGCAGTGGGTAGAAAGAGGAGCAGGCATTGGTTATACCCTGATCACCACCTGGAGGTGGATAAAAGCTATGAGAATATGAGTCATGCTGAGCTCATGTTTGGCATGGTCTGTGTTATTGATGACCTGATCCATGGTAGATGTGAGGTACCCAGGATCACACCTCATACTTATGTTAAGCATATGCGTTATGTAGCAGAGAGGGGGCTGTGTAAAAGTTATAAACCAGGAGTCCTTAATAAGTATGAGCTATATTACTGTGACCTATAAACTATTATATGGATCATCCTCCTGTGATAATTATATATAGGGAGGCACGGACCTACCTTTTTATATTTATATTTCACAAGAGATGGAAGCACTATACTGGTGCTGGACTCTATCCATCTCTACCACCATAAACTGCTAGGTACTGGAGTACCGCCCCTTATAAGTGTTGACGATCTATCCCACCTTATTTAGGATACGCTATTATGGATTTTTATATATAAACTTTTCTACGCCAAAGGAAGTGGGAACTACTATAGTTCCATCTATAAAACTTTTCTTCGCCAAAGGAAGTGAGTACTATTATAGTTCTTTTATTTATATATAAGGACACTAACTACACACGGATTCACACCATTGCTGAATGTAGTAGGTGATGTGTTGAGTTTCCAAGGTGGTTATTGGTGCCTTTAGTATAACTGATACTAGTCTAGGACTATCAGTTGGACAGTTTTTATATCATGTGCCTACGGGACTGTGGTTTGATACCAAAGACTATACTGTTGATATAAACTGTTATATACATGTTAACTTGTATGTTCATGTATGTATGCCTGTTTTTACTATGAGTAGAAATGTTACTTGTTGATAAATAGATATGCGTGGTGTATAATGTATCCAAGAGGTATTATTATTATAAAACCAGCCCTTCCTACATTCTTGAGGGGGGTAGTGTAACGGGTTGACTATAAGTCTAACTGTTATCGTTGTATATCTATTGTATGTTGTATAATGTAAAACAACACGGTTCTATTATGTTTAATAACTGTTTTATTCATCTAACTAGTGTCGTCGGTTCGTTACATACACCGACTCCTCTAGTTCGGTTATATACGGTAGTGTACCGGTACCACCTTCGGTTACCATCGGTAGTTGTTGTATAATCGTTTTACATAACTAAACCCAACAGGTGGAGCTGCTAGTACGGTCACGTGGCCTACGCAGCGCTGTATATAAGGTGGCTACTTCCCCATTGGAAGTCAGTCAGGTTTGGGACTGTCGTGACATGACCACCCTGTGCTCACGGGCTTAACTCTATGCTATAGGGTTGCCTACTGTATTATATATCTGTTACTGATCTTGTATATCCGCTGGCTATACTTGTACTATAATACACCAAGAGTTTCCTTTATAATAAAGTCGCCGTATATTACAGTCTAATTTACCTTGTCTCGTTTTTGTACTCAAGTGTTACATACGTAGTAAGAGACCAACTACAGTATTAAAGTGTTATTTCAGATAAGTTACTTGATAGTATCCTTGTCGAAAAGGTGTAAAATCAATGCATTCCTAAAGGATGTGCTGTATTGTCAAGGTTTTGTCACAAAGAAAACTAATGGGATGCTTTGCAACTAGCTGTAGTATTGGAATACTCTTATCGTCTATAATATGGATGTACAAGATGGCCTGGAAAATGGAAGCAGTGGTATTCTCAAGCATATCACATTATTTCTACAATATATAAAACCATCCATTGTATGGTTGCTGTTTGACAACAAAAAGTATGGGGAAAAAAGACGAAAGCAGTATAGTCATTTTGATGAAAATCAGGGCAATGATGTACAGTTTAATACTTAAACAGCTCAGTTTCCTTGAATGTGACAAACCAAATCTCATTCCAAGAGGAGTAGGAGTTGTTCGCGGGTATGTCATTGTAGCAGTTGTTGCTAATGCAGGTTCATTAAGTCATCCCAAGAGATCTTCAGATGAGATCTTCGAACCTACGGAAATTCATGGCAACCATGACACAGGTAATTTCTGATATATGCCAGAAGGGGTTTTCCGAGAACACGGACTGAAGAGAGGTGAGAAGCTACACAAGTTACCAACCTTGTATGCATGTCCCATCTGTAAGTAGTGTACAAACGGCCAGGCATGTTACGAAACCATGTGGTGCTACACGACCGAAAGATCTATGTCCGCTGTGTGACGTGGTTCTGGGTGAGGACATGGCTGCTTGGGAGGAGCACGGTGCCAGCATCAACGCCAGCATGGACATGGCATACGTCCACAGGAAGTTGGGGACCAAGAAGTGTAGTTTTCCATATTTTCAACATATAACATTTCAAAAAAAAAAAAAATTACGTTCATTTAATTTAACATATCATTTAGAGCTATTTCAAACACATATATGCTCAGATGGGAAAAAAGAAACCGACCCCCGTTTTTTTAAGGACGAAAACTGTCAGATCTACCAAAACGCACGCAATGCCAAGAACGTCAGGGTCTCTACACACAACACCTTCACAGACCCCAACAAGGTAGAGGAAGCCAAGGTATAATTGACACATGTATCATGTAGTATTTATTAGAGAAAAAGTAAAAACACCACAATTATGGTTGTACCAATAGCATATGAGCCTTCATCGACCTTCCTCACTTACCCCTCTCACCCTCATGGCATAGGCTCCCCGCATGGGAAGCCTCCCATCAATGCATGTTCCTACTCTGCTGCCTGTCCATCTGGAGCTGCTCTATGTACTTTGCCTTGTAGCTGTACGAGAGGCGCTCCTGACAGTCAAGCTGTGGGGAACAGGTTCTCAACGTATGTCATTATGATAATGACTCCTACGTTGAGCGCTGTGAGAGTGGGGGGAAAAAATAGGGTCCCTCTTTAGGGACCCGACATATAATCAAAAGTGACTGCTACAGCAATGCTGGCTGTCTCTTTATTTGAAGTCTTAACACACCCGATACTTAATGTATGTAAATAGCACATTTGGGGTACTAAAAATATAGCACACTGTATGAGATGCCGTCTGGTGTATTATTTTAACATTACACCTATGGGTCCTTCAGTTCATGCTACATTGCACGGTTCATCCACTTCACGCTAGATGGCGCCGCTACACGGTTTCAGTATTCATATTACGGTTTCTCTCGATTTTATGCTATAAAGGCAAAGTATATCACCTTTAGGGACAACAAACTCACTACTGAAATATGATGTTTTAGTTACAAAGGACGTGCGGTCTACAGGAAGCAAGCCAGTCTGTCATCCAGGATTTAAAAGATCTGGTTAAAAAAAGGAAAGGGAAATAGTGGACAAAGAAAAACTGAATGCATAATGACTTAAAATTGTAAACTGATTCTGATGCTAAAATTGTGTTAAAACTGCATTTGAAAGACAAACCCTGTACTGGTATTAATGCATATGGTTTTTTTTAAGTCTATGTCCTTGGTGAACTAGTGGTGTCATAAAAATATAAATAAATCACAATATAGTTATATTTTCTAGGTCCAGTACACACATGTAAACCACATCTGATGTTAAAATTGTAATAACACTGCCCTTAAATGAATAACCTACACTGGAACTAATTTCCATGGCTTAAGCCTTTGTCCGTGGTGAACTAGAGATGTCATAAAAATATAGATAAATAATGATGAAATTATATATTCTATGTCCTGTTCACACATTTAAACATATTCTGATGTTAAAATAGATTTAACACTGTGCTTATATAGAGAAATCTACCCCGGAACTAATTTCTACCCCGGAACTAATTTGATGCTACACCGGCACTATATGCTCTCCAAGCACATCTTGCTTTCTGGTATGAAACAAGGCTTCCTATTGGCTCCTGAGCCAAATAAGCACCACATAGTGTGGCCTGGCCTGTCATACATCCTATGTTCTCATTCATCAAAGCATCTTTTTCCCATCGACGGGAAACAGGGGAGGCCATGTCACTCAGGGTGTGTGTGACCTCTGTGGCAAAGGGGTGACAGACCTGCCAGGGTACCACCTGAGGGTGAGGCACTATATCAAGAGCCTGTCCTACATTTTGTTCATTACTCGGAATCAAAAAGGTGTTTGTCTCAAGTAAATTGAAGAAATATCAAAATACAGCTCAGACCTTTGTTTGTTTGTTTGTGTAGTTTATCGTCCCACTGACAATGCAGGTGAGACTCACTCAAGTTTCAGTTTTTCACGAGTAGAAAGGTAAAGCACTCCATCAAGAGCCTGTTGTACCTTTTTGTTCATTACGCAGAGTCAAAAAGGTGTTTGTCTCAAGTAACCCCGCTTGTATATTGAAGAAATTCGAAATACAGCTCCCCCAAATTGATATCTGGCATATCTAAAAAGGATAAAATTTGATGAGCATAAAATGATTTAAATTTTGCTATAGTGATCAATAGGAAAGAACATGCATTAAAAGCCTACCTACTCATCCTACGGAAAAAGAGGAGCCTTCCGACATGCATCTATGGGATGCCAGTTATGCAAATGATGATCAGCAATGCCTTCCCATAGCGACTGGTTTACCTCATAGAAACACCTACAACGGGTTTGAGATCTTTTACAGATGGCCTACAGATTGGGCGTGGTCTTTAAAATCTACAGTTGTGAAGGTAGGAATCGACACAAGGTCCTCGTAGCGCAAGCGGCCAGAAGTGAATACTCTATATTGCTGTAGACTCTGTACCCCACACCCGATGCATCCTGCTCCGCTGACTGCCGCATCACTACTGACACATCATCACACTTGGTCAATCAATGACAGGTTTTAAAGCGGTACATTACATACGTACCAGGCTGGGAAAACTATGAGAGCTGGTGAAAAGCTGGAATGCTGGCTGTGGTGGTGGCCAAAGATGACCTGCACTTGGATCATCGGCTTGTCCTATGTAGTCGTATGTAGATCAAGAATTAGTTGCAGTTTTGTTCGCGACATCCTTTGTCTGAATGACCAGCGGGGGCGGTGTCACAAGAGGTGCTGTGAACCTGATGTGTGACCCCAACACAAGCTGTATTCTCACAAACACATATATGGGTGTGTAGATATCGTACTTACATTTCTTCATTTTAAATAAAAGAGTTTAGAAAATCATATATGTATTTATATATTGGACCTCTTTCCTCGCCATTGGCTGTCTTAAGGGGAAATTCACTTTTGTGATCTTGAAATTTTTTCTGGCCAAATTGGCAGATTTTAATCTGCCAGTTATTGTCTGAATTCAATGGGAGATTTGCTCCTGGGTTTTGGAAGACAGAATTAAGCGAGATATCTTTCATAATTGTCGGTGTTCATCGCAAATATTGAGGTATCTCACCTGGCAACATACATGATTAAAAGGGGAGGTTTCAAAGTGGCCGCTCCTTTTTGCCAGGGAATCTGTGTGCTGTGGATTAAACAATGGTAGTCTCATGGGAGTGCCGAAGGAGGTAGTACAGGCAGTATAGAGGGGGGGGGGGGGGGGGGGGGCAGCAAACTGCATATAGCCTAAGCTGCTCCCACACCAGTAGAAGCAAAGCTAGCCACAACAAAAGAGCTAAAACAGACAATTTTTTGAGAAAGATATCTCAAAATGGTTGATTCTGTGTCTCAGGAGGCTCATGTTATGTGACAGCAAGACTCAGCTAGCCATGCCTGCCCCTGCATGGGCACATTGCCTGCCCCTGACCATGAAGACCAGAGTGTGCCGAGTCTTTCTGCATCGTCTCCACCCATTAGCATTCCCAGAAGTTAGATAGAGCTTACATTATTTCCTGTTAAAAGGCCGGGCAAGAAGGATGGAGTGAGAGTCTGTGGCGTAGTGCAACAGAAGGTAATCCTGAGTTCCTGTCTGTGCTCTGTGACCTGTACCTGAAGCATTACCTGAGTCGTAAGGGGAATTGCAGCCAGAGCTTCTTTAATGGAGTACGGAAGGCAGCAAAATGCCCCTCGGAACAGTCCCCCTGCTGACTCAGCCCAAGAAAGAGTCACAGGATCGGAGTCATTATAGACTTAAGCTTCCCGGAGGGGCGCTCTGTCAACGTGGGTATTACAAAGAACTCCACGGAGGGCAAGTATGAATACTCTCCCATCAGTCCAAGACCTGGCAACTCATGTGAAAACTCTGCTGCCCTCGTCCTACATATGGAAAGCCAATATGGCCGGAGCTTACCGCTAGCTACACACTTTTTTTTTTTTTCGCCCCGAAAAGATTTGGACGTGTTTATTTCAACGAGTATTTTCAGATAACATTTGTATCCATCCACAAGTGTAAGTCTGACAATATATGAAATTATTACAGAAGAGACAATTATATATCAGTATCTGCAATTCACATACAGAACTTATATGAGTGGATAGTACATATTAAATAGCGTGTTGAAATAACAGTCCTGGAAGGCCTTCAGCCAATGCCTGGTATTAAAGACCTACCAATATAAATCACGTTAGTTATGTAATAATATGTTTACTTTTTCTTGATGCATTGGCAAGATGGAAGACAACAAAACATTAAATCAATATGTCAAGGGTGAAAGGGTAATTATATTACAATTTCTGTGGTAATATGTAAGACACAAAATATAGTAGTTTCGTTCCAATATTGAAAAATATACAATTGTAGGGACACTAATATCATAAAGTTAATCGAACGCCTACAGAGTAGTTCGGGCAGCCAGAGCCAGGGGGCACCCCTATCGGAGGCGGACAGTATATAAGCTGTCCTCACCCCCTTGCTCTGGCAGACCTTCTCAGGTCTCTGTGTTATACTGAAAGATACTGAAAGCTACATATGCATCTGATCGAACCACATATATCAAGGATTAGCATTACTGTACAGGGGAATGCCTTAATAAACCCTTTTACTTGCATCTCTACATGAAAACTGCAGTTCGAGTCCTTATTTAATCGAATTACATAACTCTACACTGGTGCCGTGACCAGGATTTTTATGTAGGAGATAGCGGACTGACCCTGGCAGAGGCTCAGTCAAGGAAAGGGGGGGGGGATGAAGGATCCGGGACCGAACTGGAGGATGGGGAGCTGGATCTTACAGTAGCTCAAATAAATGAAATCTGGAATGTGGCATCTCGGATGCACACCCCAGACAGGAAAGGTTCTCGAAAGAGGAGTTTGGTTTTTCGAACTCCAGGAGAATATACTCCCATAAAGACGATTCCGAACACCAATCCGTTCAGAGGGAACCCATGGGCAGATATGCTTCCCTCCGAACCAAACCTCGGACATATGGAGCGAGACCTGTCCAGAAGAGGCCGACAGATCCCTGACTACGATGCCTACTGCGAAAAGTTAAAAGCAGAGGAGGAGGAAATGAGTGATCGGTATACAGCCATGAATGAGGATTTGATCCGTCTGGCCGACGAAAGAGCGAGGGTAATCGCTCAGAACCAGAAAGAAGCAGAGGAATTGAAAGAAGTGAAAGACAGAATACAGGCGGATAGAAAATATATCAGTGAACAGTTGGCACTCGAAACCTCTCAGTTAGCCAAGGTTCAACAAAAGGTTAAGTGTGTCCAACACACTCTGACAGAGGAGCAGGCGCAACTCCAGAAAGATAGGGAAGAGGTTCGCCAAAGCCGTGATCTTCGGGACACCTATGAGAGCGAAATCGAGCGACAGTCCCAAAGGGTAAAGAAAATCAAGGCGGATTATTCGAAAGAAGAAAAGTCCGGCCAAGCCTTGAGGGAACAGTTCGAGCAAGAACGAGAGGCGTTGAAGCAAGCCCAAATTGAGATGAAGGCTGACCTAGAAGTTATTCAGAAAAACAAAGACGAAATAAATGACACCTATCTGGCCTACCAGAGTCAGATGGATGAAATCCACAAAGCAGAGGAGGCTAGAAGCCGAGAACCGATGAATGAGGGAGGCAAGTTACCTAAGCACGTCGCATCCACCCCCAGTCCGATATTAACCACCGTGGATCCAATCGAAACACGGGGGATCGTTCCGGACGGAAAGTATGCACGAAACCAAGGAAGAACTGCTCCGAATGAGGCCGACCGTAAGGTAACTTATAGGGGAACAGAGGAGAAAGAGATCTCAGGTACCCATGATATTACGAGCGAGGCCCCACCCAAACGAATGAATCATAGCTACGGCTCTCTGCATCCTTTCGCGGATGATACACTGGCAGGAAACAACTATACGGTACCACCCCCACCGATATATAATATAACCTACCAGTATCGGGCACCCTTACCCGGAGCCGGATCGAACGAAGGACGTCAGTCCTATAATGAAGGGGGTGGATCAATTCCGAGCGGAGGATCGGGGGGTGTTCCGAACCCAGGGTCTAACCCCGGAGGAGGAACGGGGACTGTGCCGGACCCCGGTTCATATGGAGGCTACCCCCCTAGTCCTGATCGAACCCAGCCCAATCCAAGGGGAGGGACACCAAGACCGGTCCCTGCCCCAAGAAGGTTGACAAAACGATCATCCATGGGCCCAAGGGTTGCTGCGATAGTGGAATCCGATCCTTGTATACAAGGGATGGGGATAGACTGTTGTAGTCGGACCCGGGAGGATGAGTCAGAAATTATGGAATGGAGTCGGAGGCAGTCGGATCGGCTGGTATGGAGTCATAACAGTGCCCGGAAGCCTGTTTGTACTCCCCAGCATTTTAATGGAGAGAATTGGAAGGAAAGCTACCAAGACTTCTGTGACGATAACCGTTACCATGGGTGGGACAAAGAGGCTTCCTTGTGTCCCCTCATTAAATGGTTGAGTGAAGGTCCGGGACGAATAGCGGTAGATGATTGGCGAGAGACGTACGGAGAATCTGGAAATTATGACCAATTGGTGGCGGCAGCCACACATCTTTGGTGTGTTGTCAGCGAATGATCCTTGGTCGGAGTTCCATGTACGGACGCAGAAACCAAAAGAGTCTCCGAAAGTGTTCGGTCTGGAACTTCAAAGGTTGTTGCAGAAGGCCCGACCTTATTGGAGGCGTGACAATGAATATTTCTTAGATGAACTATTCACCCACTTTATAAAAGGACTGAGGGATCCGTCCCATGCTGAACTCGTCCAGAAAGAATGGGGACGAGGTTCCTCAATGGTAGACTTCTTTTTGGCCATAGATCAGCATGAGAAGAAGAAACAATTACTTGCCGGGTTCGTACCCAACCAAAGAGTGGCGTCCGCACATGCGGCCACTCCCGAAGAGAGTGATTCAAATGATGGTTCGGATGAAGAAAGAATTGCGGCCATCGGGGGCGACAAGAGGGATAGAAAGAATCGGTGGAAGAAAAACGTTAGTAAGACACCTGAGAAGGAGAAGCCAGTAGAGGTAAGCTCTAAACCGGCCCCTACCCCCCTGGTGGTGGAGTTATCCGAGAACGAAAAGCGGTTGATGGCCATGATGGAAGAAATGAAAGGGTTGTTGGACTATCAGAAAAGACCGAAGCTAGATAGAGCAACGGTGAAGTGTTTCAGATGTCAGGAGACCGGACATTTCGCAGCCGAATGTACGGCGGATAAACCTGTTTGGAGAGAAAGAAAGAGAGAGGAGACGGGAAATTAGAGGGGGTTGTCCGTGAAGGCAAACTGACGACCCCGAATAAAGTATGCCAGGGTACAATCCATACGAACGCGATTGAGGAGTCTGTAATGTATACGCCCAGCAGCATGGGAAATGCTAATGAGTCGAAAACATGTGGGGCTGGGGGTATTGGTGAGACAATTGCCAGGGAGAGCAAAGAAGGGAAACCGATCACCAATAGAGAGGAAGGTTGGGTAGAGGAACTATCCAGGATCGGGGGATCCGCCTTCCCAAGGTCATCCGTGTCTGGAGTATTTGAAAGGATTCGGATTCAATTTTGACATGACAGACGACGTCAAACGGTTCGCAAGTAATCCCTCGATGATGGGAGGAAAGAGATGGTATGTGTCCGTATCTGTAAACGACAGAATGGGGGAATTTTTGTTGGATACCGGAGCTAGCCACTCCGCTATGTCAAAACGATTCTTCGATCTGGTGTCGAGCATGGATGATGACCTCACAACGAGGGTAAATGCATGTGCGGCTGACGGGAGCAAGATACGAACATTTGGTAGGACTTGTTGCTGGGATTGAGGACGATGGTATCATAGGGATGGATTTCGCTTCCTTATATGGGGTAAAATTGGACCCCGTCACTGGAATGTTGAAATTAAATCATCCCTACAAAGACAGGATACAATGCCTGGCACGTGAAGTTAGTGGTGTAGCGAGTGTAGTACAGACGGTAAAAATACCTCCCGGAATGGCATGTGATGTCTTGATAGCCTCCAGTCGGATGAAGAGGGGCGTTCCGGGGGTTTTCGAACCTAATGTGACGGTGTTTGGAAAGAAGGGATTGGAATCGGCCGACACCCTGATAGGAAATATAGCGTGGGGAGTAGCTCCCATAACGAACCCGGGTTCGAAAACCATCTACCTAGAAAAAGGCACTTTAGTGGGAGAAGTGATATCCGCGGAAGCGGTCAACAGTAGCTTTGAGAACGGAAATGGACTAGTCCCGAACAGTGAAGAAATTGAAGAAGGATTGGCAAAGTTGATAGAAAGGTCCGGAGTAGAGACAGATGGACAGAGGAATGCCCTGAGGGAGATGTTGACTGAGTGTAGTTCCGCCTTTGGGAGGCCCGGAGAGCCGTTAGGACGAACGGATCAGTCCTACACTCGATCAACACGGAAGGGGCAAATCCAGTAAAGATACCATATAGACGTCTTCCGCTGGCAAAGAAAGTGGTAGCGGAAGAAGAAATTACGAAAATGTTGGTCAGAACGGCGACACTTCTGACCATGTATTTTAAGTTACCTCTCGTACATATATTTCCTGTTCTTCTATAACCCTTGACTTTTCCTTCTATCAACAGCCGTACACCATGGTTAAGAAAAGAGCAGCTCGACCTGATGACTGGGAGGAACCCCGTAAAATTGGGGAGGGCCCTCCAAAACGCTACCCCAAACCCGTGCTTACAAAATGGCTGGAGGAGACGCACACCCAGTGGGCAAACTTAAACAAAGCTGACCGGGCCCTCTACTGGCAAGTGTACAATCTTGGTAAAAACCGCAAGTCCTATGGGTAGAACAAGGACAAGGAGAAGTTCCGCACAAAGAAAATGGAGCAAGGCAAAGTGAGTGGAATCTTCTATATCCCCCCCCTCTTCATGTACAACTATTTATATCATGGACACTCCCTTCTTGTCGTGCATTTTTAGACATACATAAAGTATCAATCATTTGTGAAATACAGGGGGGGGGGGGGGTAGGGTGGTGGGTTGGGTGGTGGGTTGGGGGGGTCATTGCCCTCTTTTAGGTCAAAAGAGGGGGGAGGGGGATTTTGACCCCTACAGCTTGAGGGGGTGGGGGGTAAAAAATCTGGCGTATCAAATTGCATAAATTTGTCTATGTTCACTAACTAGTGTAACGGGTTGACTATAAAGTCTAACTGTTATTGTTGTATATCTATTGTATGTTGTATGATGTAAGACAACACGGTTCTATTGTGTTTAATAACTGTTTTATTCATCTAACTAGTGTCGTCGGTTCGTTACATACACCGACTCCTCTAGTTCGGTTATCTATACGGTAGTGTACCGGTACCACCTTCGGTTACCGTCGGTAGTTGTTACATAAGCATTTTACATAACTAAACCTAACAGGTGGCGCTGCTAGTACGGTCACGTGGCTATGCAGCGCTGTATATAAGACGGCTACTTCTCCATTGGAAGTCAGTCAGGTTTGGGACTGTCGTGACATGACCACCCTGTGCTCACGGGCTTAACTCTATGCTATAGGGTTGCCCCACTGTATTATATATCTGTTCTGATCTTGTATATCCGCTGGTTATACTTGTACTATAATACCCAAGAGTTACCTTTACAATAAAGTCGCCGTATATTAAAGTCTAATTTACCTTGTCTGGTTTTTGTACTCAAGTGTTACATACGTAGTAAGAGACCAACTACATTGTTACGGGTCGGTGAAAACGTCGAGCCCCACGGGGAATCGAACCCCGGTCCCTCCGCTCCGAAGTTGAGTATGCTACCGCTGCACCCGGATAGCCTGTTCTCTGAGCAACTTGTACTGCTCAAAGTAGGACTTCTCCAAGAAAGAAACCTGAAACTGGAGTAGCTTACTTGCGTTTTCAGCCATCTTAGCTCTGTAGCACTCAAATCCGGGGACTAGAGTGTCAGAGAATCCAGTGTCATAAGCAGGACCGTCTCCAGGCAACACAGGTAACCCTGCTAGCCCTTCGTCAACAGCCCTGTGCTCAGGTACTGGAGTCACCTCGTCATCCCTTGCGGGGTCAGAGGTTGCTCCGTGCTGGGTTGGAGCAGTCGGCTGGGCTGACGCCCCATCCGGCTGTTGTACCTCTACCTGTTCAGCGTCACTGATAGGTGAGATACTCTCCTGTGGAGCTGAAGCTTTCTTTTGCTTCTGGCTCCACTTGTACTGCTTGACATAGTCAGCAGCAACCTGACCCGCCTGCTCGTCACCCAAAGAGTTCTGAACAATAGCCAGTGCATCACCCAGTTTCTGTCTCTCCTGCCTGGGCAGTTGATCAGCAACCGGGGGCAATGCAACCGAAGATACCGTGACGGTACCGACGGTTTGGCTACGGTCGACCTCAGATGTTACCGTGGCGGTGGCGACACGTTTCTTCGCAGGTTCACTGCGGGAACGGTCACGTCCACCTTTGGTATCATCTTTGGATGACTGGCGGCCCCTTTTCAGATCTTTCTTCTTAGGAGGGGTATCCTTTCTGACAGTGGGCATCGGAGTTTCTGTATCTGGCCCGAGATCGGTTTGTTCGCACTTGGCGCCCTTACACAATCTCTCCCAGTCAGCCTCTGTGAGGTAATTCCACTGTTTAAGTTTGTTGGTTCGCCACTTATACTGTAGATTCCCTACACGTTTGTGGCACCCCCAAACCTTCAGTGCAGCCTCAACTCCACGACTAATAGTGCGCTTGTGAACGCCCTTATTGTCGCAAAGATGCCTTACCAAACCAGCCCTCCGTTGGCAACGGAATAGCTCCCCGTCACTGTACTCAGGGCAGGAAGTACTAGTACTCCCACTCACACAGTACAAGTAGGGACGCACATTCATGTGCTTCTCTACTAAATGACGGGCGAACTTGAACAGGTTCGGCCACCGTTTTGCAGCTGTCGAAGCCCCCTTCAGGCGCTGACAGCGAACATACGGGCAGGGATCCCCTGGCACGTAGTTCTTCCAAGCATATTTCAGCTTGGGGCGGCATGACCTGTGGATGTTAGGTTTATTCCCTTCCAACACTGCCCTGAGGTACACGAGGTACCAGTCAATGGGGTGGGAATCACCTGTCAACCAGTCTTCGTCGTCTGAACCCTCGGTCGTGTGAGGTGCAGGAAGAGCCATTTTGCCATTTTCCTGAACTAAGTCAGAAAGGCTCAGGTTCTTCCGGTCATCATCACGGAGACACAGGTTTAGACGAACATGCGCTGCCTTGGCGCGGAGGCGGCGATTGGCTCTGCTCTCTGCGACAGACCATCCCTCGGCTTCCGCCTTGGACAGTCTATCAGCAACAGCTTTGAGCCTATCTGCCTCAGTCGGTGCGACCTCTTCGGTAGCAGGAGTTTCAGGGGAAGATGCAATCCTCCTCTTACGCTTCCGCTTCCGTTTGGTCTTAGCACGAACCGTGGACCCGTCTGATGAATCACCATCAGGGACCGTCGGTTCTTGTGCCAATACACCGGCGGGTTTCGGAGAAGATCCCCCTGCAGGGTTCTCCTCCTGGTTGGTATTACTACCACCCAGACCAGGTTCTGTTTTCGGAACAACATCACCCGACCCCTCAGGGTTAGGTTCAGCTGGTACCGAAGCCGAGCCTTGACCGACGGTTGGAGCACCGGTAGTGTCCATTTCCGTGTCAGACTCGAGAACTCGGTCATCCCCGTCGGAGGCCTCAGCCTTCTCCGGGGCCGTGCATGTGCCATCTACACGGGCTGCCATACTGTTAGCTCAGGCGTAGGTGAACCTCACGGTTCACTCACCCGAGCCTTTAGTAGCACAGCAAGTAAACAACAGTGTAGGTACTGCCGGGCAGACCTAGGCACCACTGATCAACACGTTACCCTACGGGCAAACGTGCTGATCTGAAGAAGCCTGGCTGCCTGTGGGGCTTATATACCCCACCCGTCCCCCGTGACCCCGCCCCTTGACCGGCTTCTCAGCCAATCAGGGGTGGCGTCTCCAAGACGCGACGAGGTGACCCAATTTCTCACGGCTCATTTGGCGGGAGAAATCGATCAGGTGACGCGGGCAGCGCCCTTCCCACGCCTGGCATATCCGACGGTGGGAACTCTCACTGTTGTTTACCATTTTCGTGGCGTAGCCACCGGAAAACCCGGGAATGATATACCGGCGTTAGAGGATATACACAGCAGCGTGTCACTAAGCAATATGTGGTCAAAACTAATCCCATACTTAGAATTAATCAGCAAAGCCAGCCACCCGCCCTGGACACGTGCTTTTCTACCTCCAACGGATAACCACACCGGATAACCCGTCTCTTCTCGTTGTGTTTTGGTGATCGAGTACCGGGCCAATGACCACCGGCCCAGTACGGAACTGTCCATGGAAATTTAATCAAGCCAGCAGCTAAATGTCGTCAACAAGGTAAGAAAAAAATGTTTACACAATTTTATCTCGCTCTCTGACACGTGTGCTCCTCCGTAGACCTTGTACCGGTATGTCCAGCAATGATGACACCGGAGGTATCACATTGCTTTGTTTACCGGTGCCTACGGTTAGTCCTTTACGCACAGCTGACCCTTTTTTACGAGGCCTACCGCGCTTGGGCTTGGTAACACACGACTGTGCTTCAATCAGTAATTTCCTAGGACGACCCCTTCGGCGCGCTACCGACGGTATGACCGTTGGTCCTGCCTTCGGTATCTTCGGTAGCGCAGGGTCGGTTGGTGCTGGTACTCGACCAGCACCGAGGGAATCTTCACCGTCATCTATATATGGAACTCCATACCAAGGTCGGAGTCTAGCCACATGTGATTTAGTTAGAGTCCCTTTTTGCAACCGTATTACTACAGTAGTTTCACTAACCACCATGGTAACCGTATGCGGACCATCCCAGGAGTACAGGGTCTTGACTTTGGAATTTGGTGTGCTAAATCTCGCGACCTTATCCCCCACCTTGAATTGGCGGAGTTTAAGGCCCGTGTCATAGCCCACCTTCTGCAAACTAGCAGATTTTTCCAAGTTGTCCCTTACTACTCCATAGGACTCGCGTAATGATTGTCGAAGTGACTCAACAAACATCACTGTGCAGGGTTGCTCGAGCTGGTGTCCCTGCACTCCATAGACCATGTCACTCGGCATGACTATGTCTTCACCCATTACGAGCATATTAGGCGTACAGCCCGTCGACGCGTGTTCGGTAGCATTGTAAGCATGGGAGATATAGCGAGCGTGCTCATCCCAATCATCCCGGTGCTCATTAACCATTGTCGTGAGACATTGGATCAACGTCCGATTGAAACGTTCCACCATACCATCCGATTGAGGTCGGTAGGGGTTCGTATGCGTCTTGCAGATGTGTATTTTACTACACAGTTCTGCCCACAGTCGAGATTCAAACTCACGACCCTGGTCGGAGTGAAGCATTAAAGGACCTCCCCACGTGAGGATCCAATTCTCGAAAAGTGCTTCTGCGCAGGTAACAGCTGTATGATTTACCAACGGATATACTTGGACATACTTGGTATAGTAGTCCTGTACCACCATCATACAGGTATTCCCACGGGGGGTCGTGTTGAAACCACTAATGATATCAACAGCGATCCGGGCAAATCGAACACCGAATAGCTCTTGACTTAGAGGTAGTTTACCAATACCAGGTCCAGGCTTTGATAAACAGCATTGGGGACATTGTTTCACCCAACGCCGTATGTCCAAAGTCATACCAGGCCAGTAATATCTACTCTTAATCTTTGCCTCAGTCCGTTGTCTGCCAAAGTGTGCTGAAGTTCGGTGGCCATGACAGTAATTGAGCAACTGTAGTCTGAGTGACAAAGGCACTACAGACTGAGCTGTTCTCTTCCTGCCAGGTTGCACCCTCCAGCGGCACAATACACTGTTCCGTATAAAAAGATTATCCCACTGAGCTAACAGTTGTCTAACTTCTTTACATTCCAGCGAAAGTGCGGGGCGAACAGGCTTGGACAGGCCCAACAACTTCAAGGAGTACACCCTCGAAATAGCTGGATCTGCAAGCTGCTCATCCTTCAAGTGATTTAACGTCCAGTTAGGAACTTTCGCACCCACAGACGCAATCACTGCATTGTGAGACCCACAGTCTCAGCAGTCTACACGGTGACAGTTCCGGATAGGATAGCGGGACAAGCTGTCCGCATTCACATGATCTACTCCACTCCTGTGTATGATATGCTCATTCGTCATGCCAAACTCAGAGAGGTGGTTCAACCATCTACCCATCATCCCCTCAGCGTCCTTGAAGTTAAGGAGCCAATGCAGAGATGAATGATCCGTCCGTACGAGATAATTCCCACCATATAGGAAATGTCTGTACTTTTTTGTGTAAACCACCACTGCCAAGAGTTCACGCTTGGTTGTGCAGTAGTTACGTTGTGTTTTGCTTAGACTGTTGGACGAAAATGCCAGCGGCACTTCTCGCCCATCCTGGATCTGCGACAAGGCAGCACCAATACTTGTATTAGAAGCATCAGTGTCCAAGATGAACTTACCAACAGGTGCAGGGTAGTGCAAAACAGGTGTTTCTAAGAAGAGTCTCTTTAACTCACTGAAAGACTGTTCTGCGGCTGGAGACCAGACTATTTTAGCCTTAGCCTTCTTCTCTCCAATCATCAGCTCTTGTAAGGGAGCTGCGACTCTCGAGAATCCAGGTATAAAATCTCTGTAGTATGAACAAAACCCGATGAAAGAGCGTATCTCCTTCGTGTCCATCGGACGAGGCCAGTTCTGTACCACTTCGATCTTATGAGGATCAGCCATGATGCCATGTTCAGAAACAATTCTACCTAGGTATTCAACTGACTTCCTAAAAAGCTTGCACTTTGAAGGTTTCAATTTCAGACCATATGATAAGATGCGTTTCAGCACAGCTTGGAGGTTCTGTAGAGTTTCCTCCACAGAACCACCGAAGACGATGATGTCGTCCAAGTATACTAGGCACTTCTTCCAAAGTAAACCCCGTAACATGGTTTCCATCATTGCCTCGAAGGTTGCCGGGGCATTGCATAGCCCAAATGGCATGACGTTGAACTCAAATAGTCCCATATGGGTAGAAAATGCGGTTTTTTCTCGGTCCCGGGGGTCCATGCCGATCTGCCAATAACCAGATTGTAAATCTAGTGTACAGAACCATTTCGCCCCACCCAGAGATTCCACACATTCATCTATCCGAGGTAGAGGATATGCATTCTTCCTAGTGAGTCCGTTCAACTTCCTATAGTCGATGCAAAATCGACAGGAACCATCCTTCTTGGTGACCATCACCACAGGACTTGACC
This sequence comes from Harmothoe impar, assembly GCA_947462335.1. Lineage (NCBI taxonomy): Eukaryota > Metazoa > Annelida > Polychaeta > Phyllodocida > Polynoidae > Harmothoe > Harmothoe impar. The sequence continues at coordinate 87,383,825 of OX381706.1, forward strand.
ATGGACTCTCACTAGGTTGAATCACATCTTCATCCAACATCTTTTCCACCTCAGCCTCCATAGCACTTTTTTTAGCCATGGGTAACCGACGGTAGGGGATTCTACTGGGAAGCGCGTCCCCAGTGTCAACCCGGTGTTGTACCGTATTGGTACGCCCTAGAGGATCTCCTGGTTGCGCAAAGGCGTCAGATAACTCCGACAGCTCATTTGCCACCATTTCGCTCTCTAGGGTTGTGAGGTGTGACTCACACAACAGGGACCTTAAATGTTTTGGTAGGTTGGATTTAGCTAGAGCCTCTTCGTGGGAAGAGTCTCCCGCCACCACACCTACTTCCACAAAGTCCGTAGTTAGTGAGTCTACCCCATATGCTCGCGTGGTGTTACCAATAGGCGTCCCCTTTCGTAGAGTGATTTCTCTACTACTCGAGTTACAAATCGGTATCACCCCCCAACGAGCGTTGGCCAGGTAAGTATGATAGCCAGCAAGACCTAACTCAGAGAGCTTTTGATCTTCTGGTTCCAACATTCCCGGCCGTTTGGCCTGCACTCCCACGCAGCTGACTAGGACATCGGATACATGTCCTGCTGCCAACTTTGTGTCTTGTGCCACTGACGCCACAGAAGAACCATTCCTTAAAACGCACTGTACAGATTGTTTATAAGGATGTTTAATCTGAAGTCGGCCTGTCGCGGTGTTCATTGTTACCCCGTAAAGAGCAGCAAAGTCCATCCCCAGTATGCCATCATCAGTGATGTCGGTGATGGTTGGACATATCCAGTATGTCTTGCCATCAACCAACATAGGTTTTACAGTTCTGCCATAAGTCTGCATACTATCTCCTGTAGCAGTCCGAGCCTTTACTCCCAGTAGCGGAGCTTCGGGCTGGTTGCAAAGACGGGCCATGAATCTACGATCGACCCAAGGTGTGAGATGCACCCGTGTCGACCAAAAATTCACCACGCGTCCCGGAAATAACCAGACTCAGGTACCAACGCTGTCCCCGTAAAGGGACACACTCAGAGGTCAGCATCGGGCTTCCCCCTCCATCCATAGCAACCCCTTTTGTCAGGAGATAATCCCAACATGGGTCGCTCGGGGAGTCTTGAATCACACTGCTCTGGGCAATTGATTCTAACCAAGACTCCTCTAAGCCAGCGACTACAGAATCCTCCGGATTCCGTTCGTCCTTGCCAGCCCCGCCTTGCCAGACGCTTACAGGTTGTACAGACCCTTCTGCCTCTGCGCGGCCTTGGTTCATGGAAGAGTTAACACCGTCTACTAATCCCTTACAGGCATGGCTAACTGTGGGGGCGCCATCCTTGCCAAGAGGATGGGCCCCATTCAGTTTTCCGTCTCCTTTTCGGTTTTAGCAGCGATGGGTGCAGGGGCTTTGCATTCGCTAGCCCAATGACCCATCTTCTGACAGCGTCTACATGGCTGAGGTTTCGTGTCCTTTTTCTTCTTCTTTCTCCTTCCGGATCCAGAATTAGAAGTGGACGCTTTTCCATGTCCCTGTCAGGCATTACTGCCGCCACCTCCTCGGAGGCGGGCTGTTTTTTCTTAGGTGGTTTTGTGGCGGCCTCTACCACCTGAGCTCCTTTCGGGGCTACAGATGGAGCTGCCGACACTCCTCCACTAGGAAAAACAGCCTGTTTGGTGTCATACACATCTGCATGGTCGAAAAGGTCAGCTAGAGATAAGTCCGGCTGCCATTTCTCCCGCAGATATGCCTGGAGATTGGTGTCTCTGACTCCATTGACAAACCTGGAGGTTAACTCCTGGATGACAGTGGGGGTGTCAGGTCTACATCCCTGACAACACTCGGATATCAGTTCTTGTAGAGCAAATCCGTAGGATCTCAGATGCTCGTCCTTGCGTTGGACACGTTTGAGCAGCTGAGTCCTTGGGTCATGCTCACCAATCTTCCCAATCGCCCATTCAGCTGTTTCTTCAAGTGAGCTCAATGTCTTGATCTTCACTCTCTCGAACGCCAAAAGGGCTGGTTCACCTGGCCCGTTGCAGAGTGCCTGCTTCAGAGCAACCAGCGCTTGCTGATTGTTCCAGCGATTGCTCTCCACAATAGCCTTGAACCGAACTTTGTACTTTCTCCAGGGTGGCGACCCTGTGAAAGGCGGAATATCGATGGCCTTTTGACGGGCTGCATCAGGATGTTTGATCTCCCCAAAGTTGAAAGGAGCATACCGTTCATCCAGTTCATCGATGTCCCGCGGGACGATGTCTGTCCCCAGCTTCTCAATAGCCGGGTTCCGGTCGTACTTAGCCCGCTGGACAGGAGTTAAGCCCTGTCTAGCTCTGGGTTTCGGTACTGGAACTGAGACCATGGTCTGCTGTTGGTTCAACATCGTTGAACCAGTAGATGGGTGGGTGTACCCTGGAGGTGTTGCCGTGCCTCCAAAGGCGCCACCACAGACCGGAGTCTGTAGATAGCTAGCCCCCATCTGAGGTGTCATACCTGTTACCGTGGTGTGTACTAGCGGCGGGACACTTGAAGGTGTCACTGTCGTGTACACACTGGGTACGGGTATGACTGGAGGTACCACCGTGGTAGGTGGTGGTACTTGCTCCGACTTCGTCTTCAGGTCTCGATTGACTTGCCTTAAGCTTGCGAGGTCTTGTCTGGCTAAGTGGAGCTGCGTGCTCAAATCCTTTCCCAAGGAAGTTAAGCTTGCAACCTCACATTCGCCAGACACCCTCTGGTGCAAAAGTTTGTCAACCTCCACCTTGTGGGAAGCCATCTCGTTCTGGAGTTCCAGCAGGAACTTTTTCTTCTCATCAACCTCCCTTAGGAATAACTTCCTAGTTTGATTGATGGAAGCAAGTTCCCTCCGGGCTTCCACTAGCTCATGCAACTCAGTTTTCCTGGTGGGGATACCCATGGCAGCTAGTAGGTCCCCATCCAGTGGTAAACTGGATGGCTCATCTACTGCTGGCGGATACCCCTTACCAGGAGCTTCTGTTGCCACATTAGTCTTCTTTGATAGCCCGCCACCCCCCATACCGTTCGGTGTAGGAGTGGCACCATCAGTGAAAACCGACGTGTCTGGATCCAAAGAAGGATCTGCTACCGTCGGTGTAGAACCGAAGGCAGCTGGGCCGAGAGTTTTAGGCTCTCTACCCGGTATTTTCTGACCCTCAGGACAGAAAAGATTCGTGGAAAGGGAGTCCAACGATCTCCTGGAGCTTATATCAAAGGGTCCCGGGATTGGAGATTGCTCCCCATCCTCTCCTTTGGTAAAGGCTTCCACAATAGGATCACCTATTGCTTCTTGGGAGAGGTCGTCACCGGCCACCTCCAAGGCTGCCCGGCTCTCCCCCCTATTGGATTTGCCTGTGAAGAAGCGTACATTCTGTACGGCTTCTTCACGTTCCTCAGCAGGGGTTTTAGTCCTGCCGCTGAACGAGCTGACAAAATCGTATAGGTAATCCATATACTGTAAGTCTATTTAATACCCTATCAATGGTCGGTTCGATCAAGTGGTCACGGCACCAATGTATTAATTGTCTTTTCTTACTCTGCATTATCATTTGTTTTTACAGAGGAACCAACCAATGCAGGAGACAGAAAGAAGTTCAGGAACACGAAGAACAAGGCTGCAAGCCGGGCGGAAGGTCAGCATGACATTGTGTGAAACATATCAAAGGGAATAGCACATAAAAAAAACAAGAACCGGGGTTGGTAGTTCATGGCTGAGGCACGGCACAGTAACGTATTTTTTACGTAGCTGACTGCTACATTACTTACTTTTTCCCTATATGCTATGTACTACTTCTAATACGAGACATGATATGAAATAAATTAAATGAAACTACATAGATCTACCTCATATCATTGTTCCAACTTTTACTTTTCTCTTTTTCCAGACAAGGAGGAGGCCACATTGACCAAGAAGGTGGCAGGGGGCACCAGGTCCCGGCGTGCACGTGCCACCAAGGAGAACTGGAGAGTAATGAAGAAGAGGATCTCATATCCTGACGATGATGACAGTTCAGACCCCACTGAGACGCCCTCTGACTCCGCAGAACTGCCTGACACAAAACGCCGAAGGAACAAGGAGGGCAGTGAGGTCAGCATATATTTTATCTTTAGTGGCGGCCATTGGATAGGGCGCTTTAATTTAAGTGTTTAGAACTATCAATAGGAAAATTGGTATTAAAAAAAAAAAAAACATGAATCTACATTTAAATTACCGGTAGCATATACATGTAATTTATCATAATTCATAAGCATTCATATCTATATGGACAGTACTTACTTTCTTTCAAATAGTTGAACACATACACGTACAGAGATCTAGATAGTTATATATTATATGGTCAGAATGGCGACAGGAACAAGCGATATATATACATGTTGATCTATTCAGGTAATTTCAGCGACTTTGTGCTGTGCTATTGCAGAAGCCCCCGCCTGCAAAGAAGGACATACCCAAGAAGAAGGGTCAGGATGAGGTCAGTATAAATCTGTTAATATGTATGTACTCTAACATGTCATTGTATACTGCTACCTAACATCCTTTTATGCATCATGGATCCTCAGTAGTACTGAAAATTTGTCAACATTATTCGATAACAACTTGTATGTATACTTGTATCTTTGATCTAGTGATTTTTTATATGGTCAGAACGGCGACAGGAACAACCGATATATATGTATTTACAGCTAATTTAACCTAAGTACTTTGTACTGTACCATTGCAGACGCCCCCGCCTGCTAAGAAGGCCAGTTCTAAATTGAAGAAGAAGGGTCAAGATGAGGTCAGTATAAATATCATTTTTTTGAAATACAAGACTTCCTATGGTGGCACCACGGAAGTAAACAAACTCTGCGGAAGGAACCAAACATGGACTGTAGATCTATTTTATACCAATAAACCCTGAAATAAACACAGAGCGTAACTCGAGCTGCCTAGCCTGTACTGCACTAGGCCTGCGACCAGCATGCAGTACGGGGGAGGCAGCTCTCGTGCAGTAACCACTGAAAAGGTCACTTTTGCATACAGCTCTGTCTGGGATCCCGGCTCTGTATGTGTCACAGTGTTAAACACCCGCAACATAATGCTTGTTTTCTCTGCCATATTACACTCTACCATAACAAATGACATATCATGAGAAAGGGAAAGAGTATGTCTTATACATGCTGTTTCATCTCTAATTTCCCATGTACAAATGATGAGAAATTAATTGGTGAAATAAATACAACGGCGGTGCCAACAAGTAGATTGGAACCGTTATCCTAGGACAGGCATTGGGTGCTACCTTCCCAGAAAAGAGGGTTTATCACTTAAAATGTCATTTGTATTTGTGACATGTCTTACAGATGGATACTTCTGATACAGCACATTTCGTCTGATCTTACTTTCTATCACAATAATCACTAGTTAAAACTATCCATGATTATGTTACATCATTTGTGCAAGCAATTTACATAGTCAAGTGCCCCCTAAAACCCCCATCACTAGGTAGGATATAGGTTCCTTAGTAACTTCTTTTAGAATGGTGTAAAAATATGCTGGCGAAAATTGGCTAAGGAGTTTCTCCTGGAGAATGCACATTACCCTCTATAGTGAATGCAGGGGTACACAGACCGTGTATTTGTAGGCCAGGGCCATGCATACCAGGCTGGTGGGAAGTGACAGGTCGATTAGGTGAAGTTTTCTTTTTCAAAAAATCATATAAAATGAAGTATAATGAGTAGGGTCATAATGATCACGGTTCTGAACTCGACTTGATTCCCCCTTTACTTTCAAATTTTGCATGATGAATTCTGACCATTTTCTAAAGTGTCATACCTACAACTGGATATGGAGGAGGACAGGCAGACGAGTCTCGTCCTGGTCAACTCTGGACTGGCCGTCCCAGCCCTGGTACGGTCGGATGACGGGGTACGGTCACTATCCCGCCGTTCCATCAAGATCGGACGCAAACCAGGGAACATTCTGCCAAACAGGGATGACTTAGACAGGTTCCCCAGAGGAGTATCCCTCCATATTTTGAGACTTAAGTTAGTAGACTTGTTCACCTAGAAGGTTGCAACAGAGCGACAGCTCAGTTTCTTATTGAGAGCTGGAAGCCTAATAGCCAGAAAGCATATCAAGGGTTATCTCCAACAATGGAATACTTTTTGTTTAGTCCGGCGGATAGAAAAGCGCCATCCTACTAATTTTCAGGTGGTCCTTTTCAGGGAATCAAGTGGAAAGGAAAAGTCATATTCCACTATAAACAAGGCTAGGTGTGCCTTATCCCTCCCTCACCCAAGACAGCCGAACGGCGAGACTATCGGTAAAGAATTTTGGGTAACGCGAAGAGTTAAGAGGGCTAACAACAGGTACCCGGCACAGGCCAACACTTCTTGGCCCTGAAGCTCCTAGTAAAAAAATTGGTTGTGTTAATTCTGTAAGTCACAGGCCAGAGAGGCTAAGTGACTCTGCTCATGCATGTAGATGACATCAGGATGACATGGGGGTGGTTTCTGTCGCTCTCACAGGCCCATGTGGGCAAAAGAAACAAATTGCTCAAGCTATCTCCATATGATAAGGAGCCCTGGTTGTGTGTTGTAAGGGCTCTCAGAGAGTATCTGAAGAGGATTGCCCTGGTCAGGGCACTGTCAGGTGAGCCCGCTGTTTCTGTCATATGTGAGGCCTTTTGAGGCAGTTGAGCAGGGCACCATCTTGAGATGGGTAAAAGATGTCCTTGGAGGGGTATCATGAAGCTCCAGACGCAACCACCAGTAACCCGCCTGAGCTCTTTATGTCTCACATTCAACAATCTCCAGAACTGGCAACGGATGCAGAAAATGCTTCCATGATACAAGAGAAAGGTGAGAGAATATTTTATCTAACTAGAATACCATTCTCGCATTAGGGAATAATGTCAAACAAAAATGAATATTAAGATAAAAAAGGATGCTCGATTCCTAAAGCTATAAACTATATCATGTTTGGCCAGAACTTGACACACGGTCTAGTAAAATGACATTGTAATACAAATGTCCTTTTTTTCTGTTCCTGTTTTTTTCAAGCACCAATAAGAACTAACGCAAAGCTACCCAGCTTCACAGTCGCAGGAAATACAGGAGACAGGGGAGACTGAGGGACAGGTAGAGAGGCCTGCGAAAGAGCAGAGCAGACACGGTCCCCAGCGGGGTTTGGTAGGATAAGAGAGCAACACGGTATATCTTACAAGTGTACGGGAGAGAACGTAAGAAAGCTTTCGAGAAGTGGGTAGAATGCATGAACTGGTTTATGTCCCTCCGTGAGATGTGGCATATTATGAAAATCAGGCAATGCAAAAACCCTAAGAAGGCCCGACTTCCTGATTCTCAGGACAAAGTGAAGGTTGGGTTGTTTTGATGTTGACATCTATCCACCTGTCCTAGTGGCATGTTCTCTGTCCGTTCCTGAAAAAGTGGACACCACGTGGCCTGTATTGGCAGCACTGCTATCAGGTCCAGTTTCTTCAAAAGAACAAGAGTTGGAACATGAACTGTTGTCGTTAAAGCCAACCAGAGCTACCCATGACAAGACAGGGCTGCACTATAAGGCCCTTTCAGAACTGATCAGAAAGAATTTCAAAAACTATTAACCAATGAAGATGACCGACCGTCAAAAAAGGTTCAAGATGCTGTTAGAGCACAAACTTGCCACAAGGGAAAAAGCACTGTTCAAGACAAGAGCAGAAAAACAAAAAAGACATTACAGTCGTTTCATACATTCAAAGCTTCTGGAACCATCTTAACATCTGTTTAAGGACAACTGTTGTTTGATCTAGATCCCCTCCCTTCCCCGCGACACCAGCAACACTCCACACCCTTGGTACACAGCCCACTTTGCCCCACCCCAGAACTACCATGGCCTGTTCAATACAAATGATGTGTGACCAACTTCATTGATCCACCCACATACCCTCTGATGGAGAGAATACTAGAACAGGATTGGGTATGGCCACCCTTGGTCTTCATCCCAAGCATGCCGGTCTGTTGAATTGTTATAAAGATTCACTACACTGTGAGCTGCTAAACATGATGTTACCATTGGTGAGACCGGCCCCCATTTGGTAACCCAAATGCCACATACTGCTCAATTCAAAGGCTTTCAGTTTAAGTTGAATCTTATAAAGGAGCTGAAACGGACGGAAGTAATTCATTGCCATGGTTTTAGTAAAGAAGCCTTCAGCGTGTGCTGTGACATTTTGTCATGGACTAACACGATTCAGCTGAACTGTTTCACAGGCACAGATAAAAATGTTGTGTGATCACTTCCAAAATCTCAAGATAGGCGTGACCAATTTGGTGAATGCAGACTGTGGAAATGGGGTTTGCCAAAAAGGTAGTCCCAATTCCTGGAGGAAAGTTTGGTCAGAGATATTGACATAGATATACAAAGTAAACGACAACATTTTTGATTTTATCCTTTGACATATTACAGTAGTTTGACTTACCCGTCTCTTATATTAATATTTTAGAAGATATATGGAAGAAAGATATACCAAATGGCTGCCTATTCTCTGTTCACCACTGCATCCATAGAAAAGGAAAAGTTAAAGAAACCAATTAAACTCTAAATACAGGGATAATGTCCATTCAATATACATGAGTTGGAAACAATAAAATGTACCCAGCACTTGTATTGTTTTAAAGTGCTTGTATTGTTTTAAAGTCTCTTGAGCATGATCTGCAAATTGGTTAAGGTTATCTGTTTTCAGGTGCATTAGACTGAAGCAGAGAATGTTGGATTACCCGACCTCCTGGAAAAGGAGACCAACGTCTTACAGTGCCTTCTCTTGGAAGTCATCCATCCAGGAAACACAAAGTACCTAGCACCTTGGCCTATACATGTGCCTGAGGACAGTGACTGCAGGATCTGCAGAGAACTCATGTACAACCTGAGTCAGCCATTATATATAATTTGCACACATATTATCCGGTAATGACTCAGGCGACGCACCAAAAGACAATCAGAGACGCAGCGTCTCCCAGCTACCAGCGGATCCTCTTCACTTCCGCCCACTCCAAGGACAGTTCAACACAAGTTTATTTTCTTGTCATTAAGTTTACATTTAAGTGGTTTTACTACAAACTATTCCACAATGCGGAAGGCTAAGGTTGTGAAGAAAGCTGTCAAATTAAGTGTACTACGGCTGAGATCTCTGACAATGTGATTGATCTAACGAGCCGGTTGGATGGTATCAAAAGTAACGTGACGGAGGTCAAGTCCAGGGCAAACCTTATTATGGACAGTTTTTACGTGGCCTTCCGACCCCCGGCCTCTTCTGCTGTGACCAGCTGCCACCCTATAGCGTGGTTGTGACACCAGGTCGATGCCTTCTCACCTCCCGGCGCATCAGGCCTACGCCTCATACCAGCTGTTGGTACAGGCTTGTCATGCAGTCACTGCCTGACATCAATGTCCCAGCCGACCTACGCCCAGTCTACATGCCTTCTATTTCTTAGCCGGCTGTCACCATGCGGGTACAAACGCTTCTCGACACAACCCAGCATATCACTGGGGTAAAGGGTAAGATGATTACATTACTCGTGGCCCCACACGTACTAAGACCTCCCTTGTCTCGGTAGATATACCTGAGGATCTGTTTGGCCTCAAGGGGCATGCGCTCAACAACAAAACTCCCCTCCAAAAATCATGGACCACTTCAGTCAAATTCTGGAAGATTTTGAGTGGGAGCAGGTACGTGAGTGGTCAGAGGAGGTCATCTCGGGAGTGGCTGAGGGCACCATCAAGTGGGCTGACCTATTGGGTCCCACCTGGAATGATCCCGCTATTGCTCCCCTACGTTCTGAGTTGTCTCGCTTTCGCCCAGGGCGTTCATTCCCTACTCTGTCTGCCATTATGATCACTGCTGAAACTGCCAATTAATGTGCCTAAAATAGTAAAATAGTGCTCACCCCCTACCATTCCCGCCCGTCTACATCATGCCGATAGAGCAAGATGGGGTGAACAGAGTGGGGGCTGGAGGTGTATCCATCTGAATGAATCTGACAAACCTGTCCACATCACAAACAACTGTGAGGTCAAACAGACCCTTTCCAGGATGTGGTGTTTGTTCCGACTACTTCCATTTCATTTACTTTCTTTTTGCTGGTGCAGGAAATGACTGTCGAGTATCTCTGTGTCGAAAGTATAAAAAAATCTATTATTGAACCAAGGTGTGCCATATCATTCCAGGACAGGAGTTGACAATCACAGAATTTAGCCACTATTACCACTGCCACATGATAAGGACCCCGGATATGAAACCACTCACAGTGAATGACCTCAGTTGAGTCATGTCTGGGAATCTACAATAGTTCAGATTCTGGGTAACAGGGAATTGCTCTGAAGGGCAAAATGATATAGGGTCAGTCAGTCTTCACTGCCTCAACTTTTTAAAATGCAGAAAGTGAGGGATTCAATGTGGTTCATAATGTAGGTTGGCCGAGACCAGTAACATCTGTGATAGATATGCAAGCTACGTTGAGAACAACTATGGCACTAAAAGTGTCAGTCAGACCTGTGTGTAAATAGCATAATATGCTACACGCAGTTATCACATAGCCTACCTATAATGCAGAAAAATGTGGCCAAACCCACTAAATGTAGCCAAGAAAGTTAATCCCTAAAGTATCCGCATGACCTAGATAAGAGCAAGTCTCTTACCGAAGGATATGTTGTAGGAGAAAAATAAAAAGATCTAAAGATCTATGAAAATTGTGGTGCATTGCACAGACAAGTAAAGGCACTTTGTTGCAGGTCAGCCCTGGTGAGCCACTGTGTGTTGCACAGCACTCTGCAAAGGCGATAGTCTCTGGAGACAAGCTTTATTGGGATTATGGCATCAAGAATAGCGAAACGCCGTGGGCATCCTACAGGATGAGGACTGAAAGAAGGACTGGATATACGCATACTGGGATAAGGTTACAAGTGGTCACTAGATTTATATTTTAAATCGATTGTATAAAAATGGCCAGAGGAAACCAGGCCCGAAGAGAGAAATCAGAAGCCGGCGGATGGATGCGATTCCTCGGACAAGTCAGGAAAGAGTCCCTTCGATATCCCATATATATTTACTAAAGCTTGCGATGAACTCTGGTTGTTGCTGATTTCATTTCCATGCCACAGTCGCCTCACATAAAGGAGAGGGTCGGATAGTGTCAAGATTTTTAACAGTGAGAGTCATTCGGGTCACTTAATGTTCACTTATAGGATATTTGCTCAACAAGATCAGATCTACGGACTTTTTAAAGCCTCCAAGAGCTTTTTACTGTCCCGGATGCGTTGAGTCGCTGCCTCTACACGATCCCACTCCAGGATTCCTGTTTATATCAAAAAGCGATTCTAACCTTTTTTGACACTTTTTTGATGCCAGTAACATGCATCATCTGCTCAAGATTCTCGTTATATTTCCCCTGTTGTGGCAGTGGCCATACCAGGTATACACCACCCTGGAAACCACCTACATCGGTGTGGTAGCTATCCCCTTTGTCAGCAAGGACATTGTGTATGAGTGGTTTGAGCTTGTGGAAGGGGAGAAGAAGTTCCAGGGCCTCACTACCACTGCTCTGGCTACAGCGACGACCTTGGCCACCACCACCACCCCTGCCCTCGCCCTGAGTCATGGCCGAGGAAGGTAGTACGAGGGGCCAAGCGCCGGGGCACCACTGGCCTCGACTGAAGAGGAGGACCCAGACGAGGTACCAACCTGGCACGTCCGGATGGTGAAAGAAATTAGGTAGGTTCAAGAACATAGACAAATTTTTATGAAAACACAAAATATATGCACACTGGGAGCTCAAGCAGTGTAACGATAACCATCAACATGAATGTTTTAAAATAATGTCTCATAACTACTGCTTGTGTAATAAACAATACTTTGGTCCTCTATGATATTGTTATAGTATCAAGTTAAAGAACACACAGTCCACACAGTTCGGATCAAGTGTTACAGGTTGCGAATCAATAGGTTTATTCAGTAACCTAGACAGGCTAAGCTCTAGCGGTGCGAACTCCCTGTAGAGTTCAGAACGGGTCAGTAGGCTAATATAGCCGCTGTGATCTCGGGGCCTCTATCTAAGCATGGATCAAGAGTAACCGACGAGTCCCATCGGATGCTGGGTATATATAGGCAGTCATATAAACCACGTATAACCCTAGCCCCTACACTTGTATTATAAAAAGGCCAGCACGCGGGATGACTGCATGGTGAAAAATTACCAGGACTGGAAATTGTTTTAACGATTATAAATACTAAACACTGGGGGTTCTTTCTTGCTGGACATGGTACTTGATACATCGCCACAGTCTCCTCTGCCTTTTGGTAAAAACCCTGCATGTATTTCTGGGTATTTTGAGGGGGTAAACAATAAATTTTGCCAAAAAATTGGTCAGTTTTTGATCCCGAGGCCCGCACTTTTGACCAGACAGCCAACATCTTCACTGGGCTCCATGTCGCCTGTCGATTTTAAGAAAAGGCCATGTCGCCCTGTCTATTTTAAGGGTCCACCACCATTATATTATAATTTAATTGACGTTTAAAATGTTTTAATAATATATTCATCACTGTAACCAATGAAGATTTACATCCTATATCAAATTAAATGAACTAACATTAATTTACTCAGTGATTATTACGTACTTGTATTATCAACATGATCAAATATTTTTAGCCAACTTCACCTCCCAGTTAACTGTAGTGACGTACATGGTCTGGTGTGAAAGTCAACTGCATTACGACATGTATACATGTTGGCATTATTTGTTCCCAGTTTTTGAACTCATAAAATTGTACATCACATTTCGATAATGTACCTCACATTTCGATCATGTATGTCACCTTGAGATCTAGTACAGCCTGTAAAGTGATCAGTCGACTTTTATCACAACTTCCTTACTGGTTCCTACCCTGCAAATTGTGCCTTATCTTATATTGACATTAGGTACTATACCCTGGCACAGTCAATACTTGGGAATTTAGTGTTTTCTTCAATATCCCAGTCTTCTATTCTATATCACTGTTGAATGATGAACATTTATGTACTTTTGTTGTTTCTTTCCAGAATAACAGACTTAAACATGGAACCAAGCAGTTTAAAAACGAGTTTGCCACTAAGAAAGTGAGCAGACAACTCCAAGTGGCAGAGGCCAAACAAGCTCGCTGCGCCGCCACACTTGCCGCGGGACCAGACGCCTTGTCGGATTCTGATACTGCGCAAAAAGACAACACTCCTACCACATCGCGGCCGGGGGCGCGTCCAACCAAACGAGTTCTTCTTCCGGACCTTCCGAATCGGAAGACACGCAGAAAGAAACCCCCCCACCCCAGGGGTCCTCCGAATCCGATGATCTGAACTATGTGCCTTCAGAGTCAGAGACGTTGGTTTAACAGGGCCTTACTGCTTTACTAGTGGATGGAATTAACCTGTTGTTTAACTGTATGTATAAATATTTAGATATTGTGGTCATTTGTACGTTGATTTAACAGTGCCTAACTGCTTTACTAGTGGACCGAATGAACCTTTAGTTTAATCGATGTATAAATATATAGATCTGTGATCGGTGCTGAGTCGTCGATCATGTACGTAACGTCACGTGACATACATGATCTGCACTTTCTATTTCAATTTTAACCCCAATTGTGGTGCATTTGTATGTCAGTTTAACAGTGCCTTACTGCTTAACTAGTGGACCGAATGAACCGGTAGTTTATCTGTATGTATAAATATATCTATAGGTCTGTGATCGGTGCAGAGTCGCTGATCATGTACGTCACGTGACGTACATGATTGGCACTCTCCATTTCAATTTCAACCCCAATTGTGGTGCATTACAGTCCCAATAGCAGTAGTAATTCTGTGTGCTGCCTGGTGCTTTTTCTTGCAAACATGTCCACTAATTATACTAATGAATACGTGCTTGTAATTAGACGGTAATCAGTATCTGCTTCACTTTTTTTTTTAAATTTATACTCATGAAACTATGTAGTATCGATTTCAGTTCCCAACACATTTACATGGGCAAGACTAAGATGCGATGCAGAGCAGCATATGAAATCCAGAGTCAAAAATGAGACAAAAATGGAGAGGCTTTTACTATAACCAAGGCAATTACAGGGGATGCCATCTAATGTCAAGCCACAGAGGGAGATGTTGCCACAACAACTCAAAGTGCTAGGCAAATGACTTTGACACACATCACACCAAGGAAGAACAAATCTGTGAGCCTGAAAGATGAGCGGTTCAACACTGACTTACTGTCAGGGTGGAGCAGGACAAGAGAGGGGGCTGAGTGTGGTCGCCCAGAGAGACCTCGACTTTGTGTTCACCCGTCTATCCTGCTGCACATGTCGTTGGCATCACTGTAGTCTGTGCGACCGTTGTCACTTTATATCTTTTGTCTTTAGACAGAAGTCTGAGCATTATGGTGCCGATCAGCATCAGAATACAGCAGTAGTCTTGGCTCTGCATAAGTAATTTATATGCCTCACCTTCCAACGTTACACTATTATTCCTCTGTATACTATGTGACAGCACTCATTCGGCAATCAACCATCTACCCATTTTGTTTTCTTGCTACCCGGCCTTGCTTCATCATTTTAATTTTCATTCATTTCAGGTACAACACGGGGCGAATCAAAGTCATGTCACAAAAGAGACCTTGTGTTTGAACACAGATGGAGGACCAGATCATAGCTAAAATAGCGTTTTCCTTGAAAAATACTATAACATGGCTCTTGCTGTACGAACCCCACCTTACTACTAATGGTGACAGGGAAATTCAACATGCCTCAGATGTTTGATATGGTGTTTGGGTACCAAGGAGAGCCAGAAGTGAACCGTCAGAAAGGTAAGAGGCAGGCGAGCCACAGTCCGGTCAGAAATGGTGAGAAGTGATGAGAATGACCGAGAGATGCCTCTCCGGGTACAGTAGACTCGACAGACCCATGTCTCTCTAGTCTATATCACCCCCACGTCTGGAACCAAGTGCCCGATTCATGTTCTAATATTGTATCTAATATATTCAAATCAAATAATCAACAAATCTGTGAAAATTAAAGTTGTTGTTTATATTCAAAAAATCAACAAAAAATCAACAAATCTGTGATCTCTGAAAATAAAAGTTGTTTGATATTGTTTAATACATTTTATTGTTCAATAGTTCTATTGCTCATAGATTACATTTTCAGAAAGTAAAGCATCGACAAGTTACTCATAGGCAGGACCCACTGGGAGCAAGGTGTACTTATGAATATCGTTCCAACCAACAATCTGTTAGCCAAAGAAAGCCAAAAAAATCAACGCTTCAAGAAATATAAGGAAGAAGCAGAAGCCACAGGCACAACAGGAACCACCAATGCCATCTGCAACCTATCTAGCAAGCACCTCACAAGAGAACAAACTAGCCTCCTAGAAAAAGGACTATCCTTTGTCCCAACACCAAAATTCACCAACCAAATGTTCACACTCAGGGACACATTACTATTCAAAAGAATGCTACTAAAATACCATTGGAGATATAGTACAAACTATGAACCAAAGATAACCACATACCCCAAAGAAAGCAAAGGCTGGACCCCACCCCCACCCTACCATAAAGATGTGACCACCTTCAACCATTATGTAACAAACAAAATGATCAATCAACCAAAAAGCAAGAAAGCCTCAAACCTACCAGAACAGGAACTCAAAGCCATTGATGAACTACTGAATGATGATCAATGGAGATGTGTTTCCAGAAACTTTCAGACCGTAAGGAGTTTCCTGAAACCTACCATAATCATGAGGCACGGTCGATGGGCAATGGCCCAACACCTGGAGGCTGATGGAACAGTGGCCCAACCCAGCACCTCCCAATGGCCAGCTGGGCCAAAGACAACCAATGCAAAGAAGGTAATGAAAACAACTGCATCTGGACAGAGTGGTGCCTGTAGGCACCTGAAGTGATAGTGCCCGGTCCAACAGTCCATCAGAGAGCTTTATTTTAGTTTTGTCTCTGTATTAATTATTAGAATGATACTATATGATGCACTTCATGTATTTCTTATATCTCTATATATTGCTTCAGAAAATAGGATGGCAGAGGAGTAGAAACGAGACCAAAATGAGAAGCAGAGCAGCACATGAAATGTTAAAGAGACAAATATGAGACAATAATAAAGATTCTATTACTATGACCATGGCAATTACAGGGGGTGCCATCTAGTGTCAGGCCACAGAGGAAGGTCGCCCAGACAGACTTCCAGCCCTGGGACTTTGCAGCTGAGTATGAGGGTGAATTTATCACCAGAACAGAATGACTCCAATACCAGCTTGATGAGCCGGGCTACATCGTGGACGCATGGTGGATCCGGGTGGCCATCGACGCCAATGCGTGTTGATCTCTTTGGTGTTGGTCTGTAAATTCAAATTGTAAAGTCAAACTATGAACAGAAGTTAATACTGTTTTAATCAATATTTGAATGACAAGTCATTTTATTTTGTAAAGTCAAACTAGCTATGATTAGAAGTGAATTTTGTTAAGTCAAACTTGCTATGATTAGAAGTGAATTCTGTTTGATCAAACTATAAATTGCAAGTTCCTAGTTTCAAATATCAAATCATGTTGATGCCGGATCAGTTTGCTGTGGCGTTGACAGAAGGTGCTGACTGGGCATCACATAAAATTTGAGGACTAATAAGTAACTGTATTAAGTGGAATATTCGAATAGTGCCCAGTGAACACGGCCAAAGGTTATTAGTATCAACCCGATATATGTACCGCATGGTAGTATCATTCCAAATTTAAACCAAAACTCTCTACTCCTGCAGGAGCAGCAATCCTGTCTCATTGACCAATAGGTCGTTAGAAATATTGCGCTTCTGCTATAGATACGATAGCAGCGTTGACCTCAAACAAGGGCTCATCATTGCCATATATGATGACCTATGACAAAGCAAGTATGGTTGTATTTTGTCCCACCTCCAGAAGTTGACCCAAAGCCAGTAAGGGATATATGGTTCCTTGTATGGAAACTACGAGGGGACTGAATGTTGCCATTCCAGTGATCAATCATAATATGAGAGACACGAGGCATACCATATACCTATGACTTGACGAAATCAGGGAGAACTTGAGAAAAAAATACCTTGGGGTAGATGTGATGGATGCAACATAAACCTAAGGAACATGCATGTTGGAAGTGTTGATGATCATGGGAGTGTGGTGGCACATGATCTAATATCAAGATATAATACTTGAAAACAGCAGCAGCCACATGGACCAAGTCAAGGTTGTTTTGATAGACAAGGACTTTACAGGTGGCTGCCCTTGTGTTTATACTAAAATCTGTGGTCTATGAGGACAGGGCGATAACACATCTGCCTAATTTCAAAAAATATATTCAAGAAATGGTAATGGTATGCAGCTATCTTACATGGCAGCCCCCGTCAAATGAATTGCAGTCTTAGCTTGAAATTCTTGGTCTTTAATCTGACTGCCTAGAGTGCAGTTTGTTTGTGTTGTTTAAAGTCCCACTGACAATATTAGTATGGTACATTGGCTTTAAACAAATACCAGATTATTGAAAATCGTTATTTATTATCCAAAATCGTAATAAACGTAACAGGGGCCCAAAATCACTGATAAAAGTTAAGAACTAGAATATTTGGAGACAAATAAATGTAGCCACCCTGGCTTGAAATCCAAAAGTACACAAATTTCATTTTATACATTTTTAGAATTAGCTTTCGCAGGAAAAGGCCTAGCGAAGAATCAGCTTCCCATACCATAGATTGCAAGAGTACAGTCTACCAGATGATCCCTTTACTATACAATATATCCATAAGATCTTAGCATCAGGAGTTAACCAATTCAAATTCTGGGTAGGAGCCACAGAAGATTGCTACATCATATGTTCTACACTTACCAGTGGAACAACCCATTTCTAACACTAAAGGAGATGAGTCCTGGTGCTGATATGGAGAGATGCAGTGCAAACTTACTGCACATTCTGACCTGACCACTGACCTCAATATTCACCTAAGTACATGAAGGAGTACGCTGTAATGCATGGCAGGAACAAGAGCCAGAGCAAAATGCCTTGAACCTGGTGTTCAGATTCCCACAGCTTCAAGGCAAAAGTTGTTGTATAAGACAGTTGTACCTTAAATGGGGTATCATTCTGCAACCTGGCACAGTTGTCCGTGATGGCCACCGTCAACTCAGCTCACCTCGGCCAAAGTTATACGGGAAATGTATGGGCTTAGTCGGACAAAGTTCCCCAGTGGAACGTGGCTACAAGCAACAAATATCCATAAATTTAAATGAGTGCAATATGTAAGGAAACTAATTATTATTGTATTAGAGACATAGCTGTCGATGATTTGGATGTGTTATGTCATACTATGTTTGAGTAGACAGTTGTACCTGATGCTGATGGTATTTCTTGCCTCCTCTAGCACACTCCTATCTGTTGGTCCTGCCCGAGCTGCCCGGCACACTACAGTACAAGCTATGCTGCACCTGTTGGCGTCTAGTATGTGAGGTACCGGGGTGGTGGGGCCACAACTGCAACCAACTAAGGCTCGATGACACATACAGCTGCCTTGCCACCACAGACCTCCCCAATTGGAGGAACAAGAATTAATTTATGACGTACATCATGACAACTGTCCAGATTATCATGGTTATAGATATACAAAGAAAAGGGGTTTGACTTGTTACTTATAATTAATATATTTCGGTTTATACTCCTTTTACATTGCATGGAAATTTTTTGATATATTTTAGTCAAGCGATAAATATGACTTTAGCTTTATGATAAGGAGACAACAGGATCCATGGTGGTGCTTGATACAGTTTGCATGTGGAGAAAGCTTTGGTGCTGTATATTCCAGGTTAATACTACCTCAAAAAGCATGTTTGTGAATAACACAGCAGGTTTGCGTCCCATATCTGTTGCAGTTATGGAGGCAGCAGCAGGTTTCTATGATCCGGGCTGCCCGCACAGGATCGTGCATAAGATACCCGCCACTACTGCCCATACATATGAAAGCATGTTATATGTCATGTAGAGGTTAATGGAACTTGGTTCATTCCAAAACAGATATGGGAAAATGTATACAATTATATGTCACATATTTTGATGTGAAATGTTCTGTTCACTTAGTTCATAGCACGTTGGTGCTGTTACAGATTTATCCATTTTACTGTTTACATTGTTGTGTTACTGTATTAAAGATATTGTCAAAAGACATTGAACTTACAGTAATCTCTGCTTGACCTGTCCTATGATCCTCTCAATCAGAAACCTCCTTTTACGGTGCCACTTGTTGTAGTTGGCCTCCGCCTGGGTTCGCTCCACTCTGACCGGGGTTAGAATGTAGTCAGTAAGAACATCTCTGAAAATATACCGGTAAGTAGTATAGTATGTATCGGAACGGGACTATAGTTAAGTACTGTTTATTACTCAATCGACATGCAGCCAATCAGAGGCCTCCATTTGGTCACGTGACCGGAAGTGACCTACTTAGGGGATTAGTGGTGACGTCACGTGACCTAGTTAGCCAATCAGAGGCCTCCATTTGGTCACGTGACCGGAAGTGACCTACTTAGGGGATGGTGCATTCTGGGTAACATACTGACCTACTTAGGGGACCGGAAGTGACGTCATATGACCTAATTTAGGATCACGTGATCGGAAGTGACCTGATGAGTCACGTGACCGGAAGTGACGTCACACGACTTAATGGCCAACCGGAAGCGACCTGATTGATCACGTGACCGGAAGAAGAAGAAGTTTTTTTTTGTTTAGGATCCCGTGACTGGAAGCGACGTCGTCACATGAGTGACGCTTTAAGAGACTGCGCGACTTACTAGTAAAAGAAGCCGTATGATAATAAAAACACAACAATATTTTCTTTTAATTTTTTTTTATTTATTTATTTTTTCAATCTTGATAAACACTCTATTTTTGAAAAGATGCACACGCTTATTTTTTTTTTTTATTTTTTCATATCTCTAAAGGACTCGTTGTCACACCGTCAGAATGCACGCGACGCTTATAATACAAGTAGCACACGCCGTCTTTCTCTATGGTGTAGGTGACCATTTTGTTTCGCACCACTTTGAAATTTCTATTTACAGCAATGAGAGTTTTTCGTTGGCGAAGAACATCCAAGAAGGCGTCTGGTTCCTGGGGGTTTTGTTTCTTCTGTACGCCTTTTGCACTCCATTTTTTGGATTTTCTTTCACCGGTGTCGCTGACTCGATCGTAGCAAATGTAAGTCTTAGGGTTGAGACTTAGGATCCCGTCACCTTCCCACTCCGCTTTCATGAGCCCCGAAGTTCTCAGATCGTGAAGGTACCGTCTCTCACAACATCCGCCGGGCGGCGCACACCATTCTCGCACTCTTTCCGTTTTTGTCTTCACGAAAAGCTCTAAGTGCTCGTCGCACACCGCTGTCGGAAGCCACTTTCGTTTCTCTCTGAAGTACGTCTCTCTCAGGCGAGGTTTCACTAGGTCATCCAACGTGTCACCGCTGAGAGCCATGTAAAGACTGTCGGTGTCCATTTGACAAAGGGCATAATCGCGCCGATCGACGAATCTATCCAAGAAGTCGTATGTGAACTCTAACATTTTCAACTTCGCGTACTGGTATACCATGAACCCTATCTGAATAGGGAGGTTGTTCTTGACCGTTTTCGGTTGTAGTTCGACTTCAAACAGATCGGAAGTCAACTCGGACGCCTTTTTGAAGCGCCACGAATTGGCCAATAGTTCGAACTTCCGACTGTCAGTGTATCTCACCGCCGTGTGTTTTTCTTTGTTGCAGATTGTTTTACCGTACGTAGCGTTTCCCATTAACTTGTAACAGTCTGACAGAATTTTCTCGTTCTCGTTCACGTCGCCACGTCTTCGCGCCGCCGTCACTTCGTCCGCGAAACCGGCAAAGGAGCGTTTAGGTAGGTATTCTACCACCAGCTGCACTTTGGTGACTATCAAACCGTGCTCTAAATACCACTTGAGAAGCGGCGTTCCCAAGAGAATATTTTTTCCGTGGTAACTCCCTATCAGACATCTCTGAGGCGTGTTCAACAGCTTTTCTTCCTGCGCAAAGTCTGACATGTGAGGGCCTATGTCCGATTTTGAAACGGTCGCGTTCTTGAAAACGGGGGTCATTTCTTCGAAGTACTCTCGTAGGTGAGGCGGCGTAGTGATGTCCACTTGAACTAAACCGAACATTTTCTCCTCTTTCACAGCGGAAAGGATGTCGCTCTCGCTCATCGCGTTTCGAGACACTTTCAAAGCGTCAACCTTCCAGCGTTGTTGGGAGGCCTTGACCCGCTCATCTCGACGCTTCATCTCTCGCCATTTGCACTCCCACACGACGACCAGCTTGTAACCTAACGCTTTCAAGTAAGCGCTTACTCTGGTCGTTCTGTCGCGTCTCTCCTCTCTCAGTGAAGCGCACTGATATCGGTGCGACGGTATGCACTCGTGAGCGTGGAACCAACACCCGTGAAACTGGAAAACCGTATTAGAGGCCGCGTGAAATCCGTCCACGCGAATTCTCCGACAGCCTACCGCCATCTCGCCGCCGTTCAGAGCGTGGCGCAGTTTCACGTCGCGGTCGTGCTCTACGAAGCGTAACCACTCCAAAGCGCTGTGAGAGTTTCTTTGCCTGATTTCGGGCTTGAACTCGGTCTCGGGCCGTCTCACCGCGTAATAGCCCGTGCAGTGCGCTTCGCTCATGCAGCGCAAGTACAGAGAGTTAGCGTCTAGTCCTAGGATGTGTTGGCACGGTCTCGCTTCTTCGCCGTACTTGTGCTCCCTTATCCGCGTGGTGCCCTTCTCGTGAAATCTATGGAAGATGATGGAAGGACCGCCGACTAGATTCTCTTTGATCAGAGCGTGGAGGACGGCGTCGAACTGGGGAAACGTTGTGAACGCGTCTTCTAGGTTTTGGAAGAGGAAGCGTAAAGTCAAACCGGCGAGAGAAACTCCGTCTTTCAACATGTCGATGCCGCGATCTTGGAAAAATTTAGCGTGATTTTTCAGAGCTTCTATGAAAGGTTTCACGTCTTTGTTGTTGTAGTGGATCAAGTAGTCTTCCATAGTTTGCATCTTCTCGTCGGACCAAACTTTCTGACATGCGGCGTAGTCGGATTCGGACATTTTGACGCCCGTCAGCTCGCTGTCGAAAGCCGATCTCGGCGGCAGCGTTCTGTTTGCCAGTTTCCTGGTAGACGTCATCCATTCGTAAGGAAAGTGACCTTTCTCTTTGTTCCTGGTGAAAGCTCGCAAATAGGTCGCGTAGTTGTAACCGGGTGCCAAATAGTTGACTACGTCCAAGAAAACCGTGTGCTGTGTGTAAACCGCCAAGTATTGATTGCTTCTCTTTATGACGCTGAATTCTTGGTTTCTTCGGTCTCCGGAGGCGAAGAACGAGTGAAGGCGTATTTTGATCAGGTTCAAGTCGTAACGCCCCGAGTTGAAGCCCACCACTGGAGCTTGACGGATGTATCTCAGAAGACGCTTCTTCAGTTGAACTAACGGGTGTCTGGTCTGAGCCGCAGCGAAGCCGCCTGGAGAAGGGGTGGTGAACGTCGCCTCCTCCAGCAGGAGAGCTTCACCTATCGCCGCATCTAACTTCGCTAACGTCGGTCGGTAAAGTTCTAGCACAGCTTCCCCGATCGCTTTGGCGTTCTCGTTTATGTGATTTAAAACTCGGTCCAACAAGGGGTCGGAATCTGCGTCGGACGCTCTGACGAAGCAGACGGGCCCCTCCCACCCCGGAAAGTCGGATGCGACGCTAGCCGACAAAGGGACGTGATCCCACAGCAGGGACACGTGCTCCGTCGACGGTTCTTTGCACGGTCTGAAGAAAGCCTCGAAATCGAAGGCGATCTTGTAAGGGTAGATTCCGGAATGTCCGTCAGGGGGAAAAATGGAGAAGTCTGCTAGCGCTTCGAAAATCGTTCTCGAATTTTGGTAGATGCCACCTACGTAGCGCAACTTGACTTGTCGGCAAGAGGAAAGCTGGTTCCTGTGTCTCTTCAGCAAGAACTCGGTGGTGAACGCCGCCTTACACTTGCAACATTCGTATATGCCCGCGTACGCGTTGAAGTCCGTGACGAGAGAGACGTGCAAACCGCCTTTCGCCGTCAGGTGTAGGTTGACTTTACCTCGGGCGGCCACAGTTCTGGAAGGCGGTCTGATCAGAGTAACGCGTCTTCTCAACTTCCGCCCCGGCACTTGACGCGACGCGGTGTAAACCGCTATTTGTACGTCAAACAAGTTCTCTAACGCGGGTAAGTCGCGGATGTTCAGACCCGGAAAGGATTCAGGTGTGGCAGCGGGACAGAACTGACGTAACAAATCTGAAGCGCGCTTGCTGGTGTTGTATAAGTGAAAGGAAATGCAGCGGAAGATGCAGAGGTTGTCCTTGTTGGGAAAATCTAACACGCCGCTTCTCTTTCCAACTCGACCGGCCTGAGTGATCCTACCGCCTATGGGGAATTCCCCCGGTCCCATGTAAACGCAGATGTTCAAATTGGTAGGAAAAAGAACGTGCCACTTGGTGTCAGCGTCGCAAAGTTTCCGTACCTCCTCGCAAGCGACGGTGTTTTGCATCTTTGAGAGGAGCTCTTCCAAAGTTTCTGAAATAGTTACAGTAGGGAGCGGTTGTATGAGAGTTGCGTTGTTCTGGGAGGCGTGGAAGTAGCGCAGTTTGCTCTTGTCTTCTCTGTGTTGTAAGAGTAAGCCTACCGAGAAACCCACTTTGTATCTGAATCTTTGTGTCAAGTGAATGCGACGCATAGTATCTACAGCGTCACTCAACTCGCCGGTTGGTAGCCTGAAGTTTGTTACACTCACGCGAGTCCCGTGCATCCTGACGCCCGTTTGTATCGCAGGCCAATTCGCCGTGAACGTTTCCTCCCCGTTCGGTACAGCACATATGCGCGGAGGGACGGTCACCCCGTCCAGAGATTCGCGTCGACAAGCGCTCTTTCGGCAATCCCCTTCGCCGCATAGAGGGCAAAACTTAGCTACTACTCTACAATTTTCTACGTGTCTCTCGTGGTTGTACGCTCTTTTAAACATTTTGAAACACTTTTCGCATACGTACTGTGTCATGTTTTTTTTCACTCGGTTACCAACTACTTAGCCGTCTATCTATCTATCTATCTAGCCATCTATCAATCTGTCGTCTATGTAACTATCTTTCTGTCTGCTGTCTGTGTATCCGTCTGTCTGTCTGTCTGTCTGTCTGTCTCATACAGCGTACGTCAAACGCTGTGTGTGTGTGTGTGCGCGCGTGAGCGTTGAGCGTCTCTCATTCCGAATCTATGCCGAGATATTTCAGAATGATCTCTGTTTTGTCATCCAACTCTTTGAGCGCTCTGGCGGACAGCGTCACCCCCTGCTGTGTGGGTTTTTTGTCAGGACCTTCGTACTTGCGCACGTGGACGAGGTTCTTACCGCTGTAGTAGCTCACAGCTGCGTACACTTCGCCCGCCTCATCCAGCACTGCGAACCAGGGGGTGTGATTAGGTTTTCCTTGCGCGGCCGCTGTGTTGCGTATGCGCACCACTGCGCGGATATCGGCGATGCGTGCTATGAGCTCGCGCAGCGCGTCGGCCGTGAAGTGCACTCGCTTGCTTCTGGTCAGAGACGCCTCTTTCACCTGGCCGTCTTTTGTGTAGCGCGGCCTCCTAGACAGTCTAGCCACGTCCTCCCAGATCTCCAGCGTCAAAGCTCCGTCTAAGCAGAACTCTAACCCGAGTGTTTTCTCTGCTTCTTCTCGTCCATCTCGTTCTTTTTCTTGTATTTTTCTCTTCTTAGTGGGCCTTGTTGTTCTGGAACTCACCTTAGAACGTTTCACACCCGCAGGATGAGTAACACCATCAGCGTGAGCTGAATCAGCAGCAGAACCGATAGCAGGAGCAGCGTCAGCGCTGGTGGTATCGGAGGTCTCGTTGTTGGAACAGCGCAGCCACACGCCGTCCGTGCTGTGTGTAGCGGTAGAAGATGAAGCGCCGCCGCCGCCCTCGTAAGGTGGCGGTGAGGGCAGTCGCCACGGACCGGACGGGGGGGCGCTAGCAGTGGAGGAAGTGAGGTCGAAAGGTCGAAGAGGGAAGCCGAAAAAACGTACCGCTCACCCCTTGCCCTTCGGGTTCTTCGTACGCCTCGTCGTCAGCGTCGTTCTCTGTCTCACCCTGTTGCTGCTGCTGCTGCTGCTGCTGCTGCTCCTGCTGCTCCTCCTCCTCTTCTTCTCGGTTCAGGGGCTGAGTGTCCGAATAGCTGTAACTCTCAGCGCGAGCGGCGTCGAGGGCGTCCGTCGATGTAGTGGTGGAGGAGAGGGGCTGTGCAACGTGCGGCAGGTCATCAAAGTCATCAACAGTAGTGGGGAGGTAAAAACCCGGTTGCCAGTACTGCGCTGTGCCAGGAGCGTTGTCGTCAGTAGTAGTAGCAGTAGCAGCAGGTGCAGCAGAAGCAGCCGCAGCAGCAGCCGCAGCAGACGCAACAGTAGCAGGCGCAGCAGCAGCCTCAGCAGGCGCAGCCGTAGCAGGCGCAGCAGCAGCAGCAGCAGCGGCAGGCGGGACGGCGGTAGCAGCGGCAGCGCGCTTAGCAGCAACGTGTACCGTCGCGAGTGTAACAACGTCGCTAGCACGACGACTGCTACCAGTAGTACTACTAGTACTACTACCACTACTACTACTACTGCTACTACTAGTGCTACTGCTACTACTACTACTACTACTGCCGCGAGCGCTCGCTACAGCAGGAGGGTGATAAGACCAACCGGCTGCGGCGGTAGTCTCATGTTCAGTAGCAAGAGCAGGCACTGACGCTAAACGAACGCTGTTCCGCGTAGTCTTCTTGTTCTTGAACGCCGCTAGATGTTGTCTTTTGCTCATGGTGGTGACTGTAGAGAGCAGCAAAAGAATGAGTGAGTGAATGGAGGTTTCCAAGCCCCTTATATACGCCTTCTCGCTTCTAGAGCTAAGCTACTTACCGACCCTGTTCAGCTGCCGCCGGCTGGCCGGCGGCCATTCACAAAGAGAAACAAAAAGACATAAGGCATGACGTTTTCAGCTGGATCCCTTTCCCCCCCCCCTTTTGAGAGATCGACTGTCGAAAGCCGCCGCCGCCAAGACGAGACGAGATGGCTCAAGCTATTCCACTTTCAAGCTCGCCTTCACCGCCCGGTGCGCCTGAAAAAAAGTTAATGCGGCTTGACGACGTGAGACGCGACGCGAGGCAGACCGATGATGGGGAGACCCGACAGGTAGGACAGCGGCGGTTAGCCTATAGCGACGCCTTGCTTCGTCAACTAGGTAAAGAGTTGAGCGGCTGTTGGAGAGAGTTGGGCAGTAGCTTAAAAGTCAGGGCCGCCCGTATGGATGCTCTAGTAGAGCGCAGTGTCAAGACACCGGAGGAGCTGTGTACGGCGATGTTCCGAGTGTGGTGGGGTGAAACCCCGCATCGTCATAGATGGGGCGAGCTCGGTCGCGTCTTCACCCGCATTAGACGCATGGAACTGTTGGCTCAGTGGATGGCCCTTCTCCACAGACAGGGGTTGGATTTCGAAAACCCCGACTCGCGCGCGATGCATAAGCACTTGGGCACCCTCGGCAGACGTCTGGGTAGCAGGTGGAAAGAGGTGGGGGACCATTTAAAATTGTCGCCTGAGAGGTTAGATAAGATCGCTGAAGAATGCGAATACGGAGGAAGTCCCGCTGAGTGGGCCTTCCGAGTGTTGAAAATGTGGCAAGATGAAGCTGACGGCGCCGGCGGTACGCCTTTTGAACTCCTTCGAGTGTTGACTGAGGACATGGGAAAGTTTGGCCTCGGCATCGCGATATTACTTGACTTTATCAAGCAAGAAACAACGAGAACGACGGATATGTGAATTGTTGTGTTTTATTTTCATACGTCTTCTTTATTAGTAAGTAAAAAAACGTGATAAACAAAAAAAAAACACGAAGAGACACGCTTCTTCCTCTCGAGAGGAAGAAGCGTGTCTCTCGATTGAAAATCTTTTTCTTTCTTAAAAGAGACAAACGCGCCCCTTAGAGTGCCCCCCCCCACCCCACCCCCCCTAGAGTGCCCCCCTCCCCCCCACCACTCGCCCCATGCATCCTAAAAGCGCCCCCCTCCCCATGCATGTTAAAAGGGCCCCCCTCCCCCCCTCCCCTCCCCTCCTTCCCCCTTATACACTCTAAAGAACGCTTCTAACTAGTTCAATAAGTCACTTCCAGTCGCTCGTAAAACAATAAAAAATGAAAAAAAAACTTATATCGTGGTGTTTTTTTATTAGTTTACCGAAAAAAAATAAGAGACTCGCCTCCTCCTCCAAAAAAAAAAGATATCACATTTTAAAGCCCGTGACCCCTTAAAGACGCTCATCTCTTCATTAAGTCGCGTGACGTCACTTCTTCTTCTTCTTCCTTTTTTTTTTTTTTTTTTTTTTCTTCTTCTTCTTCTTCTTGTCACGTGATCCTCAATGAGGTCACTTCCGGTTGGCCATTAGGTCATGTGACGTCACTTCCGGTCACGTGACTCATCAGGTCACTTCCGGTCACGTGATCCTAAAGTAGGTCACTTCCGGTCCCCTAAGTAGGTCATATGACGTCACTTCCGGTCCCCTAAGTAGGTCATATGACCTCACTTCCGGTCACGTGACCCAATGGCGGCCTCTGATTGGCTAACTAGGTCACGTGACGTCACCACTAATCCCCTAAGTAGGTCACTTCCGGTCACGTGACCAAATGGAGGCCTCTGATTGGCTGCAGGTCGATTGAGTAATAAACAGTACTTAACTATAGTCCCGTTCCGATACATACTATACTACTCCGGTAGCATAAAGTAAAGAATGACGTTCATGTATCTTATATTGTATATTCATGTGTATTTATTTGGCGAGATTCTGTTAACTTTCAGTGACTTTGACCCAAGGGTAGCGACCCACCTTAAGGTACAAAAAATGGCAGATTATAATTTTGTCTCCTCTTGTTGCCAAGCAGTGTGCGTGAGAATAGCCTCTATTGAATAGGCATTATTTTTCCGATTTCTTTAAATATGATAATTGTATCACAAAAATGCTTTTAATGAGGAGAAGGTTTACCACATGTGGAATCCTATGAATATTGATTCAATTAAATTGTGGAGAATAATCAAGCCAACTTAGGAAAAAGAACATATTTTAGATAACCTCTTTTGGTCTATCTGTTCCCGGCGAGCACTCATGCCTAATTCAATGGGGTGATTCGCTGGTCCCAACTAATGCCGTTTTATATATAGTGGAATGAAACAATGAGCTTGGATAGTGATATTGAAGCAAACATCTCATGTTCAAAGACAATTTAAACAACAAGAGACTTCTAAACGGGTTACCCAATGGATGGCTCTTATTTGAAGGCTGGTGCATAGGCTAAAAAAAAATATACAATATCAAAGAAATTTAGGAAAGAAGGATGGAACGCCAAGGAAACGTAGCCCCGGACACTATATTAATACCCGATTTCTGGTTGAGTGAGAATGCCTCCCCCTATCCCAACTGTGGTAATATATATGGAGGTGGGGACCCTGAATCTTATGTAACAGTTGGACAGGGTGGCATGACAT
Source organism: Harmothoe impar (assembly GCA_947462335.1). NCBI lineage: Eukaryota > Metazoa > Annelida > Polychaeta > Phyllodocida > Polynoidae > Harmothoe > Harmothoe impar. The sequence continues at coordinate 87,412,446 of OX381706.1, forward strand.
AAACGCTGGGTAGGCATCAATCACACTCTGAGATCATCCTCTTCCCAGTGAGACATGTAGTAAGAGGAAGTGATGGTCTAGGAAAAATGGCTCTGAAGAGTACAGCACATGCTGGACATGGCAGAAGTATTCATAGCATGTAGACATGGCTTTCAGGTGGAACATGACCACATACAAGGAACAGGAAACAACACTGGCATTTCTCATCCACCTAATGTGAATGCTGCTGTAGAAGGCGAAGACCTCATTACCCAGTTACCTGCAACTGACAATGAAAGGTCTGAGTGAGATACTAATGAATCAGATGCATCTCAGTAAGTGTACTATGTGGAGAGTGGGAGGGCTCTCGGTAATTGCAATTGCAGGGAGGATTCGCAGACCCCACTGAAGAAGGAGATGTTCCGACACATCTTGACTCAGGGCCAGCCAGAACCATATCCAGGAATGTATTCGCAAGTCTCTCCTAAATACTATACTGAGGCACCCGCTGACCCCCCCCCCCTGTATGGATGTCACTCTCCCCCCAGACAAGGTAGAAAAAAGGTCATCCAGGTCTGCCAGGCCTTCTCACTAGGGTTAGAAATCAATGGGAGGTGGACACCAGCAGAGTTAGCTCATATCAATGTCCTGGAGCTTAAAGCTATTTATCTAGGTCTGCTTTCCTTCTGTAGATTTGATGAGATCCAGACCCCTTTGCGGTTTGCTACGATGCTTTCTCCTTTTCATGGAAGGGTCTTAACGCGTATGCCTTACCTCTTTTCAGTCTGCTACTGGATGTGGAGGAGGACAGGCAGACGAGTCTCGTCCTGGTCGTCCCAGCCCTGGTACAGACGGATGACGGGGTACGGTCACTATCCCGCCGTTCCATCAAGATCTGACGCAAACTAGGGAACATTCTACCAAACAGGGATTATGTAGACGTGTTCCCCAGAGGAGAACCCCTCAGTATTTTGAGACTTTAGTTCACCTAGAAGGTTGCGACAGAGCGACAGCTCAGTTTCTTATGAGAGCTGGAAGTCTTATACCCAAAAGGCATTTCAAGTGTATCTCGAACAATGGAATACTTTTTGTTTAGTCAGGCGGATAGATAAGCGCCATCCTACTAATTTTCAGGCATTTCCTTTTTTAGGGAATTAAGTGAAAAGGAAAAGTCATATTCCACTATCAACAAGGTCAGGTGTGCCAAGGCAGCCGAACGCGGAGAAGAAATCATTGTTACTTGCGACACACTATTAGAAGAAGCAGAGGAAGAACATGACAACAGGTGTCTGCAAATTGCACCAGGTGAACATTCCGAACCAGTTTCCATGATCCGCAATAACAAAACAGAAGATGCGGGTTTCCCTTTCCCTTATCAAGGGAGGCCAATAGATGACATATTCAAGAGAACTACTAATCTTGTGGGATATTGTTGGGAACTTTAGAATTATGATGCACGAATTAAGTCACAAGTTGAATGAGTGAATGCACAAAACAAGAAACAGCCAAATGCTTCTATCAACAGCACTACAAATTTTGCAATGAAATTAATCAATTTCAAAGCTAAATTCACCGCCAAAGATGTTACATGTCAAAACACAATAATATAGGCTATATTTATTTCCATGTCACATGATAGAGCCGGAAGTGGGGGAGGAGGACCCTGCGCCCGCGGCCTGGTCTTTACAGCACCCTTCCATGTTTGAGGTTCTGCCATCCTGTTCCCTTGGTGGGATATTCCCCACACAGCACAGTAAGTACGGCACAACTATATCAAAATTCCCTATATCACTATAATATTAAAAAATCTCTGCACACTATACATACGGGGTGGGAAACAGCTTTGGATAAAGATATTGTGTACCAGATACAATCCCTATCCCCCACATCCTGTTCACAAAGCAACAACTTTTGCTTTCCCTCATCAGAATCTAATTTCTTTTGTCTATAGCCGAGGTAGTCGTGGCAGAACAGGCTGTAGGAAGGAGACCGCTGGAACCACCTCCTATCCACTCCACCCCTCTTTCCGGCCCACCTGGCCCCTGTCCTGATGTGTCGACTTTCTTCAGTCAGCAGTGCGCTGAAGGTACGTACACAAGTCAGTAGTAGTACCATATTACTCTTTGCCATGCTGTTTAGCGTAGTCCTGTTTGTTGTTGGCGGGAATCATACAGCAGGCATCCTTCCCTGTACCGTCGGCATGGCGTGTCCTGTTTATTATCGGGGAAGCATAGACACGATATATTCCTCTTTGCACCCACTGTAGCAGTAGTCCTGTTTATTGTCGGCAGTATGTAGACAGGAGTCATCCTTCACTATACCAGGAGCATGGCCCGTCCTGTTTATTATCGATGGTAGTTAGACATGACAGATGCCTCCCAGCACGAACTCAGGGATGCCAAGTTGCCCACCCCAAAAATCGTACTTGTTATGATTTTTAGACCCCAAAATCGTATCAACTTTTGCTGGAAATCGTAACAAAAATCGTAACAATAGCATTTCCCTTAAAATGCACTTGTAATTGAGAGCTTTATACTCTGTGAATATGATGTAATAATTCATGCCTAAGGGGATAAAGAGATGCCACTATCTGGTCGACAAAACACAGTACACTTTAAGATTTCTCCAGGAAATTACCATAATTTGATACAGAACTTTTAGCAGAAAAAAATGGAAAAAATTAGGAAAAGGGGCAACTCTGCACCAGGAAGTAGGCCTGCTTTAGTAAACACACTTCAAATATTCCTAAAAATCGTAATTTGGCAGCAGAAATCATATAATGGTCGTAATTGGGGTCAAAAATCGTAAAATTACGAAGAAATCGTAACACTTGGCATCCCTGCGAACTGTCCAAGTAGTGCTGTATGTTATGGGCCTCATGTAGCCAGGAGACATCCTTCACTGTACCTGCAGGATGGCGCGTCCTATTTATGATCTGCAGGATATAGACACCACACCTCCCTCAGTTAACTACCGGTATGCTGTGTCCTGTTTATTTAGCGGCTATATGCACACCAGATGTTACAATTTTGTTCTTTCCTTTTTCTTTTTAGAGGGAGAGCCCGACCGTGGCACACAGCAAGACAGCAAAGCGGAGGAGCAGGAGGAAGATGCAGAGGGGGAAGAGGAGGACACGGAGCAGGAGGGAGGCGGGTCCCCTGCCGGTCCCACCAGCCCTGTCAGCCAGGGTGAGACTGAGCAGGAAGAGGACAGCGAGCAGGAGGGAGGCGGGTCCCCTGCCACTGCCACCAGCCCTGTCAGCCAGGGTGAGACGGAGCAGGAAGAGGACAGCAAGCAGGAGGGAGGCGGGTCCCCTGCCACTGCCACCAGCCCTGTCAGCCAGGGTGAGACGGAGCAGGAAGAGGACAGCAAGCAGGAGGGAGGCGGGTCCCCTGCCACTGCCACCAGCCCTGTCAGCCAGGGTGAGACGGAGCAGGAAGAGGACAGCAAGCAGGAGGGAGGCGGGTCCCCTGCCACTGCCACCAGCCCTGTCAGCCAGGGTGAGACGGAGCAGGAAGAGGACAGCAAGCAGGAGGGAGGCGGGTCCCCTGCCACTGCCACCAGCCCTGTCAGCCAGGGTGAGACGGAGCAGGAAGAGGACAGCAAGCAGGAGGGAGGCGGGTCCCCTGCCACTGCCACCAGCCCTGTCAGCCAGGGTGAGACGGAGCAGGAAGAGGACAGCAAGCAGGAGGGAGGCGGGTCCCCTGCCACTGCCACCAGCCCTGTCAGCCAGGGTGACACTGAGCAGGAGGGGCAGCTGGTGCGGGAAGAGGGGGAGACGGAGGACGAGGAGGGACGCGGGAGGCTGATAACAGCGAGCAGTCCTGAATCCTCCTCTTATGTGTCTGAGCCGGGGACCCCGGACCCAGACTTTGTCCCAAGTCAAGAGGACAAGTCAAGCAGCTCAGAGGAGGAGGGGGCAGTTGGCACACGGTATGTCTTGTTTTAACGCATTGCTGTAGAGAAAATGTAGTATGGAATGTAGCAGACATGTAGTGTAGCTTGTAATGTACATCTCAAGTGGTGTCCTTCACTGTACCTGCAGGATGGCGCGTCCTATTTATGATCTGCAAGATATAGACACCACACCTCCCTCAGTTAACTACCGGTATCCTGTTTATTATCGGCTAAATGTACACCACATGTTACAATTTGTTCTTTCCTTTTTCAATACAGAGGGAGAGCCCGACCGTGGTACACAGCAAGACAGCGAAGCAGGAGGATGATGCAGAGGGGGAAGAGGAGGACAGGAAGCAGGAGGGAGGCGGGTCCCCTGCCAGTGCCACCAGCCCTGTCAGCCAGGGTGAGCCGGAGCAGGAGGGGCAGCTGGAGTGGAAAGAGGGGGAGTGGGAAGAGGGGGAGACGGAGGAGGAGGAGGGACGCGGGAGCCCGATAACAGCGAGCAGTCCTGAATCCTCCTCTTCTTATGTGTCTTGAGCCAGGGACCCCGGACCCAGACTTTGTCCTACCTGAACAGGAGGACGTGTTGTGTTAATGTATTGCTGTAGAGAAAATGTAGTATGGAATGTAGCAGACATGTCGTGTAGTTTGTGATGTACATCTCAAGTGGTGTGCTGTACCATATCCTGTTTGCATGTAATGTCATACTTTTCATCTTGTATGTGCCTGTCCTTTCATTTGAATTTATGTTTAGTGGAAACCCTTTGTGTCTTTTCTTTACAGTACGCAGAACACAGCCCCTCTCCCTGCACCAGTCCTAGATTTCTCCAAGGAGGAGGAAATGCTGCAAACGGCGGCACGTTCCGTCATGCTTAAATTCCAAATGCAGAAGGAGGGGAAGTAGTAACTTCCTCCCAGAAATATATCATGTATTATGTAACATATCAAAATAAATGGCGCTTAGTTGTTAATTCATTACCTTTGATTTTATAACTCATGTTCTACAGTATGGAGATTATAGTTCTGTGTGTACTACATGGGGGCTGCTCTGTGTCGTCTACATACATGTATGTCTACTGGCAATGTGTACCATAGAGTTGCCTAGGTCTTAAGTGTATTCTTAGTTTTTGGATTATGTAACCTAAGATAATATGGCAAATACATGACAGCCACTTAGCTTTTTTTTTAGTGGAATATAAGAACAGTGCAGGGGCCCTCCGCCAACACTTATTAGTACGAAGATGATATATGTACCACATGGCAGCATTGTCCCAAATTTAAGCAAAAACTCTCCACTCCTACAGAGTTATTATGCAGTTATTGTAATATAGTACAAGCATATAGCACCGCTACCTCTACCCAGAATGACAAGTAAAGGCCGCAGCTTTAAAGGATGTAGCGAAAGGCCAAAAAGTAATTGCCAAATACCAATGAACTATGATTAGAAGGCAGGACATGTAAACAGCACCTACCAACGATTTTTCAAGCAATAGTAAAATAAGTTGGTTCAGTTGGGTATGTTCCGGTGCACACTGATGTGCATGAATGCCAAATCAGGCGTGCAGCGTCAGCTCATCACACGAGGCCACAGTTGAGAAAGCTCTCCTCTCCTCTCGTGATTAGCAGTGTTTTACATAAATTTTCTGCTATAAACAAGAGAATGCAGGACATGGTGAGTCAACGTTTACAGCAGGGACATCTTTGGCTGGCCGGCACTGAATCTGGTGTTGGCTGCTAGAAAGACACCCTCCTGCCTGGAGAATTAAACCTTTGAGAAAGGCCACGATTGAGGATCAACAACATGAAAGGAATAGCAGTGGACAATAGAAGGCGCAGTGAGAATATATGCGCTGCATTCACACTCTGTGAGTTGAGGACCATTATTACCAGACTGAATTCCAGCAGTCAACAAACCCATCCTGGTGGTCTTCAGTGAGGAGTAAAACATGCAAGGTCACTTTCACAACCCCTACAATATCATTATCATCATTCTTTTATTCATCAATGCAAACAAATTGAAGTGGACTTCGTACTTTACTATCCATGAGGATTGATGTAGTACAAATATATTCGTAAATATACAATAAAAAATAAATCTATTAAAAAAAATCAGATTTAAATCTTCCACTGTTAGTTCAGATTGATGCAGACAACTTGTAACAGTCGAAAAGAGAAAAGAAAAAGACATTGGCGAGGTTCATCATTCCAAAAATGACCAAGAAGGAGGAGAGAGGGAGAAGAGGCAAGGAGCCAAAGAAAGACTCCACTCCCCCCCGGGAGAGAGGTAGGGAGAAATCCGCCCGGGGAAGTCCCCAAGGTCAGACGGATCATTCTCGCTCCCGCCATTCTGGCCGATCCGCCGAAGACCCCGTGGGACAAGAAATCTCGTGAAGGAGCGAGAGGCAAGCAATCCGGCCGATCCGCAGCCCGATCTCGCCAGACAGGAAAGAGTGTCGGAGCCCTCGAGAACTCTTGTGATCGACACGTCGGCGGATCCCGGGAGTGCCGCCAACAAAGGAGGGGCTAGCAGCGTTCCCAAAGAGCCAGAGCACCTTGAGGAGAAGAAAGGAAAAGATTCCAGCAAAGCAGTAGCGATCCAGAGTGAAGTGAAACTCCAGTCAAGACAGTGAGTAAACCCCAGACTAGAGAGTTGGCAGTGCCAGGGCTCCCTGAGCCAGACAGTGAGGTTTCCCCTGTTCGGTCCGATGAGGAGGAGGTGGACGAAGGCGACATGTACAATTGCACTGTTTGTGACGTCACCTTCTCCAACACGTCGAACAGGGCGAGGCACATGAAGGAGGCCCACGGTCCTCCCATGGGATGGATGTGTCCCTTGGAGAAGTGCGACGGGGGGACCGTGTGGCAGATGGCCTCACTGCCTACACCGCTAAACGGAAGGGAGACATTCAACGCCATCTTCAACGCCACCACGGGGAGAGGGGCGTCGCCCACCCCTGGTTTGCCAGCACGCGCACGTCCTACCTGGACTGCAGCCCCTCTCTACCTTGGGCACCCCAGGTGGTAGCAGCAGCGAGGACGGGGCCTCACCGATGCAGAGGGAGGCCGCCTCAGCCGCAGCCAACCTGATGGCGCTACACATGCCAGAGCTACCCAGCCAGGAGGAGGCGGGCAGGTCCGTGGACAAGTGGCTGCAGCAGGGGAAGGAGGAAAAGATGGTGTATGCCCAGGTGGTCCTCAACAGTCCGGACGAGGCGGAGCCGGATTCCCCCCCTCCCACTGCCGGAACATCAGCTGCCGCTCAGGTGGACCTCATGACGGAGTCTCTGGCACAGCCAGCACTGGAGCAGTGTGTAACTAGGACCTGTTTACTGATATAGCCATAAGAAGTCGCCACAAATGTACAAGGCGCCATTGTATCATTCATATCTCCATAGGTATACAGCATATAAGACCCCTAATCCCTCGCCCATTCCTGTATTGTTAGGACTATAACCGCCATTCATCATAAAACACCCTCAACCTAACACCCTATAGAACGGTAGCGCCAAGTCCAAACGTTGATAAACTAGCAGCGCGGCGCTCTCAAAACACCCGTCCCAAATATACAAAGTTCCTAACACCCCACAGCGCGGCAGCGACAAATCCGGGCACTCCGACTAACTAACAGCACGGCGCCTCCCACCAGTAGCCAATCAGCACGCCGAACGCTGGACACACCCCCACCGCGTGAGCCCCTAAGTAGGTCACACAAATCATACTAAGATACCGACACCTTCAAGAGGACCGGCCGCGATATTAGCGAGTGATTGCGCGCGAGCTTTCATCACAACTTTTCTCTATCTAGAAGACTTGGAGAACACAAAAAAACATGCCATAGCTTTTAGTAATTCCTCGAATTAAACTCCTGAAATATGGCTCTTTTTGAGGGTCTGCTGCAGCCCTATACACACCACCTCACACACACAGGTACACACACGACTTCACACACAAATCACCTGACACACCTGTACAATGGTCGGGCTGTAAAGGTACACACATAACCTGACACACCTGTACATTGCTCTCCGTGTACCGGGCAGGGGGGGGGGGTTGTCTCCCTACATGACCCGTACACTAGTCTTCTATCTGCATTTTGATCTATAGGTCACCAGACAGCGGGGTGGTGTTTCACTTGTCTATTTTTTAAAAATGTCTATTTTAAAAAAATGGCAATGTCCCTGGTCTAATACAACACAATGGTCTTTTCCCTTCTTACTGTAAAGCCTTCAGTAGCCCTCATCTCAGGTACAAACAGACACACCTGTACATTTAGACCACCTGGCTCACCTTTACACACACCGGGGTCTACATGTATGTACACAGCACCTCACAAATCTATACATTTTGATGTATTTACAGTGACAATTTTAAAGCAATTCCTTTGTCTTTTGTCCATTCTAAGACATGGCTCTGTTTCCTTCTCTATATAGTCATGTTCATTTGTCCATCTTTCCTTTTATACTGACAAGACACAGTACCCCCCCTTCCTCCCCACATTTTCTTTATACAAAGCTACTTGTTCCATCACATCTCTATTTCTTCAAGTGAAATCTGAGGCTGAATACACTCCCCCCCTTCTTTTCACTTTTACTTTGTACATAAATAGTCTATACTATACTGTGACATCTCTTTCTACTTCTCTTTTCTTCTTCATAATATGTCAAATTTGCGTACCCCTGTGTTTTAACACCCCTAGACTTTTTTACTTGACGTAAACCATAAACAATCCAAGACACTGGAGGAACCTACCTTACCACCGAAACCTCAAAGGGTTAGGAGATATCAACATTCGAATATGTCTGACTTGAACGCAACTCTGAATGACCCGACCATGCCCGGTGTCAATATAGCCCACCGCCAAGACGGCACTGTCACTGACGCACTCAACGTGGGGACACCGCTAAAATTTGACCTCCCCGTGCCAACCACAAAAGAAACAAAGGCGTATCTAAGGACTAATGCCTCACACTCGTCTGCAATTGAGAGAATCAACGAGATTGATGCTAGACTGAGAGAACAGAAGCAACTAACCGCCAGGATTATTGGTCTTTTTGAAACCATTGAAAAGCGACTTACCGATGGCGATGCACGCGCTGTCAAGATTGCGTCCATGTTTGACACGGTACATGGCCGATTGTCACAAAATGAGACTCGAGTAACTGAGCTGAAAGACAGCATAGGACAAACCGACGATCTTCATGATACCCTGGATAGAAAGGTAAAAGAACACCTTGTTACAGTAGAGACTATTCAGAAACAATTGGCATTCATTGGGAGCGAAAATAGGAGAAAAATCCTGGTTCTTGAGGGATATAAAGAAGAAGGCCAAAACCTACGAGAAATTGTCGATGACCTACTTAGAGATTTGCAACTGAATTTTACCTCCACCGCCGCAGAATCAGTGTACAGAAGAGGCCGCTTCATAAAACCTCAAAATGGTAGGAAAATTAAGGCCAGACCCATACTGGTGGTTTTCTCTTCCAACCAATTTAAATTAGCAAATCTTCACTAATGTCAGGAAACTTCGGAACTTTAATAAATGGTTTGGAGTATCCCTAGCGGACGACCTGACTCCGGAAGATAGGTTGAAACAGGGGGAACTTAAGGCAATAAATGCCCTAGCGCAATCAAGGAACATCAAATCCTCAGTTAAAAACCTCAATATAATTATTGAAGGTGAGTCCTACACATACACTGGTATAGACACTCTCCCGCAAGGCCTATCCTTAAAAGCGGCCAAGACCCAAGACAAGCCTGATGGAATCGCCTTCCAAAGTAAACATGCACCACTCCACAGAAAGGGGATTCCAACATCAGTTAGCATTGCTCTGCAACAAGCCTGACCTACCTGAAGAAATTCTCAACCTAAGTACCCCATACAATTGTATGTTGGCAGGGAAAAGACTGAGAAAATCGGCAGATGTAGTTGACAGGGAGGAAGATCTGATGTACGATCTCAATGAGGCCAAATATGCTTACAACCCTTCTCTGATGGCCAGCCTGCTTGAGACCCAGGGTAAAATGTTGTATGAAGCCACCTTCTCAACTAAATGGGGAGCTGGATTCCACCTTGGGCAGGTTTAAGAAATGAAGAAAGAGAATATCTGTGAAGACCAAAATCTCATGGGCACCATCCAGATGAGACTACGAGGTGACTTTCTCATTGCTGCAGAAGAAGAGGCATCAAACAGGGGTACCCCCCCCCCTCTTTCTCCAAACGGCACAGTTGGCGAGGCAGTCAGATCATAAATTTTCTGTTAAATCAAAATTTAACCCGAGCCACAAAAGTATAAATACATAACATACTAAAACTACCCACCTGAAACCACAATAATTCAGAAAATACTTTTCTGCCCCATATAGAAGTTAATTCAGAGTACATTAAATTACGACACTGAATCCACCTCATTGGCAGCAGAAATACAAAAAAATTTCTTCTATAAATTATATATATATGAAATAGAGTGAAGGGGTATTTAAACCCCCAACCAACAGTTGGCTGGGACTGAGGCTGCAAAGTACGTGAAACCACGACTCTGCCATCTCACACTCTACCAAACTGCAACACTTTGATGGAATAACCATTAAGGAACTAATTGTAAAGGCCGGGTACCATCTCAGAAGTTGCCCAAGAGACAATGTATTCATCTTTGGTGGCCAATGTGATGTGACGACAAAAAACTATGCAACTGGATAGACTCGCCAAGCCTAACCACACACCTATGTGCCTTCACAGAAGTAGGACTTGACTGGCTAAAGCACTCCCACCCATTAGCAAATGTGATAATATGTCCTCTAACAGGGTGTGACCTATCCAAAAAAGTTGTGAATGTGTGGCAGGGACAACAGTTAGTGATTGATACAGCTATATACCAATTCAACAAACTGGTCACTGAGCTAAATGAGGGCTGAGTCCATTCATGATCGACCAGAAATGGAGGATTTCCCCGGGTGACCATCTCAGAATTCGTCCTAATTAGGTAGGATGATGGCCCAATATCTTCTGAGTAACATCTGTAAATATGGACTCCAAATTCCAAGCGGTTTGGATGTGGCAACCCAATTAGTGAAGGGTAGTGGGCTCATCAAAAGCGGATCTTAAAGCTGGTCCATTTTCACGAGTGTCCCATATGAAAACTATGGCAACAGGGAACCCACAACTATAGCAATGAAATGTTCTATATATAGACAGGGGACACAACATGTAACATTAAAGATATCTCTCAACTTGTAGGGGCAGGACGACTCCAAACTCAGTCAGAAATGAGGCAAACATTGGAAATGTAACATTTGAAATGTCACCTGGATCAGATTACTGATCAAAACACAACCATATATTTAAAAATGGTGATAACCTATACAGTAATATTGGACATAGCAAGATATACTCTAGAAATACCACACAGAGGGCACTGGAGGTGATCAAAGTTGGGTCACTTATCAAAATGACTCAACTTTGGTGGTCATTTCCTATGTGTGCAATAACTTGAAACACTTGGCTTTATTTTTTTCTTGAATAATTGCATCAGTATCTTTCAATTGAGTATAGTGAAAATCTCTTAACTTTGGTGGCCATTAACATTGTGTCCAGCAACATTTCTTTCTTTGGAAAATATTTTCCTTGATCCAAAAAATCATTCCTCTTCAAAAAAATATAAAAACAAAAGGTTTCTGCACGTTCTCATAGTTAAAATAAATATTTAAATTGATTTAAAAAAAAAAGATTCTGCAATATGATTATTTACCTGTTATATTGCACTGTGGGTTCTTACCCCTAATTTTGCTGTCATTAGCTAAGGTTATACTTGGTAAACTTGTCACAGATGTCTTCGCATGCCCTCTGTTGAATTTTGTAGGTTCTTCTATCAGTGGTTTTTGGGGCTGCAGTTGCACACAAAATGATGATTTGGGGTGCGTCCCATATGTTCTCTCTAGCAGGCCATCTGAAGGTATTCAATGGTCCCTTTGGCCACATTTGTTTAACATTGTAGTCTTCATTGTCTAGACACATTTCCTGGAATGAATAAACACTCACTATGTCATGTTTGAGACAGTCACTGACAAAGCAAGTACATAGTGCCTTAATAGTATTGCAACGGATCATTCCCACTGGTCCTCAAATGCCACACACGGCTCTTTGTCCATTAGGACTTTGAGCTTTGATGCTTTTGAGGTTTGATCTATGCTGCCTAACATGAGGTGTAATTAATAACACCGATGTTAGTCGGCCCCTCTTTAGGGGCCACACAATAAACAAAGAATAGAAAGACTAAGGGACCGTTCACAAACGTCACCCCCTTTTTTTTTTCTACGGGGTGGGTAGGTCTTAGGTTTAGCACTATCTGTCGTTGCAAATGGCGCTCGTGTAGAGTCGGCATGATGTACCAAAAGAACATTTATACACAATGATACCTCCTGTTGGCCCACTGGGTCCTCAATTTTTGAATTTTGTATAGTAGGTCTTTAAAATTCTGGTACCGGTACCTAGAGGTGGTTAGAACTTGCCGTAGGCTTGAATTTGTTTAGTTGAGATTTTCTAAATTTGAAAGGTCTTAAAATTTTAAGTGAACAATTAATTCAAGTTAAGGCAGAGACTTTGGGAAGTCCCATGTTGATATTTTGGGCAAGAGTTGTGGTATTTGACAGTCTGCCGACGCCAGGGTTTTGTTAATTCATAATAAAAATATATAGGTAAGCTTAACCCAAGAAATGGTATAAGCATTCAGTTAATGGTTTGACTTTGTTTGCTGTGTAGTTGTTGACATGAGGACCAGTGAAAAAAAAAATCATTATTTCGTGTAGACGAAATTCACCAGGTGGCTGGTGATAAGTTTTGGTATGTATTAACCGAGAACTCTAATTATAATTCCAGAGGCCTCTCTAAGCTAATTAAGATCTCCGTGCGCGAGCATGGATTGAGACCTTTAGGTCTTTTAAGTGTTGAGGCGTGGCTACTGGCAAAAACAAATGCAAACCGTGTGAATAAACATAGATATTACAATTTGAGCCCTGACCCTTCTGGCCCTTAGATTTTAAAGGTGTTAACCTGGTCACTCTACAGGTAGTTTTTATAAAGGCAATTGTAACCAAACAGTGACCGGGTATTTTAAATCTTAATTTTTGGAAAATGGTCAAAAGGTGTTTGAAAATGGTCTCTAGCGCGGGCCAATTGTCAGTGGGCTCAAATAGGCACTTCCAGTGCAAAGCCTAAAAAGCTGTAAACCAGGCATGGGAGCTGGGTGGGTAGCATCCAGGTGCCATGACATGGGTACAAGCTAGACTAAAAAGGTGATGGTTGGGCGCCTCGTCGGGGTCGCCGAATGGTACATAATACTCATGGTAATAAAAATATGATATGTTGAGATATGTAGCTAACTTGACACAAAGGTGTTCACAAGTAATCTAGACTAGGGGGTCTACACAAATGTGGCTTCCAGCAGGAGTAGCCAATAATACTGAGATATGACCTTTGTGGGCAACATGGGTCTCTTATTCCTGAGTGTTTAAGGAGGATCAGCCCAATATCAATTCAGTTCACATAAAAAGGTATTAGCATTTAGTAAATATGATGATCATAAAGGCATGCATCGGATGATTTTGTTTTTGGATCGTCCTGGGCAGAGACGGGTAGTTTTTGAGTTTATAACGTATTTATTCACGAAGTGATTTTCAACAAATACGATACATTCAATATACTATGCGTATTGGTGATGTAATGATGGTGTCGATACATTCGCAGTAGTATTTGTCTATCAGTATATGTCCATAGATCGGATACGTATGACTTATGCACATGCCGTATATATGAACACAATTGATACATTATCATTCAGTATAATATACGATGATGTCAACATTATATTTATGCAGTGGTACATTTTAGCTGTTTACAATATTTGTAAAGATGGTATGTTACAATATTGCGATGGATGCGGGCGTTATTGTCTTCTTTGTTTAACAATAAATGTTGCCTCATCAACCATTAATTGGCATTTTTGACAAGAATAGGCGTTGTACAGTTTGTCTTGCTTTAACCTTGATAGCATTTCGGTCAGGTTGAAGCCGACATGATGCGTTAAGGGTATTCCAGAAATCTATGCCCCTGTATAGGGGGCTCTTACGAAAGCCTAGGGTGATGGATTGTGGGTAGATTAACAAGCCAGTATTAGTAGAGCGAGTAGTACGCCCACAGGCAAGTGGTTGCTTAAACGCAAGGCCCAGTTCTCGGGGGTCATGGTGTTTAGTATACATGTATTTATGGATTAGTAGTAACAGTTGCATATCAAAACGGACTCCCAGGTAGTCCACATTAGCTTCTTTATGTAGATCACAGATGTGGTATCTTTTCTGAACATTTAGGCTTACACGGAGGCATCTGTTTTGCATTTGTTGCAGCCTTTTGCGTTGGGCATGTACAACTCCATTAAAGAGATAACCACAATATTCAAGCACAGGCATTATGGTCTGCTTATACACAAGAACAGCGGTGGTCAGAGACATTCTGCGCCGCATATTACCCAACATGTAACACCTGTTAGAGGCGCTACTGACATTTTTACTTATTGTGCTTTTAAGTGTTATGTCCTGGTCTAGGATTATGCCAAGATATTCATAGCTGGTGCAAGATTGCAGGGTGACATTTCCCATGGTTATCGTGGGGGGGGGGAATATCATGGGTGGGGGGGTTGAAAACCTCAATTTTGGTCTTGCCTGTGTGAATTACAAGTCCACTTTTGCAGAACCAGCTGTGAACTTTAGTAGCATCTTGCTGAAGCTTGCTCTCAGCTATATGGAAGTTAGACGAGGTGGTGTAAAAAACCACATCATCCGCGTACATTATTACCTTACAATGTTCTATAATATTAGGCAGGCTATTTACATAGCAAATGAATAGTAGGGGTCCCAATATGGAACCTTGGGGGACTCCATAGGAGATTGGGAGGGTGCTTGAAGAGCTGCCATTACATGTGACTCTTTGGCTTCTATCTCCCAGGTATGCAAAAAGCCAGTCGGTATATAAGGAGGGCAGGCCAAGCTTTCTCTGTTCAGGAGGGTTTTAAATTTTATAACACATCAAATAAAAACATGGATTGGGGCTCTCTGTCACGTCCAAGGGAATACACAAGTATGGGCATAGACGAGAGACCTTTAAAATGAAGGTTTTTAAATAAAGAAAAATAATAAACACAATGTCTGAGTAGTGTCAGTAACCCTGTAGTCATGTTTGGGCGCAGAATGTGCCCTCTACATGGAGCTGTGGGTTATAGTCCTGCAGTATCAATTGGCTGGAATGGTGCCGATGTAGGCTGTCGCAGTCAATAAGGCTTGCAGCGTCTGATAAGTCTTTTTATAAGAAAATCACATAATGTAGTTTAAATGTATCTAGTCCTGCTACTTGGGTATAATAGTTTAGACAATAGGTCTCAGTTCAGTGGGAACTCCTAGCCGCCCAGCGGGGCGTTGTGGCTGGGTCACTGTTCATGTAGGCTATGTAGGCCTATGCATACAAAGGGGGTAACTCAAAGGATAAAAGGGAACTAAGGTCAAAAATAATGGGTGCATGAGGCATCATAGCGTCAGGGTGGAGATAGTCGTCCTCCAGTAACCCTGCTTCGGCTGTGGATGGGTGCCCAGGACCAGCCTCTATAGGGGCTTCCATCCAATATTTCTACCCAATGCCATTAAAAGCAAACAAAAACAAGCAACACACGAAACAAGCATGTGGCAAGGGGTAGCTAGTGGGTATGCCGGGAGGTATAACCAATGACCTTTAGTCGTCCTGGGGGTCATCTTCAATGTACAGTTGCGCGGATAAATCAAGGGGGCCAGGGGATCCGACGCTCAGCGAAGTGGCATCATCGGGGCTGATATCGTCGGTGGCTTCATTTATGCTGTCACTGGGGGGAGGGGATTGATTCCAATCTGAGTCGCTTAAGTAATCAGTCAGAAAAATGCGCTCATAACAGATAAAGCATGTCCGGGCTCGGTAATATCTCCTATTCTCTTCCATTGAAAGATTTCTGTCGTAGGGACTGTAAGACCTGCCGCGGGATTGTGCCTCCCGGTCGGCGGCGTGCAGAATCTCTAATCGGGTCCGAGCTTGGGGGGCTGTTTGGTGACTGTGTGTACAGCCACTCCCTCCAGTCAGCTCTTGCACGCTCTGCACGGGTCCAAGATGGGACGGCGTATAGGTCATACCCGTAGGGCTGTCTTGCGTGTCTTGGGGTGTATTGGCGGGGCCATGTTTGGAAATCGTTACCCGCCACGTCTAGGTCATCAGGATCTAGGTCTTCGCTGGATCGGCCCTGTGGTGGCGCCCTCCGGACCGGAAGAAGGTCGTCGTCGCTTCCGGAATGTTAAGGGGAGATGGTGGGGCTAATTTGTCTTCTTTGGGCCGCGGGTGATAGGTCAGAATCTGGCGTTGAGATGCCATCATCTGATAGGGCCTCAAAGGGGGCGTCACCTGTAGTGATGTCATATGTGGTACTTCTTCTAGGGGACCTGTTTAGCCTCCTAGGTCTGGGTGCTGGCGGGTAGTGCGATCTTCTTCTACCCTCCGCCAGGGGGTGCACCCAGAACGTTCGCTCATCTCCATGGGTTACTCCTTGGTGGGAGTCTGGATGTCCCCTGTGATCAAGGATAAGTAAAGGACACTTTTATTAGAGGTGAATTGAATCTGACAGGTTATTGGGTTTATCAAGGTGCATCACGGATAAGTCTCCTTAATATCAACACACAGCACATGGCAATCAGGTGAGGTCAGTGTGGCAATCCAGCCATGAGTGGGGTGTCAAGACAATTTTAATCTCAAGAAAAAAAATAAAATGATGGAGATGAAAAAGGCGTGTGGTGGGCGACCGCCATGTCAAGGGGCAAACCAATCTGGGGAATCCCCAGACAATAATTTAAGGAGTTGTGCTTAATATTTTTCAAACCTGTTTAGAAAATAAAGACAAACAGAGGGGGGGGGGGTGTCAAGGCATCTGGGGTCAATATTGTGTTAAAATGATGTAGTATGTCCCTCCATAGTAGCGACTGCACCTAAAAATTAATGTCTGTGTACTGGTATTTGTGTGCTTAATATATTTGGATCTGTCTGCCGAAATAGTGCGAAAAGTTGTGAAATTTAGTTTAATTTGTTTGAAGGTTATATTAATCACGGTAGGTGTTGGTCCTGTGTCTAGTCTCGGTTGGAGGAGGGCAGGTGATTTGATTGGGATGGATCCCGCCAGGGGTCAGCTCTGTAGGAGGCGCTAATTTGCATAATTTATGCCAATTCGAGTTTGTCGACCGGTGCCTGGATGAGGGGCTCATAGCAGGTTAAGATGGCAACGTTCATAGTTGACCTTTTTGCTTACCCGGTGCAGTTGGTAGTATTGCCGACCGGGTACGTCCTCCACACTCAATGGGTGAGGATCACGCTCCCTTGGTAAGTAGGGATGTAATGAGTGGGGATTTGGCTCAATTTGTGATTTTAATGAAATTTGGGAGAGGGATGTAACGCGCCGGTCTAAAGTTGTGGTATCCGGCTGGGGTATTAGGTGGTAGGGCATGTATTGCCACAGTCAATCAAAAATGCCCTGAAACTTCTCCTTCCTCCTCTAATCTTTAGGGGAGTCGTTCTGTGGCAACAGAATCGGTGGGTGGTGGATTATTTGCAATACAATTGCTCCACTGCGGCGCCGACCGGGCCCTGGAGGGGCACGCCCGGGTGCCATGAATGAGCAGGTAGGTGCATTCATGAGCTCAACAGGTGTCATAGTGAGGGATTAACTATTCAATTGCTTATGTGCAAGGCGTGAGAAAAAGAATTGTAACTAAATTTCAGAGTGTTGATGGGTTTTGAGAAAGGTGAGATTTTGTAGCGGATAATAATTAATAATATCTCTCCCTCTTTCTACTTCTATTTCGAAATCATTTTCAGTCAGCCGTTTAAGGGATGGAGGGCAGCGGGGAATGCTGCTACACTGGGCGTAAAATGCAACCCTTACTACCGCGGCGATCAGTTGCCTGAGGAAAAACCCCGGACATTAGTTGTGATTTGGATGTGAACGGTAACCTGCTGCGCCAAATGTGCTAGACTGTGATTAAAAGTGATATTATGAACGGGGGAACCAATATACAGTGATTCATGCGACATTTAAGCCTGTTGGCTGATCAATGAACATTGATGATATTTAATCTATTTTTGATTATTTGCTCAGATAGCCAGAACGTCCAGACTGGAGGTGTGTCTTTACAGTGATTTAAAAGACACACGCGGCTGCCCGGCCTCTATGAAACCTGGAAACTGCCGTTCTCGTTGTTCCTTAAACTAGAATAACCACAAACCCCCACAATAGGATAAAATTTGATGAGCATAAAATGATTTAATTTTCACTATTGTAATCAATAGTATTTTAAGTGAAAATTATCCGGACATTCATTTTGCTGGACGCTTCAGTACTATGTGCCACTAGGGGGAGCTGGAGATGGTAACATTTCTACAAATATGTATGTGGTGTAATTTCATGTTTTTTATGCGTATCAAGACATTCTGATTAAAGGCACATAAAAATGCAAACATGCCCCTTCCTTTGCCATAACTACTGTAGTACATCAAGTCAGAATGGCAAAAAAGACTATACACCTGTACCTTCTTCCCTTTGAATAAAAGAATATGACCATGACTTTAACAGGTGACTGGAACCAATGGCGAGCGAGGTCGGAGATGCAGCCAGACCACACAAAAATGCAGCACATGGTTGAACTGCTGCTGACAGAAGAGCTTTTCAATAATGTCCCAGGCAGTAGCCATCACTCATTCCCCGAGCATGTCCTTCACAGGGGTGTACGATGTGAGCAAATTCAACGAGTGGTTCAGTCTTTGCATTAGAAAGTCTGTGATCTTAATATGAGTGATCTTAATATGAGTGTTCTAACATGAAAGATCTAGCTTAGTGTACTATACATACATACATCAATGCCAACTTACTGGAAGCCCGCCATTTTTGATTTGATTCATCAGGTTTTAAGACGTTATTGATATGTTCTGTAATGTGCAGCATTGGCTACTATAGAGAATGCCATTGGAAAACGCAATTGGAAAACGCCGCCACAACAGCAGACAGTGTTACAACACAGGGATTGGACTGTATGACGAGACTTATAAATCACGACTTTGACCACAAGCCCTGGAACAAAGCAAATGACTTTGATATGCACATTGCCCCCCAAGAAGATTATTATAAATCTGTGAGCCTAAAAGATGAACGCTAAATCTGTGAGCCTGAAAGATGAACGCTTCAACCGGCTCACTCTGACTTGTGCAGTAGCTGTTCATCTCTCCAGTACAGACGCAGTTCAGCTGTTCAATTTAGATGAGCCTGCATTCAAATTCATCTCCAGAGAACGGTTTCTGAGCACAAGATATGATGACATTTGCAAATCACTTGCTGAGACTGGATATATTCAGAAAATTCTACGCTCTCATCTGCCAGCTTTGGCTGAAGGGTTAAATGACAGAATGAGGTTAAAATGAATGACAAACCTCTGAAGGTGGTGGAAAGGATACAGTATTTAGGTATCATGTTAGACGAGTTGTTCCGTTTTAGTTCCCTGGTGCCAGTCATGATGATTTAATAACCCACGCTTAGCCGACGCTGGTGCCACACTAGAACCGCGTACTTAACAAATGTAGCCCTGTTTGGTCGTGTTCGTTGAAAGTTGAAAAACAAATTGATGAGAAGACTACATCTTTCATAGAATTATTAATACCCACTATATTTAAGTCATCTCTGATTTTCCTGTGTCCTAGCCACTCCCTCTTATGTTTTATTATAGAAATCCACATTTTTATGCTCATTTATACAAGAATATATTTCCATCACAGGGTCACCAGGGTGACTCCGTGACATAAAATAGGTAAATAGGGGTACACATAATCATGACATTGTACAGCGATTTTAACCAATAATGGGACCATTTTGAGGAAACTAGGGTAAAGTTGAGAGTATGTAGTTGACATTTTCATAATTTTCACAAATGTTCAAAATTCACTGGGCTGTATCTCAAAAATGAGGCTCGCGACGCACATCAACACTGAATTATTTTGTCGAGGCTATAAAAACTAAATCGCTAGGGTAACATACCTATTGAGGAGCCAAAATATATACTTTTCAATATAATAAACCTGTTTAAACTTTCTGATTTGACCATCCTCTATCCTAAAACAACGCAAGTCAGGGGTTTGAGCCACATATATATGTGGATCAAGTAGCTGTCAGTTGGCATTAGGAAATGTGAGTTTCTATGATTGGACTCATGAAAAACTCCTATTAGGAGCATTTAACACTTTAGGAACTGTGATGAGTTTGAGCAGGTTGCCATCACAGACACAGGAAAGGTCCAGCTTATGTTGACTGACCCCCGACATGCGGCAGGCCTGGCCACTTGTTGTAGGGTCAGAGCAAGATCTGAAATCACACAAGAGTCTTAGAGTCATAGTCTTAACAACACTGCTACGTCACCAAGCAACGGCGCTAGCAGGAGAGGCTGTCAGACATTGGCCAGCCGGATCCGTTTGCTGTGGCATTGACAGAAGGTGCTGACTGGGCATCACATAAGATTTGAGGAGTAATAAGTGGAATATTCTAACAGTGCCCAGGGAAAGCGGCCAAAGGTTATTAGTATCAACATGATATATGTACCGCATGGTAGTATCTTTCCAAATTTAAACCAAAACTCTCTACTCCTGCAGGAGCAGCAATCCTGTCTCATCGACCAATAGGTCATTAGAAATATTGCGTTTCTGCTATAGATATGATAGCAGCGTTGACCTCGAACAAGGGCTCATCATTGCGATATATGATCACCTATGACAAAGCAAGTATTGTTGTATTTTGTCCCACCTCCAGAAGTTGAGCCAAAGCCAGTAAAGGAACCCAGTGCCCCTCCAGCTAAACGCCGCAGAGGAGGTAAAGGTCGTGGAAAAGGAAGGTGTGCTAAGAACAGTAATGACTCAGTGGCCTCATCTGCTAATACTTCCAACGCCAGAAAAGCAGGCAGCATAAAAAGCTAACATTGGCGCCCTAAAGCGTTAATCAAAGGAGCCAACCATCTTAAACAAGTATTGAAAGGACGCTTCAAACATGCGTCTGATGGTGTGAAACTTTCAACACAATGGATGGACAGTGTTGAAAGTAACATTTGACACATAATTTGCATTTATAACATTGATAGTTGTGACTTAATTTCAGACAATTGTCTTTACCCAGGCTCAGAGGCACCTCACTAGACTCCAGAGTATCTGGAATGACAAAGGGTCAAGTGACGAATGGCTTCCTTCAGCAAGGAATTAGCAGATGTAATCTTGCCACATGACAAGCTTGGGAGCGACCTAAAAAAAAAAACACTTTTTAAACAACTTTTACCACATGATATATGGTTCCTTGTACGGGAACTACGAGGGACTGAATGTTGCCATTCCAGTGATAAATCATAACACGAGAGACACGAGGCATACCATATCTATGACTTGACGAAATCAGGGAGAACTTGAGAAAAAAATACCTTGCGGTAGATGTGATGGATGCAACATAAACCTAAGGAACATGCATGTTGGAAGTGATGATGATCATGGGAGTGTGGTGGCACATGATCTAATATCAAGATATAATACTTGGAATTACACCTTTTTCCTTGACCATTTCGTTGAAAACAGCAGCAACTATCTTACATGACAGCCCCCGCCAAATGAACTGCAGTCTAGCTTGAACTTCTTAGTCTTTAATCTGACTGACTAAAAATCACTCTTATACTGCAAAGAGTGATTTTTAAAGTAGTCTCTGCCAACTTGCTATATTGTGGAAGGTTGATTCTATTTCAGAGAAAGATGTGTAGCGAAACCAACAGAAGAGCCTTCACTTAATAGTCTCAACCTCAAGACACTAGGCCATCAAAGTTATAGCAGCACTTATTATCCAAATCGTAATAGGGATCCAAAATCTTAAAATTACCAAAAAGTACCGGAAAGTAGTAGACATACACACAGCAAAATGAGGACATAGAACACAAATCGTAAAAACTGATGAAAGTGAAGAACTGGAATATTTGGAGACAAATATACATAGCCATTTGTTCTTGCACAATGAAGATTTGGACAAATATAATGTCTCGATGCAACAGTGCTACCACTTTCAAATGTACTATCCCATGGTGCGGCCAGCAGAGCCTCCTTGCACCACCCACCGACCCTGCACCAGCAGCCGCCGACCCAGTCCAGGGCAAGGGCAAGGGGAGGGGGGAGTCCACCGGCCCCATGCGTGTGGGTCTTTTTGGTGCAAGTCTTACACTTCTTATTTTGTAAAGTCAATCCATCAATAGTAGTCAATACTGGTTTTATCAACCTTTAAATTACCTTTAAATTACATGTAATTTCATTTAATAAAGTTACTATGAATAGAGGGGAAAACTGTTTAATCAACATACAAGTTTCTGGCTTCAAATGTGAGACCATGACAATGCTCGGGTTGATTGTCACAGTATAATTGAGCCTTTTCCCATTTTAAAATATTTTGATTTTTCTACTTTACAGCGGACACAGGGGAGGAAGGCGTCAAGACACCACCACGGCACCCTCGGCCCGAAGCAATCATGCTCCGTCTACCCAGAGAATCTTGGCTAGACTGTAAAGAGAGATAGGGCCACATCGTTCAAAAAGTCCAACACAATGTATGAAGGTGAATTCATCACGAGAACAGAAAGATTGAGGTGTAAATGGTCTATACGCTTTGTACATTGGGTATACATGGTGTAAACGGCCTGTACAGGTCGTATACTTCGTGTAACAAAACTTGGTGTATACATTGGACCATATATAACCGATGATACATTGTGTATACTTGGTGTAAATGGTCTATACACTTTGTACATTGGGTATACATGGTGTAAACGGCCTGTACAGGTCGTATACTTCGTGTACAAAATTTGGTGTATACATTGGACCATATATCACCAATGATACATTGTGTATACTTGGTGTAAATGGTCTATACGCTTTGTACATTGTGTTTACTTGGTGTAAATGGTCTATACGCTTTGTACATTGGGTATACATGGTGTAAACGGCCTGTACAGGTCGAATACATAGAGGAGAAAAAGTATATGAGTGTAAGATTTGCAATGAGAAATTTCTTCAAAGATTTCATCTCCGCAGACACTTCATGGTCCACACTGGTCAAACACCTTACTCCTGCAACCTGTGTAACAGAGGTTTCCGTCAAAGGAGCCAGTTAATAATGCACGAAAAGGCTCACAAAGAACACAGCTTGCTCAAATGTCCGGTGTGCCCTAAAATGTATGTCTTAACTAATCAATTACATTGTCACCAACGGAAGCACTATAAAGAGTCGAAGGTCAGTTGTGAAGACTGTGGCCTACATTTCCCATCCAAGCAAAGTTTACACAAACATGAATGTGCAAATTCAATGCGGCGTAAATTTGTATGCAAAAAATGTGATTTTGTATGTTTTGCTGATCATGAAATGCTTTCACATAGGATGAAAAAATGAATCCACGAAATTACTATTTTTGCATCATGGGCTCAGTGATGAGAATTTCTCTTTTTGCAGGGTTATTTTGTTCAGTGGTAGATATTTTCTTATTTGTTTGGGTGCTATTTAGTAAGGTTATAGATATCTTGGTGACATATGAAAGTTCAGAACGGGTACTCCATTTATTTTGTATTTTGGTGGTGAAAAGCCATTGACATTGTTCATCATAAGTAACACGTGATAACTGCCGAAGTGTTATAAAACTGCTAGTTTGGTAGATAATTTGGGTATTTGCCCAATTGACCAAAACTTGGTGAAATCATTCTCAGCAGCAGCAGCAGAAGCAGCAGCAGAGATTAACCATTAGCTGCAAAGGTTAAGCGCAATACTGCTATATAATTACTTAAACTTTAAGGCTTAATGTGTCTAAAAAGACACACCACCTATGGCCTGATGTGTCTAAAAAGACACCATGTTTGGCCTGGTGTCTTAAAGTACACACTACAGTATGGGTTTTTGGAAATCCTCGTCCCCTACAGAATTATTAGGTGCATGGTAGAGTCAAGAAATGATCCAACAGTGTTGCCGAAAACTTTTTTGCCACGCAGGCCATATTGAAGCAATGTTTTAAAGGACCTTTACAAAGTTATAAGAAGTTGGAAAATATTAAAATATGAGACAATTTTACAAAATCGCTCTATCTTTGCTTCCAAATGGCCGATTTGAAAAATCTTTTCACCATTACGAAGCTTAGGTCATGGCAGGTTAATATGGCCTGTGTGCTATATCATAAGGCAGGCCATTAACATTCTACACCGGCAAAAGCCGGCGTGCTTGCGTCATTTCGGCAACACTTGACCCAATGACATATAGAGTTTCAATGTTGATGTTGATGTTGATGTTATGAGCTCCTAGCCTCTAGTAACTACCAACAGGCTTGGGATTTTTCCTGATTTCCTGATTTTTAGGGCCAAAATGATCACCCCTGCGATTTGTGCAAATCTACTGAGCCGTTCCGAACTCTATAGGGAGTTCGCACTGCTAGAGCTTTGCCTGTCTAGGTTACTGAATAAACCTATTGATTCGCAACCTGTAACACTTGATCCCAAATGTGTTGGCCTTGTTCCTTTACTTAATACTATAACAATATTATAGAGGACCAAAGTATCGTTTATTACACATTTATAATCCAATCCCAGAGAAGGTCTACGTCATAGGTGGAGTTTGAAAGATGACAAAAACAGTTGAACAGTGTACGTCATTTGAATGGGAATCAGGAGGACATTTAAAAGCAGGCCTCACTGCATACACCAATGTGGGTATTGATTGGTAAAGCAGTCCAGAGTTGCGGCAGCAAGGCCGAATCACTAGAGCGGGATTAAGAGTGACATAGCAACATAGATGACAAAAAGCCTCGAGTATGATATTCCATTTGTATAACCATGAGACGTTGACAAAGCCATGACAACACCATGTGTACGCCTCCCACTCCCAGTGACATTAACATAGAAATGCACATTCGCTTGTATTGCGATGTTGCACGGCAAAAAAGATCATCAACTCAACATTGTTCACGTGCCTGCTAGTCATTGGGGGCGATTAAAAGTGCTATTGAAAATTTCAATCAAGGCAGCACATTTTGACTATTTAGTCAATAGCCAAGTATACTTATTTAACAATAACGTTGTGTGTCGAAATGGATATCCTTTTACTCATATTATAGCTTCATGATTTGTATCCAGAGACTGTGGTATCAAAATCCAGGGGTGTTTGTAACCTCCGAGGATCTTTTTTGCAATTTTTTGACATAGGTCCGAGAACTTTTTGTCGAGGGAATTTTAAACTATCCAAGAACTGTTGTGACGAAAAACAGCCTATGCTGTATCGCAAAATTCAGAGGAGAGCGCTGAAGAATTGAGAACTACGGACGGAAACCATCTCTATTTTGGGTATGTAGAAGAGTTTCTGAACAGTTTGCCCAGAAAGAACATTCGTTTTTTGTTAATTTCATAGAGGGCTGCGGGCGTGGTACTACTGATTACTACTACCGCTTAGAATTTGTGTCCTGAGGAGAAAGTCCACCATGGAGACAAAGAAAAGCCTAAAGAAGGCAAAGAGGCATGATGTCTGAAATAAGTTGATCACATACACCCTCGACCAGGTGCACATTGCAAAGCCAAGGTGAGTCTTACTTGAAAAAATGCAAATGTTTTTGATAGTTGGTTTCAGGGTCACATCTGTTAAATGGAGTTGCGGCACACTAATATTGGTTTGATCGTCTAACATATTCTCCTGAAAAATACTCCTAACTTATACATATATATTTTCCATTTATCACAGGTGTAAACAGTCCAACTGGAAAGTCTTTTAGGGGACAGAAACGCAAGAGTAGTACCCTAAGCCAGCCGGGGTCTACCCGCGCCAAGAAGAGTTAAATCAAGGTATTTTGTACCACTGTGATGTTTCTATCAGGCCAACCCCGGAGAAGAGTTGGTTTCTCCTCACCGGGGATTGAGAAATATTCGTCAATTTGTGACAGATTTTTCATAAATAATCATCATCAAATAAACCCAAAAAAATGAATCCACGAAATTACTATTTTTGCATCATGGGCTCAGTGATGAGAATTTCTCTTTTTGCAGGGTTATTTTGCTCAGTGGTAGATATTTTCTTATTTGTTTGGGTGCTATTTAGTAAGGTTATAGATATCTTGGTGACATATGAAAGTTCAGAACGGGTACTCCATTTATTTTGTATTTTGGTGGTGAAAAGCCATTGACATTGTTCATCATAAGTAACACGTGATAACTGCTGAAGTGTTATAAAACTGCTAGTTTGGTAGATAATTTGGGTATTTGCCCAATTGACCAAAACTTGGTGAAATCATTCTCAGCAGCAGCAGCAGAAGCAGCAGCAGAGATGAACCATTAGCTGCAAAGGTTAAGCGCAATACTGCTATATAATTACTTAAACTTTAAGGCTTAATGTGTCTAAAAAGACACACCACCTATGGCCTGATGTGTCTAAAAAGACACCATGTTTGGCTTGGTGTCTTAAAGTACACACTACAGTATGGGTTTTTGGAAATCCTCGTCCCCTACAGAAAAAACATTATTTTAGGCCGTCCCCTACAAAAACATATCCCTATTTCTTCGTCCTGAATGTTTAACTTAACTGTACCTGCCATGGGGTCTTTAAATCTGCAAAACTCTGGTTAATGCATGAAATAAAATTCCAGGACGTTTGCAGATTTCCAGATTTGATGGGACTGTGGGAGATTATTAGGTGCATGGTAGAGTCAAGAAATGATCCAACAGTGTTGCCGAAAACTTTTTTGCCACGCAGGCCATATTGAAGCAATGTTTTAAAGGACCTTTACAAAGTTATAAGAAGTTGGAAAATATTAAAATATGAGACAATTTTACAAAATCGCTCCATCTTCGCTTCCAAATGGCCGATTTGAAAAATCTTTTCACCATTACGAAGCTTAGGTCATGGCAGGTTAATATGGCCTGTGTGCTATATCATAAGGCAGGCCATTAACATTCTACACCGGCAAAAGCCGGCGTGCTTGCGTCATTTCGGCAACACTTGACCCAATGACATATAGAGTTTCAATGTTGATGTTGATGTTGATGTTATGAGCTCCTACCCTCTAGTAACTACCAACAGGCTTGGGATTTTTCCTGATTTCCTGATTTTTAGGGCCAAAATGATCACCCCTGCGATTTGTGCAAATCTACTGAGCCGTTCCGAACTCTATAGGGAGTTCGCACTGCTAGAGCTTTGCCTGTCTAGGTTACTGAATAAACCTATTGATTCGCAACCTGTAACACTTGATCCGAACTGTGTTGGCCTTGTTCCTTTACTTAATACTATAACAATATTATAGAGGACCAAAGTATCGTTTATTACACATTTATAATCCAATCCCAGAGAAGGTCTACGTCATAGGTGGAGTTTGAAAGATGACAAAAACAGTTGGACAGTGTACGTCATTTGAATGGGAATCAGGAGGACATTTAAAAGCAGGCCTCACTGCATACACCAATGTGGGTATTGATTGGTAAAGCAGTCCAGAGTTGCGGCAGCAAGGCCGAATCACTAGAGCGGGATTAAGAGTGACATAGCAACATAGATGACAAAAAGCCTCGAGTAAGATATTCCATTTGTATAACCATGAGACGTTGACAAAGCCATGACAACACCATGTGTACGCCTCCCACTCCCAGTGACATTAACATAGAAATGCACATTCGCTTGTATTGCGATGTTGCACGGCAAAAAAGATCATCAACTCAACATTCTTCACGTGCCTGCTAGTCATTGGGGGCGATTAAAAGTGCTATTGAAAATTTCAATCAAGGCAGCAGATTTTGACTATTTAGTCAATAGCCAAGTATACTTATTTAACAATAACGTTGTGTGTCGAAATGGATATCCTTTTACTCATATTATAGCTTCATGATTTGTATCCAGAGACTGTGGTATCAAAATCCAGGGGTGTTTGTCACCTCCGAGGATCTTTTTTGCAATTTTTTGACATAGGTCCGAGAACTTTTTGTCGAGGGAATTTTAAACTATCCAAGAACTGTTGTGACGAAAAACAGCCTATGCTGTATCGCAAAATTCAGAGGAGAGCGCTGAAGAATTGAGTACTACGGACGGAAACCTTCTCTATTTTGGGTACGTAGAAGAGTTTCTGAACAGTTTGCCCAGAAAGAACATTCGTTTTTTGTTAATTTTATAGAGGGCTGCGGGTGTGGTTGAGATTCGACCTGATCTTCGACTACTACTGATTATTACTACCGCTTAGAATTTGTGTCCTGAGGAGAAAGTCCACCATGGAGACAAAGAAAAGCCTAAAGAAGGCAAAGAGGCATGATGTCTGAAATAAGTTGATCACATACACCCTCGACCAGGTGCACATTGCAAAGCCAAGGTGAGTCTTACTTGAAAAAATGCAAATGTTTTTGATAGTTGGTTTCAGGGTCACATCTGTTAAATGGAGTTGCGGCACACTAATATTGGTTTGATCGTCCAGCATATTCTCTGTGTTCTCCTGAAAAATACTCCTAACTTATACATATATATTTTCCATTTATCACAGGTGTAAACAGTCCAACTGGAAAGTCTTTTAGGGGACAGAAACGCAAGAGTAGTACCCTAAGCCAGCCGGGGTCTACCCGCGCCAAGAAGAGTTAAATCAAGGTATTTTGTACCACTGTGATGTTTCTATCAGGCCAACCCCGGAGAAGAGTTGGTTTCTCATCACCGGGGATTGAGAAATATTCGTCAATTTGTGACAGATTTTTCATAAATAATCATCATCAAATAAACCCAAAAAAATGAATCCACGAAATCACTATTTTTGCATCATGGGCTCAGTGATGAGAATTTCTCTTTTTGCAGGGTTATTTTGTTCAGTGGTAGATATTTTCCTGACATGAAACTTATTTGTTTGGGTGCTATTTAGTAAGGTTATAGATATCTGACATATGACTCCCTCCCCCCCACCTGTCCAGTGGGCACACCAATGGCGCCACCTCGGAGTCCTATTCTACACTCGGCTGACCTTCTACCCGGCGGTCAAGCAGCTGGTTGCCAGGATGAGGTCCCGGCTTAATGTTATGAGGCACAGCGTGGGGAGGAAACAGACTTAACCTACGAGTATTTCATCAGCAGGGCATCAGGTCCCTTCTGGATTATGCTGCCCCTGCCCTGTTCTACGGCCACCCCTCTGATATCGCCCCGGGGGAGGACAAGAATACACGTCGAATCTTCTTTAAATCCCTAGACACGGATTCAACTCCTGGCGGCCATCGAGGACTGATTCCATATACTCCTGTGTGCCCAACAAGTGAAAAAAGTATGTTCATTATTTTGCAACACCCACTGTATTTCTGTGTGTTGTTCACGATTGTTCGACGATTAAAAGCTCAAGTCCACAGTTCTAATGTTGAACCATTTCAACGCAAAGTACGATAAAGAACAAGTGCTGTTCAGCCTACACGAGCAGTTCACCGAGATGCTCTAAGATGGTCTGCCTGTTGACGTGCAAGAAAATCGGTATATAACTTGTATCTTACCCCCGAAAATATGGTGCAGCATGTTTTGTAATTTTAAAAGAAAAGAGTTTATTTGCTTTTCTGTAACGCACCCTTGCTTTATTTCACATGCACAGAGACGCGTTCATCTACGTGTACCTGCCCTTGGTGAAGCAGCAGGTGGACGACTACATCCAGGATTGGAATCTGCACAAAATCCGTCAGCAGAAAGGTTTCAGATTACCGTGTGGAGGTTGTCCAGATGACATGTACAACCATCCCGACCTTTTCAGTAAGCCCCCAGAAATCAATTTCTCTGTTTCCCTTCCCATGTTGTTGAGCTATTTGACCTATGTCTGTGCTCTGCTGTTGTACTGTGTATCACAAAAAAATGGACATGTCAAATATGTAATTTTTTTCTCTTTTAAATTTTGCACAAAAGAGCTGGCAAGGGCACAGGAGAAAGAGAAAGATGTGGAAGCAATGATTGAAACTTATAAAATCACTGAAGCAAGACTAGAAAGAGTGGAAAGAGAAATGTCTGGATAGGAATATATCATACCCCAGATACATAACAATGGCATAGCTGTTATCTCTAGCAACCAACCTGGTGTTCATTTAATAAATACTCAGGAAATTGGACAGCATCAGATGATCTACCTAGGCCATGAATTGGAAGAATTATGAATACATGTGATTCGGTAAAATAGAAGGATTTCCAATTCCCTCTAAGCAATGGCTGTATCTACAGCTAGCACCAGAACATGAATCTTCACATGCAAGTCTACACAAACTGGTAAGTTAATGGTGCAATCAAAACAGTAAAGCCCCTGGGGCTTGATAGGAGGTGGAGCTCAATACTATATAAATATAACGTTATTGACGTTAGTTGAGATTTGACGTTTTAATAAAAGTATTGATTGATAATCATGAAGATATTCTTTTAATGAGAGCTTTACTGGGAAAAAAAAGGTCAGGGCCGGAGGCATCCGTAACCTGCTGTCAAACAAAAAAACCTGCATATGAGGTGCTGGTGCAGCTACTTAATGTGATCATGGAGCGAGATAAACACGCTAATATCCAGATTCAACTGACTACAAAGTTCACGTCTTAATTTATTTCTTCCTATTAAAGCACTACTTCCCTGCCTCCACCCAGGTTTACATGGCCAATTATGAAAATTTTACAAAAGATCACTCTTAGTGCTGACCGATCCCTGTACAGGATTGGTACCAAATCTCATACAATTGATTCAAGTCACACCTGACGAGCATCCTCGCATGGTTCTCTACTGCCACAAGCGGATACAAGAGGGAGAGCTCTATTGGGACTATGCTGTTACAGCAGAAGCCCCAGCCAGCTGTATCTCTGCCTCCCTGCACCCATCAAATGTGCAGAGTACGCCAAGTAGTTCTCCAAGTGGTCCAACCTGGTGAGACATATGCACCAAGATGTAGCAACGGGCGCGTGACAAGACATGTTGAAGATACGCGAGTTCATTGATGAGTACATCACGAACTGCACTACCGGGACCGATTCATATTCAGCATCCTCTGCAAGCACAGTCTTCCCTGCAGTGTGCGGGGAGCAAGAAGTGTCAATGTTTCCCAGAGGAGGGGACCATATTGTGTTGATATACAGCCAAAGTACCAGATGCCTCGATTCAACCTATGTTAGGTAATTTACCACCTGGCGGATCTAGAAGACAATTTCTTTTATTATTCTTCACTTTGAGGTTTTTTTTGACTGATTTTCTCACGGTCTATACAAAATGAAATTTTTGACAAATTACAGGGGGGAAAAAAGGCAAAACAGACTGGAAAAGGAAACCATGACCTTCATGAGGAGTTTATCTATGAGCATCAAAAAGCAATATTATCCAACACCAAACAATTTCTTTTTTTTAAATACAGTGGCCGGGTGTCACTCGTGCACCTCGGTCTGCTGCCGCACTTCACATGGACCCCGCCCCTGCACCAGCTGCAGTGCCTGTGCCTGGTGATACAGCTGCAGTCCATATTGCCCTTGCACCAGCTGCAACTCCACCGCTATTGAAGAGAGCAAAAAGTGCACTGAAGCACAAAAAGGAAAATTTCAAAAAAGATGTGGTTTTTGCCGAATTGATAGACAAGTACAGTAAGTCTCACTCCAAAAAAAAGTACCGGGTAGTATCAAAATATTATTTCATTTTTTAAAGTATAAAAGTGTTCAAATCGGTGGAAGTGTATGAATTGTGCGCTCAGATATTAAACCAGCCAACATCATGGTAAGGAACAATTTTTGAATTCAAGTCTTGTTCAACATAGACCAGGAAGACCAAACTATCGACTGTTACCAATTACGGCAGCTAGGACAACTTGATTCTTGTACGTCTTGTATCTCTTTTAGGTGGACTTGTTGGCTTATCTCTTGATTAATTGAGTCTACTTTGTAACTGAGAAATTCCTTCCCTTTTAGCCTTGGTCATGCCTCCTTTCCACTTTAACAAAGGACACAGACAGGTGCCGCTCATGTTGTCAGTCTGGCTATGTCTGCTGAGATCAAAGCAAAGAAAAACAAGTTGCTTGATTACTTCATAATCAAGAATGTGGAGAGAAGCAAAAAAATATAGATGTGGCCATGACATCAGGGAGCAAACAATGGCAGATGAAAAGAAAGAAGTGTGCCTATTTAAGAAAACAGATGGCGAAGAGACTGGCCCTCAAATGGGATAAAAAGAAATGACCGTAAAGCAAATTGACAAGCGATTTAAAGCTGGAACAGTTGACGTAGGAAAGGATTTCCCAGAATTAGATGAAGATGATAGGGCAAATGTTGAAGCAATATTGGCAGGTCGAATTTTCTAGAATTAAGACTGAGTATGAAAATGTATGACTATCTATTTTCGTTATGAAAATAATCATTAGAAATCAGTTGATATGAAGATTTTCATCTGAAAAAAACCAGTCGCCCACACCGAATCAGGAACCATGATGGCCGTGGTTGCCGCCATTTCGCCAACTCTCCCCAAGCATGAACTGCTCTTTAGTGTCCAAACGAGGATAGCATTAATTGATCCTACAGGACTTATTGTTGCCTACATCCATCCCCAACCTTTTACCAGCATAGTGGGAGATGTCATCTCGCTCAAAGACTTCGCGGTAAAAGATGGGAGGATCACAGTCTACCAGAACACCATTGTCGGCCGGTAAGTCACCATTTTGTTTCCAAATTTCCCATCTCCATTTTTTATACCAAACTTCATTTCTCCGCGCCTTTTTGATATACCATTTCCTTCCACAAGAAATAGAATATATCTCATCTCAAGAGCCAATAATTCTTACATGAACTGTATCATTGTCGATCCTTTGAATGTTGCTGTACAATATCATGTCACTATATATGCCCATTTTCATGGTATAATTATCATGTTCAATCCATCTGATCGGGCAGCCAAAAAATGACAGATGCGGTGTTAGAGATGACCTCATTTTGTGTTATCTATCCTTGCACCGGTGCAAACAAAAAAACTGAAATGTACACAAAAATCCTGAAGTAACACAACATATCGTGCACGTCTAACCAGTTCTCATATCACTCGTTCTTTCATTTTTACATTTCCACTATTAAAAAGCAAAAATTATGCCGCACAAAACACAATGTATCGCTCTATAGTGCAGGAAAGGTGAAAAATGTTACCGGTAGCGTCACTCCTCCCCCAGCACTGCGACTAAAAAAGGCGGGAAAAAACACACGCTACCCGCTATGCTTTCAGAGCAGCTCCGGTAGCCTTAAGAGCAAGACGTGCAACTTCGCAACATTGCTTTCTCATTCTCAAATATTGGAACAATACTACTATATACTATAACAGGACACTGCCTAGTTCAACAATACTGTATCTAAAATTTGATTAAAGTCAACTTTAATTTGGTCAAATATCAGTTTGATTTTCGATATCAGAGATAACAGAAAAACGCCACGACTTATTCATCTGCCGGATGACGAATGGTTCAAGTTGACTGACTGCAAACAGTTTCCAATAAAAATGTTTGTGTGGATTCATCCATTTCATGAACACATTTCCCAAAATTATATTATTTTGGAAGTTTTAATGTCTGCCACAACGCCAACCGGCCGCTGTGACTTAAACATCAAACAAAGAATC
The DNA here is from genome assembly GCA_947462335.1 of Harmothoe impar. Lineage (NCBI taxonomy): Eukaryota > Metazoa > Annelida > Polychaeta > Phyllodocida > Polynoidae > Harmothoe > Harmothoe impar. The sequence goes on from OX381706.1 coordinate 87,446,048, forward strand.
CAAATGTGGACTCTACACATTTATGGAATATACATGCCCCGGTAGGTGAGGGCCTAGAGCACGGGACTATGGATGTGAAGGTAGCCAGTTCCCTTCCCGGTGAAGACATGCATATATGAAACATTGTAAGTGGTTAAAAGGAATAAACACGGATGTTTTTGTAAAAATGTTTAGATAAATCACACAAGACACATTCACCAGAACCATTTAGGTCTACTAGTGTGGGATTCGAACCCATGCACCCCTTATTGCCAGAATCCCGTGATATAACGGGAATTTTTGCTCACAGAATCCCGTCATATAACGGGAATACTCACCCCAGTTCAACCCGTGTTATTCAGGGGGAATTCACGGGAATTTGTTTCCAGGGCAGTTTAACATCCGGAGGGCAAGTTGCATTTTGCATTCCCGACTGCCATCAGATTAAGTCTTTCACAAGTGATGGTAGGCTGAAGGCCTACCAAGGGTGATCTCATCCAGGATGATCGAATCTATGAGATGGGCCAAGAGATAGAAATCGCACCCCTACACATTTACCAAAGCAACGGTACATTAACCTCCGACACCACATGGTGTGAGAGGGACAGGCCTTTGATATGCTGCAAGTCTACCACAGCATGGGAGATGGCAGCCAAAGATGAAGTCACTAGGCAAAAGGGACTCCAAGCTCATACAACTATGTGCCATGAGTCTGGAGTGATATCTCCCAACTCACCAAGCTAACAACCCCCATCTTTTTGGATTGTTTAACGTCCAAGTGTGCTATTACGCCTGGGACTTAATCAAGAGTTAATCGGATTCTCGGTCGTTCCTTTGCCATCTAGGTTGCGCGTTCAAGTGTGAGTGCGTGTGCATGTGTTTATGAGTCTGCTAGTAGCGGTGCAGGGGGGTTGCACATCCGCGGTAGTGCATCATGTATAAGGCGCCAGTCTTTGCGAGTGACGCCAGTTGGGAGTGGGGAGTTGCCCACAGTAGACCAGAGGTGTCTAGACAGAGGAGTAGGACATAAGCACGTGGAGGGGTGGTGGACCCCGTATAATTATCCATCAAGTACTTTGTGTTTATGGTGGGGGTGAACACAGAAATAGAGGACAATACTCCAACCAGGGTTCCTACAAACATTTCAGTTTGAAATTCCATGACATTTCCATGACAAAAATCTCAATTTTCCATGACATTTATGACATTCTTGTGGAGGTCAGGCGCTTGGCCCCCGAGGAAATGTCTAAAATCAAGAAAGCAAACGGTAGATTTCTAGGAGATTTTGTGATATTAATTCTATCATTTTCATTTTTCATGACATTCCATGATACATGGCAAATTTTTACAAAATTCCATGACATTCCAGACAGTTTTCAAATTCCATGACATTCCATGAATTTCCATGACATGTGGGAACCCCGTCCGACATTAGTTATCATTTTCTTCATTGGGCTATGTATTATACGTCTTTTACAGCTCATACACATGAAACGTGAGACAAAGAGGCGCAAAACAACAGTTATGGTACATTAGGCATGCGGAACTGAGAGACAACTTGTTTGAAAAAGTCGCAGACCTGGAAATGGCACACCAGTCGATGGTGCGTGTGTGTATTGTTCCTCTTTGCCTTGAGATAAATCAACAAAATGCACATTTGATTTGTGCCTACATCTGTAAAAAAAAAGATTGAGCGTGTGAGTGACCTCACAGATGACTCAGGGTAAGCTGAATTTGTAGCTTATCATGTACTTAGATATAATCCTCCCTTATAATCATTCATTGGTCAATTCTGGCATCAGAAATGAATTCCTTATTAAAAAGTACCCTCAAGTCATGTGTCATACATGTATGTTATTCCATAACAGGCCAGCAGGTGGGTGTGGGTGAGCAGGTGGGTGAGAGAGAGCAGGTGGGTGTGGGTGTGCAGGTGGGTGTGGGCGACTGTTGCACTTGCAGGCCGCGGGCATGTACCGCCTTTTGTCCCTATCAAAAAGCGAGTCGATTGAACAATAAGGGAGTATTCCACTGACGTAAATCGGCCAAGATTCCCATACGTTTAACATTGTAGACTTTTATTGGATGACGGAATCTCGGCCGATCGACGTCAGTGGAATACTGCCTATAAACAGAGAACATATGGGTGGTACAATTTCGCTCTGCATACCTTGAGATCTGGTGTGTTCTTTTGCTTTGCTTTTGTGTCCTGCATTTAAATTTAAATTAAAGAACCTAGATTGGTTTTTTCTGTGTATATGAGGGTATTTCTACTGTAGTAGATGGAATTCCTGTATGTAAAGAGAGAAATATGAGGCTCTGTGGGTGAAAATGTGATTTCTATCTTTGGTTTAACATTGAACCCTATGTAACTTTCATTTAGAGGGTAGCAATTTAACAGTACTTAGGAGTTTATGTGAAAGAGAGAAATCAGTACCTGAAGATCGCAGCTCAATTTCATGCAGAAGGAAAGACATTTCACATTTCTTTTCCAAGGAAACATTTGTCCCCCGATCTTGCCTGTCTCTCCATAGTCTTATCTAATGGCTGTGGGCCATGGACATTGAATGACAGCACTTCTCCCATGTAACAAAAACGTCTTAAACCTTGGTTGGGTCGTTTAGTATTACTCAGTTACCCTGAGTCAATAAGACGTCTATGTGTATTGATCTGCGAGTCTTAATGCATACATGTTGGGAGAATTGTTGCGTTGTCTGGATGGGGGGGGGGGAGGGGGAGGTTACATACATGTACATTACTGTGGATGAAGGTGACACCCCCCCCCCCCGTTTTGTCAGAGAAACCCCAATGCGTCACGTTCACATGGTGAGATAACTGTACTGGATACAAACACAGCAAGTATAAGAAGCAGTTTTGTCAAGCAGCAAAAGTGTAAAAGGCACCGAAGATTCAGAAACTGGTAGTGCCTGAAAAGAAGGCTATTACAGCCACAATTACCATGGCTACCGTCGAACAATCCTCCAGAATGAAAGAGTAAAGACGGGACCATAACTTTTTCAATTTGTTCTGGAATATTATCTAATTAAGTGCAAGGTCATCTGTACTGGGGATGACGCCCGATAAAACTTGCCATCATTTTAAATAGCACTGTCCTTGAGAATGATTAGGCTCCCTTAACTTAATGAAGAAGCCTTCCAATGATACAGTAATGGCAAGTCTCAGCGTCCCTATGCTCATCAACTTCAAAGTATTACCCCCAGCACTTATACTGTACAGGGGACCTTCATGCCTTCAAGACATTTTGGGTCTCACGGCATCCTAGACTTGCACTTATTTGAAACCTGTTAATAAAATGTTATTATTTCAAGACCAGAGACTTGTGGAAGCAGTCCTAGTCGACACAACTGAAGGTAAGCAGCCATGACGGCTGTACTACGCCGGTAACAGTGAGGGGGTATAGTGGCGGGAAAGCACGACGTGCGCGTCTGTGACGTGTACTGACGTGCTGAGGCAGCGTCCGGCCCGCGTCTCCAGCCAGCGTCCCATCTCCCGACTCGAATCTCAATTCATGTAGAAACACCGATGGATAAACATAACGCCAACCGCCGACCCAAAGAGCCCGTCATAAGGCAAACAAAACATAAGCAACAACTCACTGAAGTATGTTGAAACGTAAAATATCCCTTGTAATTTTCCACATGACGGGAAGAGGTTGAGGTTTCGAAACTGGCCGAAACTGCCCACTTTTTACCCACCTTCAACTTCCACGTCTCGTCTCCATGCTGTCGTCTAGAACCAGATCAGAATCCACGACAAATAATCCACATGTGATGTGACCAAATGAAATAGAATTCTCCTGATGTGAATAGTGTCAAACCCCACAGAACCCCGACAAGTCGCGCCCTCCATACTCACCTGCGTCCGTCCTGCGTCCGTCCTCTGCCGCTTCCCGCCAGTAACTGAGACGCTGGCGAGACGCTGACCACCTCACCGCCACCTTGAGCCGTATCACTCCGCCGCCGCCGCATGTTGCACAGTCACATGGCTTCTGTTTGATCCGCCATAAATAACACGTGACATGATGGCAAATGGTGAGATTACTGATATTTAGTCAGATTTCTTTGATGATGTTTCGGTGGATACCTCTTTGTTTGTGAAAGATCCCAGCACTATATAATGCCCCGTTATATTATAGTTCCGGGTGCGCAGTGATACAAGTGATTCTTTAAGGGCCGCAGAGTACCTTGACTTTAACAGGACCGCAGGACCGACAACCCGGGGGGGGTAGATGGGGGGGTCCCAATGTCGCATGTCGATTTTAAAAAATGGCCATGTCACATGTCACTAAGGAAAAAGTCATGTCACTAGTGTCACTAAGGAAAAGAACTTAGGGCCATAGAGAGAGTTATAACTGGGGGTCTTGGGGCCGCAGGCCCCGGAAAAAATTAGGAATTTAAATACTCACAGGGGCCAAATTTGAAGAAAGGGTTTGGTAACCTACTTCACTCTATATGAGATTCTTTTTTTCATGTCACTAAGCCCCATGTCACATGTCGATTTTAAGAAATGCCCCTGTCACATGTCACTTAACTGGCCATGTCCCATGTCGATTTTAAGAAATGCCCATGTCGCCATGTCGATTTTAAGAAATGCCCATGTCGCCATGTCGATTTTAGGGGTCTATACCCATAACCCGGCAGGGCAATTCGCCACTATCGTAATGCATCATGCCAAACCCTGGCATGATGCACCAATGCATTGGTGCATCATGACAAAAAGAATTACCCCTAAGTCGACTAATATTGCAATGGAAGTACCCTCCCTCCCCCCTCCGTTCACTCATTATGTCCCTCGTGGATTTTAATTAATGCCCATGCCCCTAGTTTAAAAGTACTTTATTCATCCATCTATTTTTCAATTCTTCAAGCGCCATGAATGCCCATGTTATGTAAGTGGCAGTGCTATGTCCATGTGTAGCCCCATCCCGGGGAGCCCCCTCAGCGTCACGATGCGGCCCTTCATGTAAGGGTTAAAGGCCGGTCTGAGACGGGATCCGGACAGGAAGTCATGGACGATCTTCCCACGGTGCCGACCTGTAGTCTGGTAGCACCGCGGGCACGACCCCAATTTCTCTGATAAAGTTCTCCTCGCATAGATCTCTTAGCTTTGCTTTTATGGAGAAAACTTCATGAGAGATGCGGAGGCGGGGGGGGGGGGGGGGGCAATAGGCCTAATCAAAATGTGTTGATAGACTGTCGTAATAAAGGGTATTAAAGACTTTCATTCATTCATTCATTCATTCATTATATACTATCCGGGGGGAGGGGGGGGGGATTGACTCAAGATGGCAAATATTTCCACCCCCTCAGGCTCCCCCTGCGGTGGGACCCGGGGTGGGACCACCTTTCTAAGATAGTCTTATTTATAGAGGCCAAGCTATACAAATATGTGACTGCAGAGGGGTTTTCGGCGACCTGGTGACCTGGGCTGTTTTCCAGGCGACTTTTCGGCCTGGACCATTAATTTTTGTGACCTGCAACCTGTTGTTTAGAAATGGCCATACTAATATATAATAAAAAAGTGACCTGCGACCTGGATATTTTTGCAAAAAAAGCGACTTTGCGACCTGGAGCCCTTAAAAGAGGCGACTTTGTGACCTCAGGGGGGGACCCCTCTGCACCCCCAAAATATGACACATTGGCATTGAAGTAAGGGCATGGGCTAGTAATCGGGATGCGTTGTCAGAAGTAAACTGACCACATTTAAGTTATGTCCCCGACCCGGCAATGTAGGCTTATCTCCCCCCCCCCCCCCGGGCCCCACTGGTGACCCCCCTCCCCCCCACTTATCTTCTTTTGCCGTAGTTTCTGTCCAAGACTTAATCTTCTGGAAGCAGTATTCTGTGTATGACATCAGCATTTTGTAGGTCTATAAAAGGCAGTCTGCCAGACGCTTCAGTTCAGAACAAAACTCTACAGTATTTTTTTACGCCCCCCCCCCCCCACTCAGGAGGGGTCGGACATTTTTACACCACCCCCCCCCTTCAAACCCACCCTCCCCCCCCCCCCCCTGTAACTAATAAATGAACACCCCATTATAAGGGCGAGTCAGTTGTTACTACAGTGATCAAATTGTAGCTGAGGGGGGAGGGTGGTGCTGGGCGGATTTTCCCAAAAGGCCTATTCTTTTCCCGACCTGCCCCACCAATTATTTTAGTGAAAGTTATTTGGGAGCCTCCCCCCTTCCCTCCCCCACTACGTTTGCATTTTCCAAATAAATGAATCCCCTCCCCCCGAGCAAAAATGTTAATTAACAAACAAATCGCAAGTGCCTGTGCAATTGTGACCTCCCCCCACACCAGTATGAAGCCACATACTAAGGGTGATTGAGCAACACACACAGTCACTGACACACACACATGGTGACTGACCAACACACAAGGTGACTGACCAACACATATGTTTGTAGAGAGGGTCATTAAAGAATGCCTCCTTTGGAATAGAGAGTCACATATATTAGTAATTTCTATTCCCTACCCCTCTTTATAATCATTCTAATAGTTGTCCGCCTAGCTGAACTTTTAACATCATATTGGTACAATGCCTCAGAAGGAGGAGAGGTCACAGAAAGATCCCTCAGTGCACTTTAGTTGATATGTGAAGGAACATCTGAGTTTTTGTAGATTTCACTTTCTCACGTTTCTACCAATTGGGTGTGTTATAATAATGGTGCATCATGCTGACCCTACGGGAGTGTATCAATCCTGTAGGGTGGGCATGATGCTTGAATGCAGCGCTGGCAAGTTACTTGCCAATGCTGCTATATTGCATCACAATGACGAACGGCATACTGCATCAATGCATTATGCCATCCTTAAAGGGTTAATGGTAATTATTTCATGAAAACTAATTTTCACATTAAGGGAGTGTTTATTTATTAATTACAGGGGGGTGGTGAGATTTCGCGTGGAGGGGCTAAAAATGTTTATCGAGAGCGCGTGGAACGTTTCACCCCCCCTCGCGGAAGGCGGCAAAATTCCCCCCCCCCCCTTTGAACTAAAGTAACGTGTGGGCTTTTTTGCAAAGAAGGGGCTACATTTTTTACGCCCCCTCCCCCCACTCAAGAGGGGTCAGAATTTTTTACCCCCCCCCCTCAGGAAGGGTCAGAAATTTGTGTGCCCCCCCCCCAAACCCACCACCCCCACTGTAACTAATAAATGAACACTCCCTAAATGTTGATGCTACATTGGTGAACATGTATTAGGATAATAATCAATGTCACAACTTATGTGGATTTTGAGATCTGAGTATACAGAAAAATACCATTTTAAGTATAATGGTACCACCAGCAGGCCTACTGTTTGATTCCTTTATGCATTCGCTGACATCCCCAACTGGCATTGAATCCATGAATCGATAGGAAAGGAAGTCTGAGACCTTGACTCTGAGTCAGATGGCTTCTGAACAAATATATGCTAGATGGCATTACAGTCATTTGTATTCTAAATGCCCCAGACCCGCCCTTGTGTCTCCATGGGGCCCTTGGAATAAGGGTCCCCATGTCCCATGTCAATCTTAAGAACTGACCATGTCGCAATATAGATTTTAAGGAGTGTTCCATGTCCCATGTCACTATCTATTTCCCCCCATATAACAAAGCCCTAAAATGGTCCATGTGGCGATATCGAATTTAGGGGTCTAGGGCCATCTCACTCTAATCCATAGGACCACACCCATCAGGCTTTAGGGGCTGCCCCCTCCCCCAACGTTATCCATCTTCCGCCGGCCCTACGAGGGCAGAGAACACTTTATTAGAGAAAACCTGGTTGGACTAACAGAGGGGCGTGTGGCAACGTACTAGTGGGCGGGGCGGGGGACGCTGAGGCCTGGGCGTCCCGCGTCCGTCCTGCGTGCGTCCTGCGTCCGTCTGTGCACGAGGTCACTGTGAGCGTACTGGGCCTGGAATCTGTAGTTAGCTCATCAATCATGGCCGCTGGGGAATAAACAATGCTAACAGATTTTGTCTATTTGCACTGTAAATACATAGACAAAGGTTCACGAGTATAGTTCCTCACTGAGGGTTATTTCACGAGGCAGAGCCGAGTGAAATAACCCTCAGTGGGGAACTATACGAGTGCTCCTTTGTGTTTATTTCATGTTATTATTAACTATATTCCTCAAAATTCCACTTAATTAATCTGAAAAAGCTATTTTACAGCGTTTAAATCATCAATTTTAATGATTTAAAAGGCTGTGAAATACGGGAGAAGGTTATTTAACAGGGGGTGTGAAATACGGCCTTCCTTGGTTAAGTCAATGGGACGGCCGTATTTACCATGAAATACTTGATATTATTACATGATATTTGGTAGAATCTTAGTTTAGGTATATGGTCATGCAGGTAGCTGCTAGCCTAAATCAATGCAATAATAGAGAAACCAGCCTGAAATAAAACTTGGAGACTAGGCTAACTATGTTGATGTGACGAGGCTAACTCAGTCTGTTGTGGAAAAATGAGTAGGCTAACTCAGTAAAAAGTACTAGGCTAACTAATCCTTTTGTTCCTTTACAGTCACAAGGGAACTGTGTGGCTTTTGTGAGCTAAGCAGTGACGCAGTGTAGCGCATTATCCTTAATGTATGCATAAACAACCAAGCGCAATCCATGTAAATGGTATATCATAGGCTTTTTTCTGTACAACCTTGTATTTTGAGTTAGCCTAGTCCTTTATAGTTAGCCTAGTACATACAACATGATCCTTATTATGGGTTAATTCCCTCTCAATTATCCAGCTGGCTCTTCTTTAAAAATTTTGTTTTTAAAAAAATAATGTATTTTAAAATTTTGTTTCTTAAAATTCTATACTCAGCTTCTTTTGTATTCTGTATTTTGGGGTTTAATTGATTGCATTTATTTTATTTCATTAACAATTATATTGATTGAATTTAGGTAAGATTAGACAATGTTAGCTTCCTTAGTTTAGTTTAGTTAGTTATGATAGGGGTTTGATTAGTTCATTAGTTAAATATCCATTTTAGTTTTCTACCACTGCTCATAGCCATCTCTGAACTAAAAACCCAGTCAGCAAAGAAACGTTGGGCCAACGTTGGACCAACAGTAGTCAATGTTGGAATGACGTCAGATTCTGACGTTGGGCCAACGTTCATTTGTCCGTCCATAAGAACGTCGCCATGACGTCGCAAAGAATTGACGTTGGCCCAACGTTGGCCCAACATCAGGACGTTGGGCCAACGTTAGTTTTTCGACGTTATACCAACGTCTAATGACGTTGTTCCAACGTCTAGCCAACCAGTTTTAGAACCTAAAAGTGATGCTGTTCCAACATATATTTTCCAACTTTGGCCCAACGTTTATTTGTAATGTTGGCCCAATATTGTACCAAAATGTTGAATTTTTTCCCCAGCTTCCGATGTGATTAACTTGTCTGAATGGCTCTCAAGAATCATCATTTTAGAGACAGCCATTTCATTCTCTATTTGCATTTTCACCTTGATCTTTGCCCAATGAGCCAAGAAGTGATACCGAATAGGCTCTTAACCCCTACACCTTATCTGCTTTCTATAACCCACAAAATGGTGTCCTCATATAAATATTGCCAGGATATTGCTATCTCACATCAAAAATTGGTATTTAAACATTTTATAGTTTATGGATGCAATGACACTTGCTTAAACATTTACACAACCCACGGGGATCCTAGTAATGCCCTATCATGGGGGACAAATAATGGGGATGGTGGTCAAAATCCCTCCATACAACCTTTCATGCCCTCTGGTGGATGTTGGAAATACAACGTTTGGCCAACGTTGGTTTTCTTCTCATTGCTGGGAGTATTTTTCAATGTTGGGCCAACATTGATTTGCCAACGTTGGCCCAACATGAATTATCTGATGTTGTACCAACCTTGGCAAATCACCGGGAGTATTTTCACCGTTGGTCCAACATAGATTTGCCAACGTTGTACCACCGTTGGCACTTCAATGTTGGCCCAACGTTGAAATATTGCCCGCGACGGTGCCGACCATTGCCAACGTTGGCCCAACGTATCCTTGCTAGCTGGGAACACACATGAACGAAAATTGTGTTATATATGGTAGGTATGGGCAGACAGAAGCCCGTGTAGAGACAGATATGATACTGACAAGGTCATATGGGGTTAAATTGACTAGGGACAATCACAGATACCCCCATGGATAGCACACTACCAAAAGGGTACAAAATTGGTTTTGTAAATGCTAGGAGTGTAACAGGAAAAATGATTGATATCAGGAAATGTTTTGTAGATTTTGATATTGTAGGTATAAATGAAACGTGGCTGAAAGAGACGCATCCAGATGGATTGGTCCCATGGCCAGGCATGCAGGTATACCGTATTGACCGCAACACTGATAAGGCGGGAGGCGTTCTTATTTTTATAAAAGATGAATACACCAACTATGTAACTATTATGGAGACAGGTACATTGATCAATGATTGTATAGAAATGATCACAGTTAAGGTGGAGCAGCCGTCACGCAGACGAAAAGTCATTACTAGTTTATATAGACCTCCCAAAGGTAATGTGAAGAATTTCTGTTACATTGGAAACACATCTATGTAGCTTCACGACCGAATACTATGACGTTTGGATTGGGGGCGATTATAACATCAATTTCAAAGAGCTTGATGACAATGAGGTCAAACAAGTAACAACTCTTTCAGACACCTTCTCGTTGAACATACTAATTGACAAAATAACCAGACCCAAAGATGCAGCTGGCACAGTAATTGATAATATTCTGTCGAACGCTAACAATATTGTTTAAAATAATGTACTACCGGTTCTGATAAGCGACCATGTACCTGTAATATGTATACAAAAAAGGCCCAGAAACAGAAAGAACACTGTTAGTTTTATTGGTCGAAGTTATAAAGCATACAGTAAAAAGGACCTACAAGAGACTCTTGTCTACAGCAAGTGGAGGGAGTTCTATAAGGAACTCAATCCAGACACACAGTGGGACATGATTATCAATAGAGTAATGGACTATCTAGATGTAACATGTCCAATGAAACAGATCACCATTACAGGTGAGAACCAAGCATGGCTGGATCATGAGATCAAAGAGGTAATAGCAGAACGTAATAGATTTATGGTTGAATACAATGACTCACATAATCCCGAATTGTTGTACAGAGCAAAAAGGTTAAGGGAAAGGATTAACATTATGAGCACCAATCTGAAAAAAGGTGAGATGAACTCAGCTTATGAAAATGCAAAGGACGACCATCATAAATTCTGGAGGTTGATTGCTGAACTAATGAAACCTAAAGATAAGGGTACGAAGGCTGAATTTAAGCATCATCTAACTGGGAAGCCCATTACCGGTAGTGATTGTGCAAATTACTTCAACCATTTCTTCTCTACTGTAGGGGATAGAATGTGTGAAAACATGAATTTTGTGTTGGAAAATAACCCCGGTAATAATAATAATGAACATAATATTCAACATGATGACACCTTATTACAAATATTGTATACAGATATAGAGAAGCTAATTGTTAAAATTGACACCCACAAGTCAAGTGGCATATATGGTTTGAGCTCACGGGTGTTGAAAGATGCACTAACTGTTCTTGTGTCACAAATGAAAACTTTGTTCAACAACTCCTTAAATACAGGTATTTTCCCAGAAAAGTGGGCAACCAGTATGGTGGTCCCTATTCCTAAGACGGGAGACCTAATGTCAATTAGTAACTGGAGACCGATAAATCTCCTTCCGATGCCCGGTAGAATGTTAGAAAAGAAAGTTCATTCCCATATTATGTCACATCTAACCAGAAATGACTTAATGACCCCCTGCCAATATGGTTTCAGACCTGGACTAGGGACAGCTGACGCTACTTTTGATTTTATTAGTTACTTATATGAAGAGCTACACAAAGGTAAACAACTAGCAATCTGCTACGTAGATGGTTCTAAAGCATTTGATTCTGTACATCATGAACTGCTTATAAAAAAATTTCGAGCGTTAAAAATTCATAATAAAACCATTTCCTGGCTAAAATCCTATTTAGAAAATCGCAAACAAATTACGTTACTTAATAATACACAATCAGATCAAAATTCAGTAAAATTTGGGGTTCCACAGGGCAGCACCCTGGGCCCCCTACTCTTTTTAATTTATGTAAACGATTTTCCAGAATGCATAAGACATGCAAAAACTTATATTTACGCTGATGACATAGTACTGGTAGCTAGTGGGAACACATATGAAGAAGCTGAACAAGCTCTGGCTCAAGATGTCAAAAACACTAGTGAATGGTGCCTCCAAAACTGTCTTACGATTAACAGTAAAAAGACTAAAGTCATGAGAGTTGTTAGAAATGGAACAAGAGTCCACGTCCCACCTCTAAGCATTAAAATAGGAGACGTGACTCTCGAAGGTGTGCAAGTATATAAATACCTTGGTGTAACTATTGATGTACATATGAGTTTCAAGCCACACGTGTCAGGCACAATAAGAAACATGGGTCATAAGGTCTCACTTCTGGGACACATTAGGAAATATTTTGATGAGACCCAAGCTTTGCAAATCTATAAACAAATGGTCCTTCTGTACGCCGACTATGCAAGCTTTGTTATCGACTGTGCCACATCAGACTTAGTGAAAAAAATCCAAAGTGTTCAAGGGCGAGCCCTCCGCATTTGTAAGCATAAAAACATGTACGAGCGCATCTCTATTAGTGCATTGCATGAAGAATTGAAAATTGACCTGTTGATTGATAGACGCCATAAACAACTATTAATGCTAATGTTCAAGAAATCATTAAGTATAGGGTACATGGTAGATGAGGAATTACGTAGAACACGTGAAGATAACAAGGTGAAATTCAGGAATAACAGAATCAACACATATCGAACTTCTGACAAATCCCCATGGTCTAGGGGCCTATCGGCCTGGAATAGCCTAGATGCTGGCATTCAAACAGCTGGGAAAAAGGCTAAATTTAAATACCTAACAAAAGGATTAAAGGCAAATAGAGCCTAGGCACTGATCTTCCATGGAGGTGACTGGTAACAGTGCCTCTATGCAAGGTACTGTAATTAAAGGAGGTTGACTGGTAACAGTGGCCTTCCTGACATTACAGATACATTCGATGCTATGAGAACTACCATCCCCCCCCCCTCGAAATGGAAATCCAAATAAGTTATGAATATGGCATTTCTAGATGCACTGTGATTCCTTACTTAAAACCACCAATGTATCTCACTTTTGGAAAGCCTCCTGTACCTATAAAGGGAAATACGGTATGTCATGTGTACACAATTGTTATAGTTTATCTCTTCGAAACTGTGGTGCCTCAAACACCCAAGAGTATATTAAAACTGAACCTGTACCTCCAGAAATGTATGAAAAACTCTATACTGCCTTGCGATGAGTGCAGTGATCATGGTGAATTTTCCAGATGCACCTAGTGTGCATCTCCTTAGCTTTCTTTTTTGTTATCAAAGGGATGGGCGTGGGAAGACATACACATATATCTATTTGTATTTATAAGTAAAAGTAACTGCCGGGATTGGATCTTGTAGTATCATATGTCATTTCTGTCATTTATATCATCTTCTATTTTTGTATACTGTTATATAATTGTCGAGGAGATGACAATTAGTCATCAAACGTAATATAGACCAACAACACATAGACAATGTCATATCCGAATCTTTATTGTAACAAGAATTGCGGTTGTTGCCGCGTAAAAAAATGCCTCAGGCATTTTTATACGCAGCAACAACCGCAATTCTTGCATTTGAAGGAACATAATCTCTTCATGATTGGTATATTTGTAGGGGACCCATTCAAGACACCATATAAAAAGGGCGGGAGGATGATATAACTGACAGATGTGACTAAACAGGGGAGAACGTGCCATTACAGGGATTAAGTGTTATATACAGCCACTAGGTGGCCACCAGTGCAGCAGCACTAATAGAACCATTGAATTCCTTTGGTCCATGTTAAAGGGGGTAGGTAGGATTATAATCAACCTCAGGAGCATGGAAATGGGTGTTGCTAGGCAGATAAGCAATTAGAATAGCTGTTGCTAGGCAACCAGCTGTCTTAGCAACAAATAAATAGAAACATTGAATTCCTTGGGTCCATGTTAGGGGGATAGGTACAATTATAATCAACCTCAGGAGCATTGAAATGGGTGTTGCTAGGCAGATAAACAATTAGAATAGCTGTTGCTAGGCAACCAGCTGTCTTAGCAACAAACCAATAGAACCATTGAATTCCTTGGGTCCATGTTTGGGGGGGAAGGTATGATTATAATCAACCTCAGGAGCATGGAAAGGGGTGTTGCTAGACAGATAAACAATTAGAATAGCTGTTGCTAGGCAACCAGCTGTCTTAGCAACAAAATAATAGAACCATTGAATTCCTTGGGTCCATGTTAGGGGGGGTAGGTATGATTATAATCAACCTCAGGAGCATGGAAATGGGTGTTGCTAGGCAGATAAACAATTAGAATAGCTGTTGCTAGGCAACCAGCTGTCTTAGCAACAAACCAATAGAACCATTGAATTCCTTGGGTCCATGTTTGGGGGGGAAGGTATGATTATAATCAACCTCAGGAGCATGGAAATGGGTGTTGCTAGGCAGATAAACAATTAGAATAGCTGTTGCTAGGCAACCAGCTGTCTTAGCAACAAACCAATAGAACCATTGAATTCCTTGGGTCCATGTTAGGGGGGTAGGTATGATTATAATCAACCTCAGGAGCATGGAAATGGGTGTTGGTAGGCAGATAAACAATTAGAATAGCTGTTGCTAGGCAACCAGCTGTCTTAGCAACAAACCAATAGAACCATTGAATTCCTTGGGTCCATGTTTGGGGGGAAGGTATGATTATAATCAACCTCAGGAGCATGGAAATGGGTGTTGCTAGGCAGATAAACAATTAGAATAGCTGTTGCTAGGCAACCAGCTGTCTTAGCAACAAACTTATAGAACCATTGAATTCCTTGGGTCCATGTTAGGGGGGTAGGTATGATTATAATCAACCTCAGGAGCATGGAAATGGGTGTTGCTAGGCAGATAAACAATTAGAATAGCTGTTGCTAGGCAACCAGCTGTCTTAGCAACAAACTAATAGAACCATCGAATTCCTTGGGTCCATGATAGGGGGGGTAGGTAGGATTATAATCAACCTCAGGAGCATGGAAATGGGTGTTACTAGGCAGATAAACAATTAGAATAGCTGTTGCTAGGCAACCAGCTGTCTTAGCAACAAACCAATAGAACCATCAAATTCCTTGGGTCCATGTTAGGGGGTATAGGTATGCTTATGATCAACCTCAGGATCGAAGGTTGATTAATATTAATTTTATCATTATATGCATAAATTTGTGTTGTGACACCTTAAAACAAAATGGCGGCACCCCTTAAAACAAAATGGCGGCACCCGTACTGACTTCCTGTCAAATGAAAACAATATAATGCCTCAACCTGGTAGTTCGCAAGCTCACCACCAGGGCCCCTCCGGGGCCTTTCGGCCTTAAAAAAACAGCACTCGATATAGTGCAAGATGTACATCTTCTATTCACGATTGCCGGGACATGCGGTCTGTAACATAAGATAAAGCAAAAGCCATCATGACATTGTTACCTTTAAGCATTGAGTACAATCTAATGAATGTCAAGCATGAGGGCCCGGTCGCCCCAATTGCATTTTGGAAGACCACCAAGTGAAAAAAGCAATAAAAACTATTTTCAATTCAATTCAATTCAATTCTTCTGTTATGCTTTACATGCATTACGTTATATCTCCCCAGTGGGCACAGAACATTGAATCAACATTGAAAACTGGTTGACAATGCTGATTCAATGTTGATTAAATGTTGATTCAACGTTGAGCTGAATTTTGTGCCCACTGGGTCCATACCAATATCACTAATGCACATCCAATAAGGGTCCTAAACAGGCACTGAGTGGTCATTTTATATCATCATAGGTTCATCTATCCCCTTCACCAGTAACTTAGTTAGGGAGTGATCATTTATTATCAACAGGGAGGGTGGTGGGTTGGGGGGAGGGGCAAAATAATTTGGACTCCTTGACGGGGGGGGGGGGGGGGTGTGAAAATAATTTGGACCCCTTGGGGGGCTAAAAAAATGTTACCCTTTTTAGAGCCAAAAAGCCTGCACGTTACTATGCCTCAAAGGGCCCGCGTGCGAAGGGGGGGGGGTAAAAAATTTCGACCCCTTGACTGGGGGGGGGTGTAAAAAAATGTGTGCGCTCCGCACAGAAACCCACCACCCTGCCCCTGTTGCTAAAAAATAATCACTCCCTTAGCCTAGTCATGTACTTAGTTATCCTAGTCCTTGTTATGTAGGGTAAATGTGGGTAATATCGCGCATGTGGTAATATCGCGCACCCCCCCTAAAAGGCACATTTTTCAACTAAATTTTTTTTTATTTTATTTTTTTAGTTTGCTACGTTTTATTTTATATCACTTTAATGCATTTCATTGACCTGTGCTATACATGTATGTCAGGAACCAGAGATGAACAAAATCACCTAATAATTGGTATTTTTAATACTTGCTAAATCAGCAGTTTCCATACTAATTCCCATAGAGCTTATATCGCTCAGGCATGTTGTTATATCGCTCACTTTTCATAGAATAAAATAAATAAATAAAAATAACAATGAAATAAAGAGAAAAGTCCTACAGGGTAGCTTTGTATCTTGTCTACAATATGTGTCATTTTGGGGATGCTACCTCTCACCATACAGGTGTGACAGCATTCAGGGTAAAGCACCCTGTTTCCACACTTTTGGTGTGAAAACAGGTGAACGATATAACCAGTAGGTGGAATACACTGTTTTTCAATGGTGAACGATATAACCCAATGATATAAGCGATATAACCAAAACTATGACGATATAACCCAAATATTTAGCCAGACTTTTAACCCCCTGCCTACCATACATGTGACTGCAATTGGGATTTATTTTTTTCTCCATTTTTTCAATTTTATATTGTTTTTTTAAAAATTGCATATAAAAATTGTTCTTAGTGACAGTGGACTAGAATGATGGGGAACATTTGGGTAATATCGTCACAAGGTGCGCGATATTACCCACATTTACCCTAAACCAATGTAGCTAATTATTCCCTGCTGTTACAGACCACTATACCCTAAAACCATCAGTCCACTATATGATACATGACCATAGCCACCAACACAGAACTTTACAATGTTCAACTCCCTATAAATATGGGCGTGGACCACTAAATTCGACATGGCAACATGGCCGTTTTTAGGCCAAGTGACATGAGACATGGGGAATATTAGAGACAGCGACATGGGACATGGATATTTTTTTAAATCGACATGGTGACATGGCTATTTCTTAAAATCGACAGGGCGACATGGCCATTTCTTAAAATCGACATGGGAAATTGGGACCCCTCCCATGATCCAGACCCCCATAAATGCCCTCTGTAGTTTTGCTTACAAACACAACCATCCACCGTTACTGATCAGCTAACTATTGACTGTTCCTACAGTGTGGGTGGGGAATCCCCGTGAGTCTGGGGGAGACATTGGGACAGGGAGGCCGGGCGGACCCCGTGGGAACACACTGGTTACTGATAACCCTCCACCTCTAATTACCAAGGATTTACCACAACAACAGGACGGCTTATCTACGCCAACGTCAGCAGGTGGGTCTTTTTTTAGTTTACCTGTTTTATAAACCAGGGTGTAATCAGTGAGTCAAACCAAGGTCACAGTTTGTTTGTCCCACACCCCCGTACCGTAGTGTCCCAGGCCCGTGGCAGCAGTCCCACCCCGGCGGTCCCACTCCCAGGGCCTGTGGCTAATTGAGTACAATTGACCCTTTACCCCGGCACTTTAATTACTAAGGTATTATTACAATTACTAACGTGGTCACCACTAGCTACAGCAAGTGACCGTCTACTTAATCAGAAAACCAACAAAACCAATCAACTGAATCACAATGACAAGTCACACCACCACCACCTCTAAGTATCTGCAGATGATCTTGAAGACTTGACGCCTCCCCCATCGCCCCCCGCCCCACGCCCCATAATAACTCAAAATGTAATGATACATTGAATGTTAATTGTTGTCTAGATAGTCAGTTGGGGAATTATACGGAACAGTACAGTAGGGGTCTAAATGGGGGTCCCCATGTCGCCCTGTCGATTTTTATAGGGGTCTACCCCCATTATAGTGTCCCCTATAGTGGCTAGTCTGTTCAATAGAATCCCAATAGAGTTTCAAATAATTAAATAATAAAAAATGTCTCCGATTGTGCCCTTATTAGTTCCTGAATTATATTATGTAAACGGAAATGTATATTCCATTCTAGAATAGGCAACCTCTTAGCATCAACCCGGCATCAACATGGTAAAAACAGAACCTACCTCACCCCCTGCCAGTTTGGGGGTTCCCCAGGACATTCTATCCGCTCTCCTGATACGGCAAAAGGGAAACGTGGCAAATAAAAAACATTTAAATTTTAATAGGAAGGCACATGGAAATCGGGTCGGTCGGGTTACCGCAACTTTATTTATGCCTCAATAAAACAATGGCGTTTTGATTTGGTAAATCTATGTTAGGCCACTTAAAAAATTAAATGGTTTCTCATCACCACGCGCATCATAAAAATCTGCTTTTGAGGGAAATTATTTTTCTTTTTTTGCAAATATTTGATGAATTTAACAAAATAAATATGGACAAATATTGGCATATTTGGTATCAAGTAATGCAGTAAGATAGAATTAACTTACACTTTCCGCACGTTTAAAGACCAGTAAATTCTTAAATACTAAGTGAAAAACATATATTATCCTATACATTTTAGCCCGTGAGTAAAAAAGAACAAAAGGTAGAAAAAAGCCTCCCTCGTCACATTTTCAACCCTTGATGATGAGAAACCACTTATTTTTTGGGGGTGGCTTAAATAATAATAATATTGTTTATAGAGACTACCGGAAGGTCAAAGAAAGAAGTTGAGTACCGGTATCTCGTCAGACCCTACGTTTTTGGGGCCGACCCTAATTTTTTGAGACATTCTAATTTAATTTTTGGCGATTTTACTACTAAAATTACTGTTTTTTTACTAAATAGATTGGTGGGTAAAAAATAATCGACCTACCGGTCCTACTTATTTCAGGCTATTTTTTAATACCGGAACACAAGTTCAGTTTTTAGCCCTAATAGATGTATGTTGTATGAAGGAAGTGATCATAAAATAAATGATTATCTTATAGACTATGGTTATGAGAGGCTAACAAAACCCTTGTGTTACCCGCACTCAGACATATATACAATATTGTGTGACCTTCGTTCCAAAGAGTTTTCAAAATTAAATCAGAATATATGCGTAAGGGAGTGATCACTTTTTATCAACAGGGAGGGGGGGGGGGTGTAAAAAATTTGAACCCCTCTTGGGTAGGTGTCAAAAGAAAGTTAACCTGTTTTTGACCAAAAAGTCAGTGCGTTAGTATGCTTCAAAGGGCCCGCAACTGTGCCGATTTTCGACCTGTAAGGGGTGGGGGGGGGGGGGTAAAAAAATTCAAATTAAAAAAAATTCTGTTTGCTCCACGTGAAAACCTACCTCCCCCCCCCCCAGTTGTTACAAAATGATCACTCCCTAAAGCAGTTAACTTTGAAGGCAGCATTGTAGAGTAGCTGCTGCATGAATGCATCACACTGAACCTACAGGTCTGATACACTCCTGTAGCCATGCAGGGTCTGTATGATGCATCAATACACTACCAATGAGTTAACCGACTCTGTTCATTCGTGCCGAAAAAGGCCCCAAAAAAATAAATTCAGGTATCCCCAGCGACCCTATTTTTTTTTTGCCCTATCCAAATATATTTTTTTAAAGAATTGTTTTTAGTGATTTTTCTACCAAAAAACACTTTTTTTTCATGAATTTTTTTTTTCATGAAATTATACGAAAATGGGAGGAATTTTGTCACAAAACCCTTAAAAAAATTTGGGGAAAAAAAATCGACCTACCTACCCTACCTATTTTGGGCAATGTTACCTGAACACAACTAATTTATTTTTTTTGGCCAGGGGCGTATAACTCCCATATCAACATGATACATGGGGCGTGTTGTGCAGTATAGCACCATGCGGGGGTAGCCCTTTAAGGACGGCATGATGCCTTAATACATCATACCTTGTCATGGGGTATGGACGCAGCCCTGGCGAGTAACTCACCAGTGCTGCATTCAAGCATCATGGTCGAGACAACCCTGAAAGGTCAGCATGATGCACCAATGCAGTACCAGCAAGTTACTTTCTAGGGCTGCATTTGTGCATCATGATGACAAATGAATTCTTTTAGCAATATCCGTCCTTAAAGGGTTAATTACAGGGATATGTCTTTTGACACGATCCTAGTCCATGTTAGACAAGTGACTTAACATCCATACAATGGTAAACAAATCTGGGATTAGAATATGCTTTAGAGTAACACAACCGGTATCAGTTTGTACATATTTTGAGAAAATAATGGGGCTCCATTTTTTTTGGTGTGGCCTAAGATTAGTGATTCTTAAAACATGATAAACTACAACTGACTGTTGTTTGTTCCATTGCAGGGCTGAGTTTTACTGTGACAGAGTCCGGGAGGGTTTGTTTAGTCACTGTGTGCGGCACCGCATCTGTCTAGCTGAACGGTAAGTAAAAACTCTCGTATTACTCGCACCTAGACTTTGGGAAGTTTGTAGAACGCGCACTGAGGGTTTGGTTCGCGTATATCCCGCAGGTTATACGCGGGAATTTACGGTACCGTTAAACCTCTCTGATAAGCCAACCTCCCTTATAAGCCGACCCCCCACCTTGAGAGAATATTATAAGCCGAATTTAGGTCCATTTAAACGTGGTTAAACTATAATAAAGTACTTGATAAGAAATCTCCCTAATAAGCCGACCCCCCTCTATGAGACAATGCTATAAGCCGAATCAGGCCTAAAATACCCAAAAAAAGGTCGGCTTATCAGAGAGGTTTTACGGTACTAAGTTAGGTAGGTTGGATTTCTTATTTTTTAGATTTCTTAAATTCCTTTTTAGAAAGACCAGAACCTACGTGTTTAGGCCACGCTTTTTTCATTCTTTGGGTTACGGACAGCATGAAAATTTTCTCAGGAAAATTTTCTCAGGAAAATTTGTGACATTCTTGGCGTTTATACCACTAAAATTACTTCTTTTACTAAAAAAAGAAATGTAAGAAAACAGAAAGAACCCGACCTACCGACGCATTACAAGCTTCCGGTATGTTACCGCACCACAACTATTTTTAGGCCTTAGACAGAGTTTTGATCCAAATATATGACAAACTGAGACATGGAAATGCTTTGCAACAAATGGGTTCATGTGCTTTTTTCAGTGGAATTTGTAAATCAAAAAACGCTAAATTATCTTATGCTAAAAACAATGAGGGTCGGCCCTCTTAGCTAGATCTATATGTACGAGTTAGGCCCCCTTTTTTTTGAAAACTTGGATTACTGGCGCTCAAAGCAAATACTTTGGGAGAGGGGGCGGCAGGGGGGAAAAAAGCTGCCCTTCTGACAGTATTAAAATTTTCCAGGGGGCGCAGGAAATATAATTTTTAAAAAGCATGCAAAGATACAAGATTTACTCTGCTTAACCCTAAATGGCAGTCGGCAGTCGCTGAAAGATTACATTTGTCGTCATGATGCACCAGTGCAGCCCCGGGGGAGTAACTTGCAGATGCATCATATTGAACCTTTCAGGGATGTCTCGACACTGCAGGGCCAGCATGATGCTTGAATGCAGCAATGGCGAGTTACTCCCCAGGGCTGTATCCATGCATCATGACGACCAAGGCCTGGGGGAGGGGACCCTAGAAGACGGGTTTGGGACCCTGGAGGAGGGGTGGGGGACCCTGGAGGAGGGGTGGGGGACCCTGGAGGAGGGGTGGGGACCCTGGAGCAGGGGTGGGGGACCCTGGAGGAGGGGTGGGGGACCCTGGGGGAGGGGTGGGGACCCTGGGGGAGGGGTGGGGACCCTGGAGGAGGGGTGGTGGACCCTGGAGCAGGGGTGGGGGACCCTGGAGCAGGGGTGGGGGACCCTGGAGGAGGGGTGGGGGACCCCGGAGGAGAGGTGGGGGACCCTGGAGGAGGGGTGGTGGACCCTGGAGCAGGGGTGGGGGACCCTGGAGGAGGGGTGGGGGACCCCGGAGGAGGGGTGGGGGACCCTGGAGCAGGGGTGGGGGACCCTGGAGCAGGGGTGGGGGACCCTGGAGGAGGGGTGGGGGGACCCGGGGGGAGGGGATGCTAGGGGAGGGGACCCTGGAGGAGGGATGGGGAAACCTGGGGGAGGGGTGGTGGACCCTGGAGGAGGGGTGGGGGACCCTGGAGGAGGGGTGGGGGGACCCGGGGGGAGGGGATGCTAGGGGAGGGGACCCTGGAGGAGGGATGGGGAAACCTGGGGGAGGGGTGGTGGACCCTGGAGGAGGGGTGGGGGACCCTGGAGGAGGGGTGGTGGACCCCGGAGGAGAGGTGGGGGACCCTGGAGGAGAGGTGGGGGACCCTGGAGCAGGGGTGGGGCCCGTGTTGGACCCTGGAGCAGGGGTGGGGGACCCTGGGGGAGGGGTGGGGGACCCTGGAGGAGAGGTGGGGGACCCTGGAGGAGGGATGGGGGACCCTGGAGCAGGGGTGGGGGACCCTGGAGGAGGGGTGGGGGACCCTGGAGCAGGGGTGGGGGACCCTGGAGGAGGGGTGAGGGACCCTGGAGCAGGGGTGGGGGACCCTGGAGGAGGGGTGGTGGAGGGAGTAACTACATGTACTGTAAAACCTCTCTGATAAGCCTAGTTTAAGGAAAATTTATAGGCCGAATTTCGGCCCATTTAAACATGGTTAAACTATATTTCACTTGATTAAAAACCTCCGTTATAAGCCGAACCCCCCCCCCCCCCTTTGAGAAAATGCTTTAAGTGGAATTAGGCTTCAAATCACAAAACTTGCCTTACAGTATCCCCTACAGTAGTACTTTTATACCAGATCCTAAATGCCACTTTTCTGTTTACAGGGTTCCTGGTCCTACACAATCTGACAGCACGACCCACAGTCCACAAGACTTCCACAAGTCCTCCACACATGCTGGGAAAACCTGCTGTATTAGTGTCCACACAAGGCCCTGCAAACTGTGTGACTGGACATCTCCAAAGTGTACAGGATTCATCGATGCTTGTAGAGGATTCGGCTGTAGTGTCACCTGGTGCTGGGTAGCTAGCCGCGTTGCTGCATACAGACGTCACTGACCTTGTGTGTGCAAGGTCACATGTAGAACCACGCCGACACACTTTGCTACACTCTGATGACTTCTGATGGACATGTGTAACTTGTAACTCATGGAAACACTGGATTCTCATCAAGATAATTGACGTGTTGGGAGAGGCTGTGATATTTTGCTGACAATGCTAGTAGTATATGTACAATAGGTTAAACACAGAAGAGTTCCATCATGGTGTATGTACTTACAGATTTATACATGTAAAGGTCTGTAAGTGTCAAAGATTCCTCACCAACAAAAGCTCCATAATGGTGTATATTTGTGTAAATATATGATAAGGGCGTCTGCGAGTGTGTGAGATTCCTCACAAACTGTTCACTTCAAGATTCAGAATTCTGTGTAGTATGGCGTAATTTGTGTGGTTGTGGTTTTGAAACATTGAATATTTGAGATGTCAAACCGGTTGCTAGGATACTGTAAACAGGTGATACAGGTATGTCGAGGTAAACTCCAATCTAAACAGAACAAGCCGAGTCAGCCACAACCTAACTCAGACAAAATAACACAGGCCCTAGACAAACCGAGCGACAGTGAGCCACAAACCTACTCAGACAATCCCACACAGGCCCTCAACCAACTGAGTGACACTCGACCACGAACTCGTTCCACGAGCGACACAAAGATCCTGAACATACCGAGTGACAGTCAGTCCCAACTCAACGCCGGCACACAGGTCGGAGACAGACGGAGCGGCAGTGACCCAGACGTCTGCCCCGACACCGGTCCCCGCTCACTGACCCATGACAAGGCCTGTACCTTAGTGAAGGACCTCCTGGGGCAGCCACTCACTGAGGAGGTCGGCTTTAAACTCCTCACCAGAGCCGGCCATGTGATTCAACCGGCCGACACGGCAGGCGAGGCAGACAAGGCTACAAACCGGTCCGCAAACATGGAGGATTCAAGCAGAGAGGATTCAATGGATTCATTCAAGGATGGATTGGAGACGGAGACAGCGCTCTCCAATTCCGCTTTCCGCCTTGTTGATGATGAGTCTGATGCTAAGTGGATGTGTCGCTATAGAAACAGCGACTCATCATCAGGAGAGAATGATTCCGTGGACAATGATTGGCTGTCGGATACTCCGACGGACGGTTGTACAGAGAGGGCAGGGGTATGGGGCGTACTGGGTTGTCTTGACGACTGCCAAGTTGCCAACCCAGGACGCAAGGAATGTCGACCCAGATTTACGCCTCACGGACTCTCCTGTGATTCTGACCTTGAAACTGGGGACAAGTTTCAGAAGTCAATCAGCGATTATTCCGGCATAGATAAAATGTTTGATGTAGAACATCAAATAACACCCAACTTGGATCAAGGGTTTGAGGAAATACCATTGTGCCACCCCAAGTACAAAAGGAAAAACAAAGGGAAAATCAAGGACAACTTCGATCCTGAAAGCACTGAGATTAACCAAGACAAACTGAATGTGGACAGTGATGAGGAAAATATTTCTGAAAGTGAGCAAAATCCTTCACCAAGAAAAAAGTTCAAGTGGACCGAAGGCACCAAAAAAAAGATGTCAGACTGTGGTTTATACGAGTGCTTCCCCTCTACAGACCCCAACTTGGAGGCGTTTGTGCGGTACTCCCGGAGCATCGCGTACCCGGAGCGGTCTGTGGACTACGACGTGTCGCGGGTGTCACGCTGCTTCTACTACGTCCAGCAGAGGGGGCTGTCCCCGGGGGAGCGTCCCGAGACGCTGAGTGTAGACGCCATTAACAACACGCAGCCCTTCAGCCTCTACTTCCAGCAGCTGACCTCCACCCTGCTCCCCGCCTCCGTCATGTCCCACGCTCAGTCGCTGAAACGCTTCATGAGGTACGTGGACTATGAGCGTAACCAGAACGGGTGTCGTCAGTACGCGGTGGCCCACATGACTAACTACCTCACGCTGCTGCTGCACGGCTTGGAGCGGCAGAGACGCCGGCACCACAAGGTACGCCAATGTTACAAAATTCCAAAATGTTGCTAAAGTGAAAGAAATTCAAACCATATGTAGTGTCACATTATTTACATTAGTACTATTATTTTCATTCTTTGTTTTTATTGATTTGTGATTGTGTATGTTGTAAATAATTTCATGTTTGGTTTTAATCATCTTGGATTTTAATGTTCATTTTTTCATTTTTGTACTTTTGTATTTTCGTTTGTATTCTATTACTGTATGTATTTCCATGTAATTATCTAGATATATGAATATAAGGACTGTCGTGCTGCAAATATCATGACTACTTAATTTGGTAAACTGACTTTCAAAAATGGATCTCATAAGATTGTCTATAATCACTCTGTTAAAATTGTATAAGACAATAAAACTCTTTTCAAACCAAAAAGGTGCAGGTGTACAGTAAGGAGGCGCTGGACGCCGTGCAGCCCGACATCGACTACTTCAGACGGAAGTACCGCGAACTGCTCCCCGAGATGAAGGCCCTGGTCAACCGCTACAAGGAGGTCAATGTAGGGGTCAAGGACGAGGTCAGCTTCATCAAACCCACCCCGCGGGAGTTCAGTGACGTCACTAACTACCTCTTGGCCGTTATAACGGTGGACCACGCGCAGAGACCGGGGGTGTGTGAGAACATGACGGTGAGTGAGGTGCTCAACGCTCGCACGTCGACCAACGGGAAGTTCCGCACCATCCTCATACTGGATCACAAAACAGGCAGTACCAAACCGGCGACGGTCAGCTATGGCCGCTCTGAGTACCGCTTCATAAAGAAGTACCACCGGTACTTCAGGGGGCCCTACATGGAGGGGGACCACGACCCAACAACCTCCCGCTTCTTCCGTAACCATATCGGGAAGCCGTTCAGCAACGCCGCCGCTAACGCTGTCCTGCGCTTCCACCGCAGCCACTCGCTGCCACACGTGTCGTCCACCCAGAGCCGCAAGGCGCAGGAGACCAGGAACAGGCGCAGGTGGGTTGGAGTTTGACAGGTTTTTATTCTGCTATTTCGTTCAACATTTAAGTTAATGCAATTACATTGGTTTCCATAGAATGTAACAAGAATTGCGGTTGTTGCCGCGTAAAAAAATGCCTCAGGCATTTTCATACACAGCAACACCACAATTCTTGCATTTGAAGGAACATAATGTCTACATGGTTGGTATGTTTGAAGGGGATCTATTAAAGACGCCAAATATACAGTGGGGGTGAGGGGGGGGGGGTTAACAGGGGGAAGGATGATATTACTTCAAATATGATAGTTCCTATGAATTCCTTGGGTCCATGTTAGAAGGGTAGATATGGTTATAATCAACATCAGGGCCATGGAGCCGTGTATTGCTAGGCAGATAAACAATGAGAATAGCTGTTGCTAGGCAACCACCTGTATTAGGAACAAACTAATAGAACCATTGAATTCCTTGAGTCCATATCAGGGGGGTAAGTATGATTATAATCAACCTCAGGACCATGGAAATGGGTGTTGCTAAGCAGATAAACAATTAGAATAGAGGTTGCTTGGCAACCAGCTGTATTAGCAACAAACCAATAGAACCATTGAATTGAGGGGGGGGGGGGTAGGTATGATTATAATCAACCTCAGGACCATGGAAATGGGTGCTGCTAGGCAGATAAACAATTAGAATAGCTGTTGCCAGGCAACCACCTGTATTAGCAACAAACAAATAGAACCATTGAATTCCTTGGGTTCATTTTAAGGGGGGTAGGTATGATTATAATCAACCTAAGAACCATGGAAATGGCTGTTGCTAGGCAGATAAACAATTAGAATGGCTGTTGCTAGGCAACCAGCGGTATTAGCAACCAACCAATAGAACCATTGAATTCCTTGGGTCCATTTCATGGGGGGTAGGTATGATTATGATCAACCTCAGGACCATGGAAATGGGTGTTGCTAGGCAGATAAACAAATAGAATAGCTGTTGCCAGGCAACCACCTGTATTAGCAACAAACCAATAGAACCATTGAATTCCTTGGGTCCATATCAGGGGGGGTAGGTATGATTATAATCAACCTCAGGACCATGGAAATGGGTGTTGCTAGGCAGATAAACAATTAGAATGGTTGTTGCTAGGCAACCAGTGGTATTAGCAACAAACCAATAGAACCATTGAATTCCTTGGGTCCATTTTAGGGGGGGTAGGTTTGATTATAATCAATCTCAGGACCATGGAAATGGCTGTTGCTAGGCAGATAAACAATTAGAATGGTTGTTGCTAGGCAACCAGCGGTATTAGCAACAAACCAATAGAACCATTGAATTCCTTGGGTCCATTTTAGGGGGGGATAGGTTTGATTATAATC
This sequence comes from Harmothoe impar, assembly GCA_947462335.1. Lineage (NCBI taxonomy): Eukaryota > Metazoa > Annelida > Polychaeta > Phyllodocida > Polynoidae > Harmothoe > Harmothoe impar. The sequence continues at coordinate 87,473,628 of OX381706.1, forward strand.
AACCTCAGGACCATGGAAATGGGTGTTGCTAGGCAGATAAACAATTAGAATTAGCAACAAACCAATAGAACCATTATATTCCTTGGGTCAATGTTAGGGGGTGTAGGTATAATTATATACAACCTCAGGACCTTTCAAAGGTTGATTTATATTATTGTTATCACATAGCATAAATTTGTGTTGTGACTCCTTAATCCAAGATGGTGGCGTTATCCAAGATGGCGGCGCCCGTTCTGACTTCTGGTAAAGTGCAAACATCATATACCTCGTCCTGGTGGTGCCTGGCGGCACCACCAGGTGGCTATGCCAACAGTTCGGCATAAAAAAATGTTTTTTTTGGGGGGGGGGGGGAATAAATTTAACCTGTTTTGAGCCAAAAAGCCTGTGTGTTACTATGCTTCAAAGAGCCCCCATGGGTGTCGAATTTCGACCCCTTGACTGGGGAAGAGGGGGTGTATACTAACACCCCCTCCTGTTGTTACAAAAAGGATCACTCCCTAATAGCTCTGTCTGCATCTGTACATTTGCAGGTTGAGTCGGGAGGACCGGGAGCTGTGTAACCGCTACCTGTCTCACAGCCCCAGGACGTCCCAGGACTTCTACGAGCAGCCGGACATCGACGACGCCGTCAGGGGGAGACAGCTGCAGCTGGGGGCGTCACCGGGCGGCGCAGAACCCGCCAAGAGGTCATCAGGGGGCGCAGAACTAGCCACGAGGTCACCGGGCGGCGCAGAACCTGCCACGAGACGAACCCGGCCAGAACGCGGGACCAGACAAGCCCAGTCACCGGGGGTCGCAGAACCCGCTGTGAGACAAACCCAGCCAGAACCAACGCAGCAGGGGGAGGAGGAACTCCTGACAATCAGTCAGATACTGGAGGAACTAAGTCCACCCAGAGAAAGAGTCACACCACCGGCTAGTAACATATCAGGGAATTATCCAAAGCCAGAAAATCGAGAAACAATAACAACAGGAAGGAGAAGTCTATTGAATAGTACCAACCCAACACATGGACTATTTGAAAATACTACCAACCTGACAAATGGACAAAACTCTGCTGTCATCCCAGATGACGTGCTCATTGAGCGTGTGAAGCACCAGAACTGGCTCGGCATTAAGGTGAAGACGTCACAGGACGAGCGTCCCTGTGGTGTCGTGGCAACCCGGTCATTCAGCGAGGGAGACGTCGTCTGTGACTATAACGGTGTGGTGCTTAACGCACGGCAGACCCAGCAGTACCACCGGGGGAGCAGGAGGCAGGATGATAAGTCCCTCCAGTTCCCGTACAGAGGGGAGACGTGGATGATAGATGCTAACCACCCCCCAGAGGAGCTGGGTCTGCGGGCGTCCTACGGGCGGCTGGTGTCGCGGTGTAGGCAGCACCAGAACGTGCGGCCGGTGGTGCGGGAGGTGGGGGGCCGGCCCCTCCTGCTGCTGGTGTGTACAGGGGAGGTGCCTCCCGGGGGGGAGATACACCTGGCCGCCGGTCACACCAACACACACTCTCTACGCTCCAAAAGCTGTACATGTAAACGCACCGTGAGACACCAGGGGGCAGCAGCAGTAGCCACATCAGCAGCAGCAGCAGGGTTAGGGTTAGGGACAGCATCACCAGCAGCAGCAGCAGCGTCAGCAGGGAAACCACCAAGGAGGGTGTCCAGCAGGGTAGTCAGTCTGTGGGATGCTCGTACCTTTGGAGTATCAAGTACTGCCATCTCTCCGGGAAACATCAACCCGGTGTTACCAGAGAAATCAAGGATTCCTGGCTCTGTGTCGAACCATGGGATATCAAGGGCAGGGAAAGCAGGAACTGGGTCGATGAGTCAGCGGGCCAGGCCCACATTTGAAGTATCCAGTATCCCAATCTCTGATATTAACCCGGTGCCAGCGGAGAAACCAAGAACCAGGATTTCTGACTCTGTGACAAACCATGGGACAGCATTACCAGGGAAACCAACAACTGGATCGGTTAGTCTCAAGGATGCAGTAATCTCTGGGAACCAGGGGGAAGTACTTCCTCAGAAACAAAGAGTCAGGATGTCTGCCCCGGCAGTAAACCAGGGGCCAGTGTTACCAGACAAGGGAAGAAGCAGGAAGTCTGACAGGTCGCTCAGTCAACAGGCAGGGGGCACCTTTGGAGCATCGACTGCGGCAATCTCCGCAGGAAACCAAAGTGAAATGCTTTCTCAGAAACTAACAATGACAATATCTGACAACGATGTCAGTCCGCGGGACAGAAGCATGTTTGGCGTATCGAGTACAGCCATCACCAACATGGCTAGGGAGATGTTAAAGAGGCACGTGTCAGACGCCCCACCTTCACGGGACTGGCTGCTGACCTTGGTACAAGGTCACCCAGAGGTGGTACAGGAGTCCTTGGTTACAGCCCTCCTGTACCACTACAGCTGTACCCAGGCCTCCCGCCTCATCGGGGCTCGCTCCAGGTTCCACGGGGTCCCCGCCTTCCGCATCATCCACCACGTGGAGGAAAACAACCGGCCACCAACAGAGGCAGAGATTGTCAGTATGCTGAGCGATATGAACGTCGGGAACGCAGGGGTCGCGAGACATGTTGCAAAGGAGACTAGATCCAAGATGGCCGCCACGTATGTCTCTGTGCTGAAGGACTTGTACCCACAGGGGGAGGAGGAGTCGCCGTTAGAAACCACAAATCTGAGAAAAAGAAGCGCAAAGGAAACTTTGTCGGAAAGTACATTCTCCTTTCAGGATGAACCAGATGAACTTTTGTCAAAAAGGACAAGATTTCTGTCAAAAAAGACAGGTACTTTGTCAAAAAAGACAAGTATTTCATCGAAAACACAAGGAAATTCCAATATATGTGGTGTGGAAACGAATGTCTCTCCGACCCAAACATTAAAACACCGCGGTGACAAACCGGGTAAAGATCCCGCGGCAGGAAACAGGAAGAGGAAGCTGGCTACCCGTGACACGGTGACGGGTAGACGGGTGTGTGACGCCTCCACGCCACTCTCCTTCAACATCAACAAGGCTAACACAGCCAAACGCAAGCTGGACTTTGACAAAGGAGTCTCTACAAAGAAAAGCAAACTCAGGACTAGTTAGTCTGCTCTTGTGATCATCGGGAAAGGAATACAGTAAGATTAGAAAACATGATAACAACTCTCTGTCTATCTTCATGACAGGACGTCCACTTTCAGAACTTCTCATGGATTTATTCAAAGGGAAATGGAGAGAAAAAACTACTTGTACGTGGAACAGTGTAGATTCTTACTAAGGAACAGACAGACTATGCTGTGATGGCAGTTGTTAGAGAGAATCTTGCGCCAACACCTACAAATATCTAAACTCATTGAGTACAGTCGCACGCAGTGCATCTCTTGTGAAGACTCGCAGGGACTCGCAGAAGCTGATCTGCCCTTTACTCCAGACTCTTCAACAACTGCCTCCTCTAGTATTGGCACGCCAACGGTTCCAAGAGTTACCATGAACAACTATATAAACTGAAGTTTTCAGAGTAAAGTGTGAGGGGAGGGGAGCACACAACTATTCACCCTACCCCCCATGCAGGTTTATTATCGATTGAAGCCTGAGAAAGAGGACATAGTGCTTTAATGTCAATGTGTGAATGTGTGAACAAGAAAGGTCCTTATTTATTTCTCAGGAGATACTTTGCATGCATATTACCGAACAATTATTTTTACTTCAGATTTGAGAGTACTACATTTCACTTTGGGTTTTGAAGTACTGTAGTTATCAGAAGTGTCCATTCTGTCTACATGTAAAAGTGTAGTTTAGATAAGACACCATTTTTGTCATTATAGCTTCTTGCAATTATAATTTCGTGTATTGATGTATTTTTCACTCATTCTACAAGTTATGGACTGTGTTTGTGTTTCTAGATGCATCTTTTTTTTTGAAAGGGACATTTTAGGCACTTTGTAGAGGGATGAAAGTGTCTTTGAGACGGGTTATTTTCACCCTTGATTGTGCAACTGTACATCTTGTTTGTGATTTCACTGTTTGTTATCATTGCATGGTTTGTATTTTGATTTATCAGTGCTCTGGATGATAGATTGGTGTTTTGTAGAGAACAACCAATACTTTGAGGCCGTTTCATCTCAAATGATGACAATTTATCGCCCCCGAAAATGTTTTATCTACAACTGCAAATGCTTTATGTGACCGTAAATGCTTTGTATGCTGCTTGGGTACCCTCAACAATATTTGTGGGGGTCCATGTATTCTTTACGGGGGTTCATAATTATTTTTCTCATTTGAGATGAAACGGCCTCCTGTTGTTATACACCCTTTATAGATATTGATGATTTTATGTTATCAGTGGTCTCTATTCTGTCAGTTCCTAAAGGTTTAATTTTCACTAGGGCCAAAAAAAAGGTTTGTTTCAGGTAACATGGGAGGAAATTGTAGGGTCGGTAGGTCGGGTTTTAAAAAAATGATAAAAAAATTTTAACATGAATGTATCAGCCAACTTATTTTTGAATACCCTTAAATTGACCAAAAAGGGTAAAAATACGGCCCTGTATTGATAGGGTCGGTCGGGTGACATGATGAAACAAACCTCTTCTTTTTGGCCTAGGCAGAATGTATGTTATGATTGGTTGTTCAAATCAGTATTTATTTTCCGTTGACATGTACTTCTGTATTGATTGCTCACGATGTATTTTCTATAAATTGCCAGTTTGTGAATGTGTTAATATAAGTTGTGAACAGAGGTAAATCTTGTTTTCTTTTGAAAAGTCTAGCACAGATGTACGTCATGTACTGTGATTTCAGATCTCTTAATATTTCATTGTTTTTTACATGTTTGTACTATATTTTGATGTATTTTTATCAGCCGTAAAAGTCCAGTTTATGAATGGGTTATTCATGATTTGTACTAAACAAAGTACTTTGTAAGTACATGTACACTGATAATGTCGATGTTTTTACTTTACACTGTGACATAATAGCGGACGTATTTTATGTTGCACCATCTTAGATGATGTGTAAGGTGCGTGGTGCATTTTGACAATCACACTCCAAGAGCTGTTACCTTGGTGCTTATCTAACCCTTTAAGGACCGCATGATGCATTCATGCATCATGCCTAGCCCCTTGGTCGTCATGATGCATTCATGTAGCCCTGGCGAGTGTTGGTCTTGCTTTTACCTCGGCTAACTAAAGAGCCCAGAGGACAAGGGATAACACATTTTGTATTATGTGGCGAAGCTTGCAGTTTGGTTGCCATGATGCATGAACGCATCATTGGTGAGTACCCCCCCCCCCCCCCGTGCTGCATTCATGCATCATGCTAACCTGTTCCAAGTTCTGAGTCTAGGACCTGATCCTGGAGGCACAGGCAGTGGCTGGGGTAGGTGAGATTGATTTGACCAAAAAACTTGAATAATGGCCTGATTTACACGCCATGAAAACTAGCATATAGCAAATTAAGTTGAGTTTCACAATTTATTTTTAGTGCGCGAGTTTTATACTTCTGCGGCGGGCTTGTAAGGCCACACCAAAAAAAAGTTGGTCTATGGATTTTCATTTTGAAAATATGGTGCGAGCGAGCGAAATTCTTTTTTTTAAATCTGCATATTTTAACCTTAAATCAAGTGGAGCGAGCAACATTTAAATTTTTTTCTGAGTTCCTAAGTCTGAATTCCTAAGTCTGGCTATTGGCCAAAAAAAGGGCCATCAAAAAAAATTAAAATCAAAATCAAACTTCTCAGAAAATGATGCGGGCGCATCAATAGACACTTAAAAAAAAAAATTTAAAAAAAATTTGCATTTTCGAAAATATGGTGCAGGAGATCCATAGACCAACTTTTTTTTGGTGTGGCCTAACCCAAAGATTTTTTTTCAAAGTTTTAAGGATCGGGTCGAAGTCCTGTTGATGGCTTGTGTTCCCGGCTTGTGTTGTATAGCTGGTTCTCCGCCTGATACCGTCCATAAACGTGCATTAATTAGGACTGGATGTAGATGTATTTAGTTCTCTAAAACAAGGTGTTTGGTTGTGATGTGATGTACAAAATAATGTGCATGGATTTTTTTTCGCCTTATATTATTGAAAGAAAATTAAGAATTTTTGTTTTAAAAAAAACATGTCAAGTATGGTACAAAAGTTTTAGGTGAGGTCATGTGTGGTGTCATGAAAATCGTGCTTTGGGGAAAACCGACATTTTTCTCTATAAACCTTAAGCTGTCAGTAATGCCGTGAACTAGAAATAAATTGCATTACCACAACCTTAGGGGGGGGACAATAAAATGTAAAAAAATATTGTGGAAAAAAATCCAAATTTTTGTTCACATTTTAGCCCCCTTGTTCAGTGATTAGAAACCTTTTTAGTGTTTCACTTCCTGATATTTAGAAAGAATCATAGCGATAAAGTATGAAGTTGTGGGACCAGTTTTTATCTCATTTCATGTAGCTTCCGCTATCATAATGACAACCTCTAGCCTATGTAGGCCTATAAGTAACAGTAACCCCAAATTCCGTGTACAACCTCCCGCAAACGTTTTAGCAATCCAAGAATCAACATTTTATAAAAGTCAGAAACCTCTTTAGCATGATTACTGTATTTTTTTAAATTTTTATGGCATTTAAAGTAATTAAGTTTGATTGTCTCCAAAATTGGGAAATGTAAGCATTTGTTCTAGTCTGAAAATGCCCCAAAAAGGGGAGGGGGTGCTTATTAGGGGGAGGGCGCTGATTACGTCGAATACAGTAAGGCTCATTTAAAATTGAAAAAAAGTGATTTATTATATCATCACCCTCACATATCTTTGTATCGCTTGCTCATTTAAGATCACTTAGTTACTTGATCTAAACTCATCGAGATTCAGTATACATACTTCAATACAAATGTATCCTTTCACTTCCTTTTTGGTGCACGCCCAAGACCGTAGTTTTTTCTTTAGAGCTTTGAAGAAAATTCCTTGCTTTTGTAAGCTATTCTAACAAGCATGATGATAGTAGAAAGGTTTCTCAAACAAAAGTTGTAGACCCTTATTGCAAATCATCAAACAGGTTGGAAGCCTTCGTATATAAGAACGGTGTATAATACCATGTCTTGACATAAATGTATCCTTATATTAGTCAATAAAGCCTTCTTGAATCTTGAGGCCTTAAATAAAAACTACATTCCTGAGATAATGAGGGGTCCAACCACTGTGCTCAATGGAAACAATTGAGCTTAATGATAAATATAGTTAAAAGTATTTGCACTCTCAAGGCGGCAAAAGACTCAATCAGCTGGTGGCGCCACCTATGGGACGCTGACTAATTACAAAAAACTTCATCATTCCGCTATATTGTTTTATCATTGTCTGCAGCCCTCAAAACAGGTAGGACTAGACTTTTTAATTTCCCACCCACCCACAACCATTTAAAAGTAGTCAAATTTGGTCAAATATAGACCTTAAAATACAGACTTTTAAGGGGTATTATAGTATTATTTCTACTGCATAAAATGTTTCAATGTATTACATGTATCGTTAATATACACCCTCATTGTTTGAAAGGGTAACATATATCATTTTACATCTTCTCGAGGATTTACCTGTAACTGTATAATGTGTCAAAAATCACAGGATAAAATCCAATATATTAAAAACTTTGTCTTAGTGTTCATCACTTCATATGTAGTAATAAATGTCGTGGTACGACCCAGTGATACAACTAACATTTACATAGCTTACTGTCTACAATATAAACGTTAGAGATCACAGGGTACATTCATTATTTATGACTGCATAAAACACATTATTTTTTTTACCAACAGACCATAATTATGATAAATAGCCTACACTGATAAAGAGATTCTCTTTTAGAATGACTATTTTTGTTATGATATGCATTTGTAGAAGAAACGTTAGATCTACAGGCTCAGTCTCATGAGTTTGTGACAATTGAAACGTCTTTGACCGGGTGTAGCCTTTGACCAACGAGTGATAAGATGGAATAAAGGAGACTTATAAATATAGTAAGAAAACTGGTGAAATACTGCAATAATATGTTAATACACTTTAATTGGCAACATAAGTAAAATGTTATATATTTTTATACTGAAATTACTATGCACAGGGCAGCTGTTTAAACTCAAAGTGATATATAAAGTGACGTCTTTGACCTGTCAGAGGGAAATAATAATATTATGCTTAACTATGCATAGTATGCTCAGTATATAAATATAACAAAATTGACTTATGTTTGCTATATACATGTATCAATATATGGATGCACTATTTCCCCGCTTTTATTACTACATAGGCCTCATTTCTGCCATTTTAATGCTGGCTGGTCAAAGACTACACCCAGTCAAAGACTACACCCAGTCAAAGACGTTCCAATTGTTACAAACTCATGAGACTGAGCCTAAAACAGTACCCAAGTAGCAAACACAGTGTGTGGCCACAGTCGGCTCCCAATGTGGCCCTGAGTGGGTTGCCCAAAAAATATGGATTTTACACCAATCCAATAATTCCACCTCCCCCTCCCCCAAAAAAAGTAGTAGCTCCATAGTTACTGTCACACAGTATGTGCGCTGTCACACTGTCAGTTATTTACACATAGCAGCTCCATAGTTACTGTCACACAGTATGTGCGCTGTCACACTGTCAGTTATTTACACATAGCAGCTCCATAGTTACTGTCACACAGTATGTGCGCTGTCACACTGTCAGTTATTTACACATAGCAGCTCCATAGTTACTGTCACACAGTATGTGCGCTGTCACACTGTCAGTTATTTACACATAGCAGCTCCATAGTTACTGTCACACAGTATGTGCGCTGTCACACTGTCAGTTATTTACACATAGCAGCTCCATAGTTACTGTCACACAGTATGTGCGCTGTCACACTGTCAGTTATTTACACATAGCAGCTCCATAGTTACTGTCACACAGTATGTGCGCTGTCACACTGTCAGTTATTTACACATAGCAGCTCCATAGTTACTGTCACACAGTATGTGCGCTGTCACACTGTCAGTTATTTACACATAGCAGCTCCATAGTTACTGTCACACAGTATGTGCGCTGTCACACTGTCAGTTATTTACACATAGCAGCTCCATAGTTACTGTCACACAGTATGTGCGCTGTCACACTGTCAGTTATTTACACATAGCAGCTCCATAGTTACTGTCACACAGTATGTGCGCTGTCACACTGTCAGTTATTTACACATAGCAGCTCCATAGTTACTGTCACACAGTATGTGCGCTGTCACACTGTCAGTTATTTACACATAGCAGCTCCATAGTTACTGTCACACAGTATGTGCGCTGTCACACTGTCAGTTATTTACACATAGCAGCTCCATAGTTACTGTCACACAGTATGTGCGCTGTCACACTGTCAGTTATTTACACATAGCAGCTCCATAGTTACTGTCACACAGTATGTGCGCTGTCACACTGTCAGTTATTTACACATAGCAGCTCCATAGTTACTGTCACACAGTATGTGCGCTGTCACACTGTCAGTTATTTACACATAGCAGCTCCATAGTTACTGTCACACAGTATGTGCGCTGTCACACTGTCAGTTATTTACACATAGCAGCTCCATGGTTACTGTCACACAGTATGTGCGCTGCCCGGGGGGGCCACTCCCTATCTTTTCTATAGTAACTATGTGCGAACATCACCTAAAATTTAGGACCCTTATCACGGGAGAAAAATCAACAAAACAGCACCCTTTTCAAGGGAAACTGACCAAAAATCATAACCTAATCAAGGGGGCCCGAGACAAAATCCCTTATAAAGGATGAGATTTAAAGCAATAGCTCTCAAATGGTAGGCTTTACCCTTGCCCTGTGGATAATATGTGTATTCAATATTGCAAATGTTGGATTAATGTCTCATCTGAAAGTTTTTCCAGTAATTCAGCCATAAAATGTGCCCCTTTTCCTCCAAAATTGCAACCCTTTTCAAGGGCCCTCGCGGGCCCTTGCCTAGGGCCCAAAAACATACCCTTTCCCATGGAATCGTGTTCACACATGGTGATCAATGCTGAGGGAGTGGCCCCCCCGGGGTGCGCTGTCACACTGTCAGTTATTTACACATAGTAGCTCCATAGTTACTGTCACACAGTATGTGCGCTGTCACACTGTCAGTTATTTACACATAGCAGCTCCATAGTTACTGTCACACAGTATGTGCGCTGTCACACTGTCAGTTATTTACACATAGCAGCTCCATAGTTACTGTCACACAGTATGTGCGCTGTCACACTGTCAGTTATTTACACATAGCAGCTCCATAGTTACTGTCACACAGTATGTGCGCTGTCACACTGTCAGTTATTTACACATAGCAGCTCCATAGTTACTGTCACACAGTATGTGTGCTGTCACACGTTCAGTAATTTAGTGCATGGCAAAACAGGAGAAAGGTAGCCCTCATGATTCAACTGTCTTTGACAAGTCCTCAACTTCAAGTTGAATAGAACTTTAAGAGAAGTTTGTGAGATTCAGTTCAGTTACTCAGCAGAAATAGGAACGTGGACATGGTCTTCACTGGAGGAGGCAGGTGAATATATAAATATATTCATTGCGTTTTCTTCTGCAGATCTGGAAACCGTCACAACATTGATTACCTCTCATGTTTATGTCATACTACATATATATTTAATGTTGAAGCCAAGACTAACTCTGGGGGAATTTATATCAAATCTGCTGAGCCATAGAGGTCCTGTAGTATAAGGGATGGTTCATTCCTAGAACACAAGTAAATCTACCTCTTTTGATTATCAGGAACAGAGCTGAATGCCTTATTGAACGAGACTTGGCATGGAAGATGAGTCTCATAACCATAGAGAGTGTAGAAGTAGATGATGTTGGAGTAGACTGTGTTGAAGTAAACAATGTTGGAGTAGATGATGTTGGATTAGACCGTGTTGGAGTAGAAGATGTTGGAGTAGACGATGTTGGAGTAGACAGTGTTGGAGTAGACGATGTTGGAGTAGACGATGTTGGAGTAGACAATGTTGCAGTAGACAATGTTGGAGTAGACAATGTTGGAGTAGACATTGTTCAAGTAGACAGTGTTGGAGTAGAAATTCTTGGAGTAGACAATCTTAGAGTAGACAATGTTGGAGTAGACGGTGTTGGAGTAGACAATGTTGGAGTAGACTGTGTTGGATTAGATGATGTTGGAGTAGACGATGTTGGAGTAGACAGTGTTGGAGTAGACAATGTTGGAGTAGACGATGTTGGAGTAGACGATGTTGGAGTAGACGATGTTGGAGTAGACGATGTTGGAGTAGACAGTGTTGGAGTAGACCATGTTGGAGTAGACCATGTTGGAGTTGATGATTTTGGAGTAGAAGATGTTGGAGTAGACGATATTGGAGTAGACAGTGTTGGATTAGACGATGTTGGAGTAGACTGTGTTGGAGTAGACCATGTTGGAGTTGAAGCTGTTGGAGTAGACAGTGTTGGATTAGACAGTGTTGGAGTAGACCATGTTGGAGTAGACCATGTTGGAGTTGATGATATTGGAGTAGAAGATGTTGGAGTAGATGATGTTGGAGTAGAAGATGTTGGAGTAGATGATGTTGGATTAGACCGTGTTGGAGTAGAAGATGTTGGAGTAGACGATGTTGGAGTAGACATTGTTGGAGTAGACGATGTTGGAGTAGACGATGTTGGAGTAGATGATGTTGGATTAGATGGTGTTGGAGTAGACAGTGTTGGAGTAGACGATGTTGGAGTAGACGATGTTGGAGTAGACGATGTTGGAGTAGACGATGTTGGAGTAGACGATGTTGGAGTAGACAATGTTGGAGTAGACGATGTTGGAGTAGACGATGTTGGAGTAGATGATGTTGGAATAGACGATGTTGGAGTAGACTGTGTTGGAGTAGACGATGTTGGAGTAGGCAGTGTTGGAGTAGACGATGTTGGAGTAGACAATGTAAGAGTAGACAATGTTGGAGTAGACCGTGTAGAAGTAGATGATGTTGGAGTAGACGATGTTGGAGTAGAAGATGTTGGAGTAGACCATGTTGGAGTAGAAGATGTTGGAGTAGATGATGTTTGAGTAGACAGTGTTGGAGTAGACTGTGTTGGAGTAGACTGTGTTGCAGTAGAAGATGTTGGAGTAGACAATGTTGGAGTAGAAGATGTTGGATTAGAAGATGTTGGAGTAGATGATGTTGGAGTAGACGATGTTGGAGTAGACAATGTTGGAATAGACAATGTTGGAGTAGACGATGTTGGAATAGACAATGTTGGAGTAGACGGTCTTGGAGTAGACTATGTTGGAGTAGACGATGTTGGAGTAGACTATGTTGGAGTAGACAGTGTTGGAGTAGACTGTGTTTGAGTAGACAGTGTTGGAATAGACAATGTTGGAGTAGATGATGTTAGAGTAGACGATGTTGGAGCAGACATTTTTGGAGTAGACCTTGTTGAAGTTTGACAGGGTAGTTGTAGATGGTGATGGAGTAAATGATGTGGAAGTAGATGATGTCAAAAATCACACTTCATATTGACAGCCAGGAATTGACAACTGCATAACACATTTAATAGGTGCTTCTTTAAACGATTCATATAGGCTTTCATGCAGAAGATGCGGGATCTAGATGGATTAGAAGGTTGGAGTTTTTGAATAATAATAGTCCGAGGATGCTTTCAGTCTCGAAAATCTTTCCCTGCATCAAGGGTAAAGACCATTGTTCTGAGAAGGATGCTCTGCACAATGGCTTGGTAACACAGTGTAGCATAGTAGAAAGTAGCATGCTTTTAGTAATACAGTAGTATTGTAGGGGGCACCACCATACAGCAGATTCACCAGGCTGGTGGTCATGTCCCAAATATGGGGGGAGTAGTTAGAACGCTAGGAATAGAACAGCAGCTCGGGAAGAGCTCCGGGAGAGTTGCGGGGATCGGGTGGCTGAGTGTGGACGTGGTCCTGGGAGGATAATGCAATAAAACACCAGATTGCAAGAACTTGGATTGTTGTCATACATAACATCATCACAACGAGAAGTACATCATCACAACACAACATTATAACAATTGGTGCCGAGTTCCCAGGATTTATCCTCTCGGGATTAACTACTCATCTCTGGATTAAATACTCTTCTGTGCTAATCTCTACTAATTGTGACAAGAGCAGGTAGTATACAATAACCCCCCCAAAGATGAACAAGGAACTGTGAGTACACACTGTGATCATCTATAGACTATGAGACTATGACAAGTTTTGGAAGCTGTGTTGGGAACAAGAAGAACAGCTATTGAACAGTATTGAACAGTTATGATGTATATGTAATATTGTATTTTGTAACAATAATCATAATCATTGAATGTGCATGAGGATTTCATACAATATTTTATTCTTTTAATTTGATAAAATCTTACTACATGTATAGTATCTGCATGTATCGGCACATTGTAAAGGGTAGCGAAGGGATTCTGCGGAGTCAGAGCTGGTTGCAGTGATACGAGACGATACAACCCTTTAACATTAGTGCGGCCTTTATCTGTCTTCTGTCTGTGAGCAGCTCCCAGCTGGTGCAGTGAGCAGCTCCTCCTATCAGTTCTGAGTAGTATAGGAAAATTGGGCTTTGCTGCAGGGAAGGTAGCACTGGAGCAGGAGGCAAAGTAGTATATGAAATGAAGCTTTGGAGCAGGCACATAGGTATATAAGGCAGTATAGAGAATACAAGGGTGTATACATAGGGCAAAATCAAAGAAAACAAAATGAATCCTGAGGTAGAAAGGGAGCTACAAAGCAGGGAGCTTATGATAAAACAGCTCCAAGAACAAGTACAGGTCCAGCAAACTCGACAGGCACAGTTGGTTGGCCAACATGAGGAGGCTGTAGCTCAACTAAGGGGAGAGCTTGGTAGGGCTCAGGGGGCTCAGAGGGAAGAGAGTATGGTTGTAGGGTTGAATAAATTAGTAGGGGAGCTGGTTACCACCCAGTTGCTCCAGAATATACCCCACTATTCTGGCGAAACGAAAAAATACAAAGAATGGATAAAGTCCATTGAACGAAACGCGAGCGCTGTATCCGAGACGGGAATTTCCAGGAATCGACTAGCTGCACAGTCCTCAAAAGGAGTAGTAGGTGAGTTCATTCATAGATATTTGCGTGACCAGCCTGGTGTAGATTGGGAAACACTGAAGGAGGAATTGGCCGTCCGTTTTGGGGAGGTCATAGACGAAGCTCATGCAAAAAGTCTACTAAGGAGAGTGACTCAGCGGGAGAATGAGAGCGCTACAGTTTATGGCGAGAGGATTTTGGAACTAGCAGAAGATGCTTATCCAAACACTGACCTCAATTCACCTGTGGTTGCAGGTCAAATGATAGAAATCTTTATCGACGGGCTCCGCGATCAGCGTTCAGCGCAAAAGGTGCTGCGAGGGGTAAAGAACAAATATGTAAAGACTCTTACAGATGCTGCGACCATTGCAAGAGAGGAGTCAGAATTCCAAAGGAGTTTGCTTTTGCGAAGAAAGGAGACTCCCATGGAGGTGGACGGAATTGGGAGCAAAGAATCTGGTCCAGGAAGATTCAACGGGGGGTATGAGACAACTTTACAGTGTTTTAACTGTAACGGTGCTGGGCACTTTGCACGGAATTGCACGCAGCCCAAGAAATGTTACGTCTGCAATAGGCCGGGGCACTTGGCAAGGGACTGTTGGTTCAACCCCACACGAAGACAGACAGCAGCGCAACCAGCGACAAGGCAAGTCTCCTCTCAGCCGCCCGCTCAGTTTTCACGAGGAGCACAAGCTGCTAACTATAGCCAACAGGGAAACCAAAGGGGTTCCACTGCCTATCCGCCCCACTAAGTGGAACCTACAGCCGAGAAGAAGACACTGGGCGAGAAGGAAGGGTTATTACCTTGAGGGAAGATCAGGACTCCAGGGCATCATGCAGAATATGTATAAACAAACAGCGAACACGGGCATTGCTTGATACAGGTGCACAGATTTCACTTATGACAGTGGGCTTCTTTAGACAGATCATGCGACGACAGAATGTGAAAGTTCACAGGTCAGATGCCATTCTCATTGCAGCCAATCAGAAAGAAATCAAGAATTTGGGTGAAGCAGAAATCCTATTCAATGTCGGAGGTATTGAGTTGAAACATCATTTTCATATCGCAGAGGATCTAAATTACCCAGTTATTTTGGGGTGGGATTTTATCAGAAAGAATGGCGTGACAATTAATGGGGAGAACCAAACCATGCGATTAAAAGATCGAATTATTCCCCTGCAGGATAATGAAGAGGTAGCCACACTTGTGAGATTAACAGACGATATTGTACTACCCCCTCAGACAATTGGAATGGCCCAAGGAAGGCGAGCAAGAATGACAGGCCATGAAGATGGTCAGTACATCTGTACAGGAATTCCTACAGGTATGCTGGCAAAGGAACCTGGCCTGGTTGTCATGAACACATTGAACAATGTGATTAAGGGCAGGACGCTTGCCGTAAATATAGTTAATTCAACAGGTAAGTCATACACCTTGAAGAAGGGCACCGTTGTGGGAAGAATCGAAAGGGTGAGTGAAGTTAAGGATACAAATGAAGAGAAGAGGCCAAAGAACTGTGAGGGAAGTACAGTAGAAAGAAAAAACCGCAATCTCAATGGCTATAAGACGCTTGATGAGCTGCTACAAGAGAATGATGACTTATTCGCGAAGTCTGACTTAGAACTTGGGAAAACACATCTCCTTGAGATGGAGATAGATACAGGGAATAATGCCCCTATTGGTCTACCCGCATATCGAGCCCCTCTCAGCAGGAGGAAAATCATCGAAGAAAGGATAGAAGAATTACTTGAGGCTGGGTTGGTGACTAAAAGTCACAGCCCATGGTCTGCCCCTGTGATATTCGTCTCCAAGAAAGATGGTGGAGAACGGATGTGCATAGATTACAGGAAACTAAATGATGTCACCAAGAAATTTACATGGCCGTTGCCTCATATTGACGACCTCCTCGCGGGTTTCCATGGAGCAAAGGTGTTTAGTACACTTGATTTGAGGTCCGGGTACTATCAACTGGGAATGAAGAGTGAGAGTGACAAGGAGAAAACTGCCTTTGTTACACACTATGGGCTCTTCCAGTTTAATGTGATGCCTTTTGGTCTGTGTAATGCCCCCGCGATCTTTTCAGAAATGATGACGGAAGTCCTCAAGGGAATTAACGGAACATTTGTTACCAATTATCTCGATGACATCATTATCTGGTCATCAAATGAAAAGGAACATCTGCAGCACCTAGCCATAGTCTTTGACAGGTTGAGACAAGCTGGGCTCAAATTAAAGAGAAGTAAGTGTGAGTTTCTTAAAGAAGAACTTTCTTATCTTGGGCACACGGTAACTGCCACGGGAATCAAACCGCAGACCAAGAAAATTGAGGCGATTAGGGATATGCCGGTCCCAGAGAACATCACAGATGTGAGGTCATTTGTCGGCATGACTTCATATTACCGCAGATATATACCAGAGTATGCCACTGTGGTAAGGCCTTTGACCGAAATTACAAAGAAAAATGCCACCTACAAATGGTCAACAGAATGTCAGGAAGCCTTCGAGAAATTGAAGCAGGCTCTTATCAATCCACCGTTATTGGCGTACCCAAACCTCAACCAGGAGTACTTTGTTTACACAGACGCTTCCGACACAGCCGTTGGAGCAGTTTTGATGCAACAGCAAGATGACATACTAAAACCCATCGAGTATGCATCCTCACAACTAAACACAAGAGAACAGAAATGGCCAACCATTGAAAAGGAGGCATACGCTATAATTAGTGCGGTAAGGAAATTTAAGGCATACCTTTGGGGTGCGAAGTTCACCATTCGTACTGACCATCAGCCGTTGCGGTATATGTTTCGATCTGAAATGAAGAACGTGAGAGTTCAAAAATGGGCCATGGAACTCAGTGAGCTAAATTGCACAATTGAGTATATCAGCGGGCCGAAAAATAAACAAGCTGACTTCTTGAGTCGACTACGTGCTGTCAATGTAATTAATTCCAATCGTATTCAAGAGGAGATGAGTCAAGACGAAGACCTACAACGTTCTGACACTGACACAGAAGAGCAAGTCCCAGAGTTAACACTAGGGTCCATACCTTTGGACACAAGAGCCGAACAAGAAAAAGATGCAACACTTAAGAAACTGGTGAAGGATTCCCGATATGTTGTTCTGGATGGAATACTGTATTATGTATCAGAGCGTCCCGATCCCGGTCTGAAAGTGGTCATTCCGAGACAGCTCCGAGGAATTGTTTTGCAAGAAATGCATGACAACATGGGGCATATGGGTATAGAGAAGACCTATAACCAAATCAACAGAGATTATTTCTGGCCGCACCTTTTTCGCGACGTGGCTAGGTATGTGGCGAAATGCGTGACATGCAACTGCCAAAAGCTTCAGAGAATAGTACCACCCTTGGGGGAGATGGATAAAGTGACCGTTCCCTTACAGAAGGTTGCAATGGATATTGTCGGGCCATATCCTCAAAGTTTCAAAAAGAACAAGTATCTGCTGACCATGATTGACATGTTTAGTGGATGGGTAGAGATGTATCCTATACCCAATAAATCTGCTGAAACTGTTGCCCACAAAATCCTTACAGAGTTCATTCCGAGACATGGGTGCATGAGAACCCTATTATCGGACAATGGGCCAGAATTTGTCAACCACATTGTCAAGACCATCTGCAAGACATACGAGATTGCACGCATCACTACCAGCGTATATTATCCACAATCTGACGGAAAATTGGAGAGAGCGCATAGGACTTGGGGGGACATCGTTAGGAAATATGTAAACGATCAACGCGAGTGGGACGAAGCAGTTCCATCTGCGTTATTGGCGTTGAGGTCAGCCACTAGCAATGTCACTGGTTACTCTCCCTATTTCCTGATGCATGCAAGGGATCCAATATTACCTCTGGACACCTTACTGCAGCCTCGACGAAAATACCTTGGTGACGAGAATCATCAACGGTTAATGGAACAACATCATAGGGCCATGGTGACCGTACACAAGAACATGGAAAGAGCCAGGGAGAGAACTAAAAGATATCATGACCGCAAATGCCGTCTGGAAGAGCTACAAGTGGGTGATGCTGTGTACTTGTACAATAACACTCGTACTTCCAAATTAGACACAAAATGGAAACCATACTACCGTATTGTGGAGAAGATGACACCATTAAATTACAGGATCAAGAACATAGTGACGGGGGAAACAACCAAAAGCCACAAAATCCATCTGCGCAAGGCCAACCTAGACTGGGAAATTCCAAGACCTGAGAAACAATTGAGGCGAGCACAACTAGCAGCCTCCATGCCGTCCAGGGAATCTGAAACAAATAGAGAGTCAGAGAGCACATTTACTGGCAGTGTGTCACAAAGTAGTGATAGTGAGGACAATATACCTCTAGCTAGATTGCGTGATGCTTTTTGGTCTAGTGAGGATGATATCCCAGTAGCTAGATTAAGAGAACAACAGGTACAAGAAGATGAAGAGATTGTCACGGAGACAACCCAAGATGTGGAAATGTCCACGGGTACGAGTAAGAGAGGAAGAGAAATAGACCGGGAGAGTGATTCTGATGAGATTCTTCAACCGGGAAAGATGAGACGAGTAGAGCCAATAGACAGAAAAGGGAACCAGAGAGACCTCAAGAGAGAAAAGTCTTTAAAAACTTTATTACAGACACTAGCCGACTTGGTGTAGAGAGACACTAATTCCTTCCTTTCTTTCTACTTGCAGGGCACTCTTACTACTGATGGGATGGTTGTGTGCGGCTTATATTAAACAACCAACTGTAGACCATGTATTCTTCCGTAGTCGGTCCGAAGTTCATACCACAAGGTCGCGCTGGATAGTGGGACTTGTGATAGATTTCAAGACCTACAAAAGCTACCTGCTATTCACCAATAGGACATTGTCGAATGCTTTCAGGATAACACAACAAGGAAAAACCTACTTTGATGGTCTTCATTTAAGCCACCAGGTACGAGGCAAAGAGTTTAAGAAGCTAAATGTCAGCCATAAGGAAGAAACGGAACTCAAGCTGAAGCTATACTATCAGGTTATGAGAAGCCAGCTTCAGGAACTAATCACTCTAGAGGACCTTCATAACAGGAATTGGCAAGACTTCCTCGAAATACAACTCATCGGCCACAGCGAACTTGAACTATCTAGACAGCGGATTAGAAATCCTCAGAAAAGGGCCATTGGTGCTATTCTAGCGGGTATATTCGGGGGTGTAACCTTTTTAAGGGGAGAACAACTGCGATCAGAGGTCAACAACTTAAAGGAAAACCAACAGGTTATGAGAACCGTGTTGAAGGAAAGTCTGTCCCTCATCAACTTAACAAGAATGGAGGTTAAGGAAAATAGATTTGCTATCAATGAAATAGTTAGCACAATGGGAGAGCTAGTTGATGCATTTAATGAGGAAATACAACCTTTGAAGCGCTTTACGATAGTATCTCAGCAAATTCAAACTAACATTGGTAGGGTACGAGATCTGGTAACCGCTGAGACTGCCTTAATAGCTGACTTACATGGGAAAATAGCTAAGTTGTCGACTAAACGGTTATCACCTACTATATTACCTGCTCCAGAGCTAGTACAAATATTAAAAGGGGTAGAAGTAGAAATTCCACCTGAGCTCATGCTTCCGCAGGATCCTAGAGAACGACCCTTCTATTACTACACAGTACTTAGAACAAACACTTTAGCCCTCGAAGATAAGTTGGTAGTAACCATAGACATACCATTGTTGGATGTATCACGCAAATATAAAATTAAGGAGGCAATAATGTTGCCTGTGCCCTACAAAGAAACCAATTTAACAGCAACATATAATTTAGAGTTTACGAATTTTGCAATCAGCGAAGACGGGCGGCAATATGCCATATTGGGATTAGAAGATCAACTAAATTGTGGAAAGCCTGATATAAAGTATTGTTCTTTAACATCTGCGGTAGAGGAAACTAATCGACATAGATATTGTACGCTATCCTTATATCAGAAGAACCAAAAGAAAGTAAACCAATATTGTAAGATCAAGGTTAGTACCAAAGTGAAATTGCCTGTCGCAAGGTATCTGTCCGATGGGGAATGGTTGATTGCTACTGAAAGGGAATTTTCTATGAGAAAACTCTGTGTTAATGTTGATATTGAATCGCATGTAACTGTCACACCGCCGTATACTATGATTCTGTTAGAGTCAGGATGCAGAGCACTGTCTGATGTCATTGAGCTACCTATGTACTTTCAAGAAAGAAGGGAGTATAAAGTGATGCGCGAAAACCGAATTACGACACCGTTGAATGTCCAGCTGACCAACATGAGTATCTGGAGTCAGGTAAATGGGCGTCTCAACATTCGCAGCAGACTAAGAAAGCTCGGCGACATTGAAGACACTGACATTTCCGTCTTGGCGAACATGTTGGATAATCTCGAAGGGGACGAGACTATGCCTTTAACGCAGGTCATACTGCCATATGTCATTATAGGGGTTATTGTTATTGCCATACTTGGACTGCTCTATACATGCCGCAAGAGACTACTAGGACTGATAGCACAGAAGGTAATAAAGAGACTTCACGCTAGTGCACCCGTATACATGGACCTCACCCGGGACACTACTTGTCCTTTGTTACCATGTACAGACAATATTCCTGCAATGCCTCATACCTCGAGAGACTCGCCTACTGGAGAACAGTCTCTGCCTCTGACTTCAATATCTTCTTCACCACAATCGCGAACTAAGACTACGCTACCTATGACAAAACTTACCAAACTATGAACTCTTCTGCTGGTGAGCAGATTCGCATGTCGACGGACATGATAATACCACAGCTAGGTCGAAGGACAATGCAAATATGAACTATGGCTCGTTGGGCTTACTATTATGAGTTATTGGAGAATGACATTGAGGACTAATCAGTCAAACTGTGACAATTATTGTTATTCATGAACACAATTACAGGTGTTATGGTGTGACATGTATTTAATCAAAGACAATATTATTACTATTACTATTTATTCACAAGTATAGTCACATATTGTATGAGGTGACAGGTGTTGCTGCTCGGGTTCTTTATTAGTACTAAAGAACTATCGGGTAGGGGAGGGGTGTAGCATAGTAGAAAGTAGCATGCTTTTAGTAATACAGTAGTATTGTAGGGGGCACCACCATACAGCAGATTCACCAGGCTGGTGGTCATGTCCCAAATATGGGGGGAGTAGTTAGAACGCTAGGAATAGAACAGCAGCTCGGGAAGAGCTCCGGGAGAGTTGCGGGGATCGGGTGGCTGAGTGTGGACGTGGTCCTGGGAGGATAATGCAATAAAACACCAGATTGCAAGAACTTGGATTGTTGTCATACATAACATCATCACAACGAGAAGTACATCATCACAACACAACATTATAACAACAGTGTAGCCTTGGAAGGAGGTGAAGAACATGTTCAAGGATAACATTGAAGCCACCTGTCGATATCTTTTGGTTCTTTGAAGTCAGCAAGTTCTGCCTCGATGTCCTGTTCCATGGTCGTCAGAAGGTGAGCTGCATCCATCTTGTACATGACCCATGCAAAGCGGACAAGACTTTTTGGACTTTGCCATCGTAGCAGGTCAATGAGTTTGCTTGCCCGTCTTGAGGGAGTACTGGGAAACTGTGAAGTTAGAGATAGAAATGTGGACTAGGATATGATAGATAAAGGAAACGATTACTTAAAACTCCACACAATACATAGCTGACTAAAATAGTACAAGAAATATATCTGGTAGACCCTTGGTGATTGTGCTGCTAGAAAGTACATATATGTGGTGATGTACATGAATTGAGATATTCATTTTGAATTCTGTGCAATGTATCAGGCATATGAACGTATCACTCCAAAGAGTCCAAATGAAACATACTCACTTGAATGTCCTGTATATCAGTATCTTCAATTATCTTCAAAACTCTGAGGTGGTCCTGGAACATAATGTTTCCCGACAGGTCTGCAAAAGATTCATAAATAAAGTCATATGTAAACAATCAAGACTTATCTGGACAGTATTCATAATGTAGAATTTGCATGTAGCATGGTGGAATCCATTCTTATATATATAAAGAATGGAGTTCTTTCCTTCCTATGATGTTTCGGGCATCTGAGCTCTCATAATATGTATACGTAATTGCACATATGTATACACCACTTTATGCTGTACCTAGAGAACTGAGAGACTACTGCTATAACTTTATTATGTAGATGTACCTCCGAGGTGTTCCCGCTCAATTAGGGTTACTCTGTGATCGTGCAATTCTTCCTTCATTCTCTGTGCGAAGTCGTTTAGAACAAACCCTTCAGGAAGAAAATTATGGACAGGAAAGTTAGGGTTAGGCTTGGGAAACTAGGTCACGATAATTGTGAATTTACATAATAAAAAACTCTGTAGTATAAACACATTTAAATTGACTGTTGATGACTCTTCTAGGGCTCGTGAATATAGCAATGTAGATTTACCTTTTTGGCAGAACCAGGAGGCATGTTCGGACTGCCTCAATTTGGGACCATGTTTCAGACAAGCTCGTCTCTCAGGTATTGAACAAACCTGTCCCTCGTTACGGTCAGTCATCTCTTCCAGTTTACATACAGATCCCCACTTCTCGCAATCAGCACAGCATACACACACTTGGAAAGAGTTGCTTCCTGGTAGATTTGTTACTGCTCCTGCAATGACACCAAGTGTTTTCTTCAGATTTGTCTCCTTCCCACGTCCTCCATGAGCAGAGATTTCTATGACTTGGATGTTTTCAGACTTTACAGCCAGTTGTTTCCTTACACAAACAATCGTGTCTGAGGTTTGACTTGGCTTGAAAGCTGCAGAATCTCTGTAGATGCAGCCATGAACTTCCCACTCATGTTCAACACAGAGAATCGTTATCAGCCGACTGATGAGACCGACAGGGAGGAAGCCACTTAGTGGGTGGAGCCTGCAGACGTGAGTTGGTGCTGTAGCTACCTGTACCTCACCCGGTGGTAGTAAGCAGGGGACAAGGTGCAGCTCTGTAGCTGTGGGTTCATCCTGCATGTATCCCTCTGGGGCCGGCATCAGAAGGGCGAACTTCTTCATTATGCTGACCAACTGGTTCCGTGTTGACTCTTCTTGCCAAATATGGTGCAGCAGCTGTGGTCGCAGGAGGCCCTTGTCGTCCAGATCTGCCCAGTAGTCCCTGTGTTGGTCCTGGTGAAGCTCAGGGATGGTGATCACTTTCTTAAACTCATCTATCAACCATTGTACGTCCGTGATGACATAGTCGGCAAGGGGTCCTTCATCGAAGTAAACAAGGTCTCCAACTTGATGAAAGAAGGATAGGGCTGCCTTCATGTTGGTTTCATCAATCATACAGTGATCAATGTCTTTGGCAATTTGGCGCACCTTTTGTAGTGAGACATTCTTGTTACCATCCTTCAAGATATCTTCCTTCATCTTATACCACGAGAGTGGTACAATATATGCCCTTTCTTCAACAAGAGATGTGAGCACCTGCTTGAAGGCATCCACATCATCAATGTCTCGCTCGCAGTTGGAAATAGCTATTGTTTCTTTGATGAGGAATTTGTAGCTCTTCCTCTCCAGAAACTTCTCAATGTCACTCTTGTATATATTCACCTCTTCCCTTATGGCTTGCTGCCGATAAAGAAAATAAAACAAACATTAATGTAGTTTCTAAATGACTAAAGGTGCAAGTTTTGTAAACTGTGTATTTGATAATCGAATGTCTGACCGCGAGTAGAGCTGGCTGACCAAAGAGGAATATCGCTGTTAGTTAAAAGGCCCATAGATCTTACCTCCTCCAATAATGTCATACCCCATTGCATTAAAGATTTACAGCTGACTCATATAGATCCTCCCTACAACCTCAATGAAAGTTTTAGGATAGGCACAAATTACTCACGTCTTTGTGAGTGAGGGCAAGGATAACATGGGGCTCCCATGTTGTCGCATCCATTCCAGCAGCTCGCCGTGAGGTTCCCACATGCGTATAGATGCAGGACAACCAGTAGTCCAGGTAATCTGTACAAAGAAGTAGATTATAGAAAGGTCACTCTTGAGCTTATTACTTCAAGAAAGGCCAATGAAAAACAAGATTTAAACTACAAAATCCACTGCTGGGAAGATTGGCCTGTCCTTTTGGATTAAATCTGTCTATAATTGAATAATGTACTTACCCTGCACTGTCTTTGGACAACTCTTGTCAAGAGTCAGTTCATCCCCTTGTTTTTTGCGATATGTAGGCACAGTGTCTGTAAGTTTCTGTTTTATGCTCATGACGACAAGGTAAACAGATCTATAAGCAAGGAAGATCTGGTGGGTCGTGTAAAAGACTCCCTGAAAGTGCAATGGTTTTCCTTAAGTTGTGTAAAATACAATACCACTATCATTCTAACATAGTGGTATGCTGCTCTGCTACAGCAAAGGCTATTTCTCATGCCCCTAGGTGTGAATTCCCTTACTGAGGTGCCTGACATATTGTCACTCATGTTCGATAACTAGATGTCAAGGACTCTATAGATCTATGCTATTTCTGATTTGGAATAACTAGTAGTATACTGTTAAATATAACGATAAGTAGTTTCCAAATACCTGGCCAGCACTATCCCAGAAGAACAATTCCCTTGGATCCCTCTTTTGGTCAAGCCCCTTGTCTTGCTTTTTGCTCTTTTCTTCTTGGGCGATCTTCTCAACGATAGAAGATGGAATCTGCTTGGCCACTAATGCTTTGTCTGTTTCTAACATTGAAGGACTAGCTACTTCATCAAACACTTCATCTTCTATGAGAGGAAGCTGAGGAAACACCTCCTCGGATACGTCCCGCGTTTGTTCCACATGCTCCATTGTAGTCTCAAAGGGTGTTTTATCTGTAACTAAAAGGAAGTTGCATGAACATCAGTTCAATGATAGATAATAAAGATATTAAAGTCAGATAATAGTAGTGAGCTTATTTACCTTGGCTTTCAGATTCAGGTAGAGCATGGACATCAGGATTCTGCTCTAATATCTGTAAAGGGTAGAAACATATCCGGAAATGTGACCAATGTCAACTTTCTGATCGATTGCATTGAACAAATGTCTGATTCTAATTAATATAGAGAAGATATAAGTGCTTGACCCATATTTCATAATTTTGGATATCAATGTCTTAATTATCATACAGTATAATACAGGGGAATACAAATCAATGATTGAATTTCTAGAGGTAAACTGGGCAGTTCAACATTATTGCAAATAAAATCACCTGCAAGTATGACTAGTATCCTACCTGTTCATGTGCTTCATCTACAAGATGCTTTGCCATCTTCAAATCATATGTCTCTTCTGTAAAATAGGGACAAATACTGGTGATTGGGGAATTTCGGTATACTATTGAATCTCACATATAATTTTATCTATCAATTTTGCTTATATTAAAGTATTTAAACAAATTATTTACAATTATCTGATTTATTGAAACCAAAAACCAAAAATCAATACCTCTGTGCTGTTTCCAATCTTTGATTTTCGTGATATCCATCTTTGCTTCTGAGGGATCTGCATGGATGCCGGTGGTCGGCACGTGTTGTTCCACAAACTTTCTGTCCAGAATGGAATCGACAAGGCTCGTCTTTCCAGCGCCATGGTAGCCCACGACCATAGCACGACATTGGAAGATGGCTTGTTTTCCCTCTGCACATGCCTTTTCATAGGCTGCGACATACTTTGGCTCAAGCAACTGGAGCTCCCATGGTATTGCTGTAAATAAAAGTTTCTATTCTGATATGTGTAGATTTAGCAAATAATATGAGTTTCAGAATTCTACCACTCCTCAAAGAAGTGGTCAAAGGAAATGTCATATCTAAATATTGCAAATGGTAGAAACCTAACCCGGCATATCAGTATCCTTGTTCATGTCTTCTGTAGCATTTGTCTTGAGTTGGAGTTCTTCTTCCTGGTGATCTTCAGAAGGGTGCTCCGGTTTGGTCTCATATGGTGGATGGCCAAACCTTGCTCTCAATGCATCTGCATGGTCATTGTATCTGGTATAGATTCAAATAATAATGTTGAGTTTAAAAGTTATCTGGATACAAAGACTACTACTTTTTTAATATGGAATTTTGAAGAAAATAAAAGTATTTACATTTTTCTCAAAAAATTCAGAAAAACATCAAAACTTTCTTGATTTTATTTCATATCAACGGTCACAGAAATATAAAACAATGTAAATGAAATGTCAATATGTTCCCCTTTACTGTAAAAATAATTTTATAATTGTATTGCATGGCTTTCTGGGTAAAAATGTAATTTTTCGGAAATAAGTAGGTATATGGCTGTGTCTCACGACCTTGGGCCAATGTTTTTGTCTCTGATTGGGTGCCGTCTCTGACCGAGTGCCGTCTCTGACCGGGTGCCGTCTCTGACCGGCTTGGCTTGATAAGGTCAAAATACCAACAGCAGGAGGCTAATTGTAATTATAATTATAATTACATAACAACAGCAATAACGTTTTTACAAATCCTTATATACATGAGTATAATTCTTTTAAAAACACCTTTTCTCTGACACCTGGTCAGAGA
The DNA here is from genome assembly GCA_947462335.1 of Harmothoe impar. Classification (NCBI taxonomy): domain Eukaryota; kingdom Metazoa; phylum Annelida; class Polychaeta; order Phyllodocida; family Polynoidae; genus Harmothoe; species Harmothoe impar. Next base: position 87,500,223 of record OX381706.1, read on the forward strand.
CTGCACTTGGTCAGAGATGGCACCCGGTCAGAGACGGCACCCGATCAGAGAACAAAACATTGGCTCAAGGTCGTGAGACACAGCCATATTGTCATATCTTTATAGGCCTATTGGTTAAAATTAGTCTATCAGTCAAAGTCAACAGAGTTTTTTAAAACTCTCTCAAAAGATTGTTCATATATGTGCTAACAACATATGAAAGCACTTTTGATGTAGGGTCCTGCACATAATTATAGGGTTTTTGGGTCTTTGAATTTAAAAGATATTGCAGAAACAGTCTAATTCTCATAATCAAAGCTTAGGCCACTCAAAAATATAAAATGGTTTCTCATCACCGCGCGCATCATGAAAATCAGCTCTTGAGGAAACCTTTTTTTATTTTGCTAATTTTTGATGAAAAATATGATAAAATTGGACAAATATTGGGTTATTTGGTATCAAATTAAAGCTAATACTGCCAGTAATGCAGTTAGATAGAAATAACTTACATTTCCCTTACTCTTAAACATCCATAAATGCATAAATACTAAAATATGAATTTTGGTCATGAAAAATATATATCATCCCTTACATTTTTAGCCCGCGAGTTAAAAAAAAAAGAAAAAAAAAAAGCCTCCCTCGTCACATTTTGCAGACCTTGGTGATGAGAAACCACTTCTTTTTTTTTTGGATTGGCCTTAAAATAATGGGTAAAAGGGTAAGATTCAGGGTATTGAATGATTATATTTTGTACCTTAAGCTATTTTAAGCAACATGATGAGATCTATGTCAATCTAGACAATGATTTATTGGTAAATAATCCTGATGTTCTAACCTAAGTTGAAAATTAAAAAATATTATTGGCTACAAATATGTAAAATATGAGGTCCTTTAAAACACTCAATTTTGCTCAAAATCGTCCAATTTCTTAGTATGCCTTGCTATATGTATCCGATAAGTTAATATTAGCTCATTTTTATATATTTAAGCTGCATGCAGAGAGACCTGCGCAGTGTGTCCATATTCAACAAGTAGCGGTGAACCTTTCAAAAAAGATAGAAGCAAGAAATGATGCAATAATGCAAGAAGAAAGAACTGAAAAATATGGGGAAATTACAGGGAAAATATCAATTGGAAGAACTGAAAAATATGCTTTTGCCGATTTTGTTGGCCTCATTATCATATAAGATTATATATTATTATAATTATAATTATATTATAAGATGGTTCTTCTTTGTAGGGCTTGGCAAAATCCAATAAAAGAATCGCACACAACAATGAACACGTTGGACCAAAAAATATATAAATTTGAAACAAGCAGAGAATAAAGGGATAAATGATTCAAGCATATAGTACCTTTCACAACGGGAGGACCAACGTTTAACCTCAGCAGAAAGCCTATCCCATTCCTCCAGTGAATTTTGCCAGCCTGGTGGATGTTCCCACAGATCTTCATACATGTCGACATTCAAGACAATAGCTTTATATGACTGGTCTTCCAGCGAAGCAGCAAGTGAATTCCTAGACTGGTTCAGAGCCTCTTGTGCATCCCGAACACACCATGCCTTCACGTCAATCATGCCTGTCTTTGGACTCAAGGTGACTTCAGACCATCTTGACTTTTGACCAACGAGATAGACATGGTGATGACTGAAAACAATGAGGTATAGTATGATGGCCTTAGAGGCTCACGTAAAAAAAAAGTTTCAAAGTGAAGTGCTTTTTTTTCAAAATGAATTTTTTTTTTCTTAATGATGTTTTTATTTTGAAAGATTTAAAAGAATTTTTTTTTGTCTTCAAAAAAAAAACACTTTTTCCAAATGAAAAAACTTCTGACAGCTATACTTTAGCATTACGACATAATACATGTGGCAATTTAAGGGTCATGTGGCCAATTTCCTGAAAAAATTGACTTCTTTGAAATCTACCTATTTCCTCGCCAATTTGGCCAATTTCCCATAAAAATCAACTTTTTTGACATGAGTAGTATATAATGTATCGGAACGGGACTATGCTTAAGTACTGTTTATTACTCAATCGAGATGCAGCCAATCAGAGGCCTCCATTTGGTCACGTGATCGGAAGTGACCTACTTAGGGGATTAGTGGTGACGTCACGTGACCTAGTTAGCCAATCAGAGGCCGCCATTTGGTCACGTGACCGGAAGTGACCTGATTGATCACGTGACCGGAAGTGACCTCACGCGACTTAATGAAGAGATTAGCGTCTTTAAGGGGTCACACGCTTTAAAATGTGATATATATTTTTTTTGGAGGAGGCGAGTCTCTTATTTTTTTTGTAAACCAATAAAAAACACAACTATAGGGGGGGGCACTCTAAGGGGAGTTTGTCTCTTTTAAGAAAAGAATTTTTTTATTTTAATCAAGAGACACACTTCTTCCTCTTGAGAGGAAGAAGTGTGTCTCTTAATTTTTTTGTTTAGGAAGTGATGGTCTTTAGGATCACGTGACCGGAAGTGACCTGATGAGTCACGTGACTAGAAGTGACGACGTCACATGCCCTAATGAGGAGATCAGCAGCGACCGGAGGAAGTGACACTTTAAGAGGACACGCGACTTAATTGTTATAATATTTTTTTTTTACTTACTAATAAAAGAAGACGTATGAAAATAAAACACAACAATTCACATGTCCGTTGTTCTCGTTGTTTCTTGCTTGATAAAGTCAAGTAATATCGTGATGCCGAGGTCAAACTTTCCCATGTCCTCAGTCAACACTCGAAGGAGTTCAAAAGGTGTACTGCCGGCACCGTCAGCTTCAGCTTGCCACATTTTCAACACTTGGAAGGCCCACTCAGCGGGACTTCCTCCGCATTCGCATTCTTCAGCGATCTTATCTAACCTCTCAGGCGACATTTTTAAATGACCCCCCACCTCTTTCCACCTGCTACCTAGACGTCTGCCGAGGGCGCCCAAGTGCTTATGCATCGCGTGCGAGTCGGGGTTCTCGAAATCCAACCCCTGCCTGTGGAGAAGGGTCATCCACTGAGCCAACAGTTCCACTCGTCTAATGCGGGTGAAGACGCGGCCGAGCTCTCCCCATCTATGACAATGCTGGGTTTCACCCCACCAAGCTCGGAACATCGCCGTACACAGCTCCTCCGGTGTCTTGACACTGCGCTCTACTAGAGCATCCATACGGGCGGCGGTAACTTTTAAGCTACTGCCCAACACTCTCCAAGATCCGCTCAACTCTTTACCTAGTTGACGAAGCAAGGCGTCGCTATATGCTAAGCGCTGCTGTACTACCTCTCTACTCTCCCCATCGGCCTGCACCACGCGTCTCACGTCGTGAAGCCGCATTAATTTTTCAGGTGGACAAGATGGTGAAGGTGAGATTGAAAGTGGAATAGCTTGAGCCATCTCGTCTCGTCTTGGTGGCGGCGGCGGCGGCGGCGGCGGCGGTGGTGGTGGTGGTGGTAGTAGACGTTACTGTGGTCAGAGGCGATATGTTTTTTTTTCCAACAGAAATCAGAGCTTTTATACAGAGGGAGTTTAATCCTATTTCCAACAGCACCCCAGCTGTCTAGCGACCTGTCCGCATGACGCTTTTCAGCCGCTCCGCTCCTTAAGAGCTTCTTAAGAGCTTAGATGACGAGGAGTATGTCATCGCCATCTGTGGAGGCCAGCTGAAAATGGCGTTTTTTCCTCATCCATAGCCTTACCTCCTACCCCCTACCTGAGGACGACTCTCTCTCCCTCTGACATTCATTGTAACAAGCGTCAGAGGTCAGGTGAAAATTGGATTTTCATGCACAGACTTAGTCAGCTGTCACCCCTATTGAACTAGCCGGCCGCCGCCGGCCCGGTGTACTCACCACGGCAGGAGGCGGTGATTTTTTTTTGTTTTACACTTAAGTCGCTCACCACATGCACACGACTCTACTCACAGACAGACACACTCTTCTTAGGGGGTCCTGCTTCACGCCACACGCCTCCTGTAGTTTTTTTTGTATACACACTCTAAGCTCATGACCGTTAATCCTTTATACAGCTAATGCGCGTTGAATTAGCACAGTCGGTACACCGCCCGCTCATGTCAGTCGATCTCTCAAAAGGGGGGGGGGGAAAGGGATCCAGCTGAAAACGTCATGCATTATGTCTTTTGTTTCTCTTTGTGAATGGCCGCCGGTCAGCCGGCGGCAGCAACCGCTTAATCCTTTATACAGCTAACGCGCATTGAATTGCTGAACAGGGCAGTAAGTAGCTTAGCTCATGTCAGTCGATCTCTCAAAAGGGGGGAAAGGGATCCAGCTGAAAACGTCATGCATTATGTCTTTTGTTTCACTTTGTGAATGGCCGCCGGTCAGCCGGCGGCAGCTGAACAGGGCAGTAAGTAGCTTAGGTCTAGAAGCGAGAAGGCGTATATAAGGGGTCTGGAAACACCCATTCACTCACTCAGTCTTTTGCTGCTCTCTACAGTCACCACCATGAGCAAAAGACAACACCTAGTGCCGTCCAAGGATCTAAGCAAGTTCAAGAACAAGAAGAGTACGCGGAACAGCGCTCGTTTAGCGTCAGCGTCTCCTCTTGCTACTGAAGATAAGACTACCGCCGCAACCGCTTGGTCTTATCACCCTCCCGCTGTAGCGAGCGCTCGCAGCAGTAGTAGTAGTGGTAGTAGTAGTAGTAGTAATAGTAGTAGTAGTAGTGGTAGTAGTAGCGGTACTACTGGTAGTAGTCGTCGTGGTAGCGACGTTGTTACACTCGTGACGGTTGTTGCTGCTAAGCGCGCTGCCGCTGCTACTGCTGCCCCGCCTGCTGCTGCTGCTGCTGCTCCTCGTGCTGCTGCTGCTGGTGCTGGTGATCCTCGTGCTGCTGGTGCTCTTCGTGCTGCTGCTGCTGCTGCGCCTGCTACTGCTGCGCCTGCTACTGCTGCGCCTGCTGAGGCTGCTGCGCCTGCTACTGTTGCGCCTGCTGCTGCTGCTGCTGCTGCTGCACCTGCTGCTGCCGCTACTACTACTGACGACAACTCTCCTGGCACAGCGCAGTACTGGCAACCGGGTTTTTACCTCCCCACTACTGTTGCTGATTTTGATGAACCGCAGCACGTTGCACAGCACCTCTCCACCACTACATCAACCGACGCCATCGACGCCGCTCGCGCTGAGACTTACAGCTATTCGGACACTCAGCCCCAGCAGCGCGTAGTAGACATATATGCCCTAAAGCAAGAAGAAGAAGAAGAAGAGGAGGAGGAGGAGGAGGAGGAGGAGGAGGAGGAGCAGCAACAGGGTGAGACAGAGAACGACGCTGACGACGAGGCGTACGACAAACCCGAAGGGCTACGGGTGGACGGTACGTTTTTTCGGCTCCCCTCTTCCACTACTTTCGACCTCACTTCCACTGGTAGCGCGTTCGGTCCTTGGCGACTGCCCTTACCGCCACCTTACGAGGGCGGCGGCGCTCCATCTTCTACCGCTACACTCAGCACCGACGGCGTGTGGCTGCTCTGTTCCAACAACGAGTCGTCGGATACCAGCGCTGACGCTGCTCCTGTTATTGGTTCTGCTGCTGATTCAGCTCACGCTGATGGTGTTACTCTTCTTGCGGGTCTGAAACGTTCTAAGGCGGGTTCCAGAACAACAAGGCCTACTAAGAAGAGAAAAATACAAGAAAAAGAAGAAGATGGACGAGAAGAAGCAGAGAAAACCCCCCGTCCTCTTGGGTTAGAGTTCTGCTTAGACAGGACTTTGACGCTGGAGATCTGGGAGGACGAGGCTAGACTGTCTAGGAGGCCGCGCTACACAAAAGACGGCCAGGTGAAAGAGGCGTCTCTGACCAGAGGCAAGCGAGTGCACTTCACCGCCGACGCGCTGCGCGAGCTAATAGCGCGCATCGCCGAGATCCGCGCAGTGGTGCGCATACGCGACACAGCGTCCGCGCAAGGAAGACCTAATCACACCCCCTGGTTCACAGTGCTGGATGAGGAGGGCGAAGTGTACGCAGCTGTGAGCTACTACAGCGGTAAGAACCTCATCCACGTGCGCAAGTACGAAGGTCCTGACAAAAAATCCACACAGCAGGGGGTGACGCTGTCCGCCAGAGCGCTCAAAGAGTTGGATGACAAAACAGAGATTATTCTCAAATTTCTCGATTGCCGAAAGATCACCTGTCGACGCGAATCTCTGGACGGGGTGACTATCCCTCCGCGCATATGTGCTGTACCGAACGGTGAGGAAACGTTCACGGCGAATTGGCCTGCAATACAAATGGGTGTCAGGATGCACGGGACTCGCGTGAGTGTAACAAACTTCAGACTACCAACCGGCGAGTTGAGTGACGCTGTAGATACTATGCGTCGCATTCACTTCACGCAAAGATTCAGATACAAAGTGGGTTTCTCGGTAGGCTTACTCTTACAACACAGAGAAGACAAGAGCAAACTGCGCTACTTTCACGCCTCCCAGAACAACGCAACTCTCATACAACCGCTCCCTACTATAACTAATTCAGAAACTTTGGAAGAGCTCCTCTCAAAGATGGAAAACACCGTCGCTTGCGAGGAAGTACGGAAACTTTGCGACTCTGACACCAAGTGGCACGTTCTTTTTCCTACCAATTTGAACATTTGCGTTTACATGGGACCGGGGGAATTTCCCATAGGCGGTAGGATCACTCAGGCCGGTCGAGTTGGAAAGAGAAGCGGTGTGTTAGATTTTCCGAACAAGGACAACCTCTGCGTCTTCCGCTGCATTTCCTTTCACTTATACAACACCAGCAAGCGCGCTTCAGATTTGTTACGTCAGTTCTGTCCCGCTGCCACACCTGAAACCTTTCCGGGTTTGAACATCCGCGACTTACCCGCGTTAGAGAACTTGTTTGACATACAAATAGCGGTTTACACCGCGTCGCGTCAGGTGCCGGGGCGGAAGTTGAGAAGACGCGTTACTCTGATCAGACCGCCTTCCAGAACTCTGGCCGCCCGAGGTAAAGTCAACCTACACCTGACGGCGAAAGGCGGTTTGCACGTCTCTCTGGTCACGGACTTCAACGCGTACGCGGGCATATACGAATGTTGCAAGTGTAAGGCGGCGTTCACCACCGAGTTCTTGCTGAAGAGACACAGGAACCAGCTTTTCTCTTGCCGACAAGTCAAGTTGCGCTACGTAGGTGGCATCTACCAAAATTCGAGAACGATTTTCGAAGCGCTAGCAGACTTCTCCATTTTTCCTCCCGACAGACATTCCAGAATCTACCCTTACAAGATCACCTTCGATTTCGAGGCTTTCTTCAGACCGTGCAGAGAACCGTCGACCGAACACGTGTCCCTGCTGTGGGATCACGTCCCTTTGTCGGCTAGCGTCGCATCCGACTTTCAGGGGTGGGAGGGGCCAGTCTGCTTCGTCAGAGAATCCGACGCAGATTCCGACCCCTTGTTGGACCGAGTTTTAAATCACATAAACGAGAACGCCAAAGTCATCGGGGAAGCTGTGCTAGAACTTTACCGACCGACGTTAGCGAAGTTAGATGCGGCGATAGGTGAAGCTCTCCTGCTGGAGGAGGCGGCATTCACCCCTTCTCCAGGCGGCTCCGCTGCGGCTCAGACCAGACACCCGTTAGTTCAACTGAAGAAGCGGCTTCTGAGATACATCCGTCAAGCTCCAGTCGTGGGCTTCAACTCGGGGCGTTACAACTTGAACCTGATCAAAATACGCCTTCACTCGTTCTTTGCCTCCGGAGACCGAAGAAACCAAGAATTCAGCGTCATAAAGAGAAGCAATCAATACTTGGCGGTTTACACACAGCACACGGTTTTCTTGGACGTAGTCAACTATTTGGCACCCGGTTACAACTACGCGAATTATTTGTGAGCTTTCACCAGAAACGAAGAGAAAGGTCACTTTCCTTACGAATGGATGACGTCTACCAGGAAACTGGGAAACAGAACACTGCCACCGAGATCGGCTTTTGACAGCAAACTGACGGGCGTCAAAATGTCCGAATCCGACTACGCCGCATGTCAGAAAGTTTGGTCCGACGAGAAGATGCAAACTATGGGAAATTACTTGATCCACTACAACAACAAAGACGTCAAACCTTTCATAGAAGCTCTGAAAAATCACGCTAAATTTTTCCAAGATCGCGGCATTGACATGTTGAAAGACGGGATTTCTCTCGCCAGTTTGACTTTACGGTTCCTCTTCCAAAACCTAGAAGAAGCGTTCACAACGTTCCCCCAGTTCGACGCCGTCCTCCACGCTCTGATCAAAGAAAATCTAGTCGGTGGTCCTTCCATCATCTTCCATAGATTTCACGAGAAGGGCACCACGCGGATAAGGGAGCACAAGTACGGCGAAGAAGCGAGAACGTGCCAGCACATCCTAGGCCTAGACGCTAACTCTCTGTACTTGCGCTGCATGAGCGAAGCGCACTGCACGGGCTATTACGCGGTGAGACGACCTGAGACCGAGTTCAAGCCCGAAATTAGGCAAAGAAACTCTCACAGCGCTTTGGAGTGGTTACGCTTCGTAGAGCACGACTGCGACGTGAAACTGCGCCACGCTTTCAACGGCGACGAGATGGTTCTAGGCTGTCGAAGAATTCGCGTCGACGGGTTTCACGCGGCCTCTAATACGGTTTTCCAGTTTCACGGGTGTTGGTTCCACGCTCACGAGTGCATACCGTCGCACCGATATCAGTGCGCTTCACTGAGGGAGGAGAGACGCGACAGAACGGCTAGAGTAAGCGCTTACTTGAAAGCGCTAGGTCACAAGCTGGTCGTCGTGTGGGAGTGCGAATGGAGAGAGATGAAGCGTCGAGATGAACGGGTTAAGGCCTCCCAACAACACTGGAAGGTTGACGCTTTGAAAGTGTCTCGAAACGCTATGAGCGGGAGCGACATCCTTTCCGCTGTCAAAGACGGGAAAATGTTCGGTTTAGTTCAAGTGGACATCACTACGCCGCCTCACCTACGAGACTACTTCGAAGAAATGACCCCCGTTTTCAAGAACGTGTCCGTTTCAAAATCAGACATAGGACCTCACATGTCAGACTTTGCGCAGGAAGAAAAGCTGTTGAACACGCCTCAGAGATGTCTGATAGGGAGTTACCACGGAAAAAATATTCTCTTGGGAACGCCCCTTCTCAAGTGGTATTTAGAGCACGGTTTGATAGTCACCAAAGTACAGCTTGTCGTAGAATACCTACCTAAACGCTCCTTTGCCGGTTTCGCGGACGAAGTAACGGCGGCGCGAAGACGTGGCGACGTGAACATGAACGAGAAAATTCTGTCAGACTGTTACAAGTTAATGGGAAACGCCACGTACGGTAAAACAATCTGCAACAAAGAAAAACACACGGCGGTGAGATACACTGACAGTCGGAAGTTCGAACTATTGGCCAATTCGTGGCGCTTCAAAAAGGCGTCCGAGTTGAGTTCTGATCTGTTTGAAGTCGAACTACAACCGAAAACAGTCAAGAACAACCTCCCTATTCAAATAGGGTTCATGGTATACCAGTACGCGAAGTTGAAAATGTTAGAGTTCACATACGACTTCTTGGATAGATTCGTCGATTGGCGCGATTATGCTCTTTGTCAAATGGACACCGACAGTCTTTACATGGCTCTCAGTGGTGACACGTTGGATGACCTAGTCAAACCTCACCTGAGAGAGACATACTTCAGAGAGAAACGAAAGTGGATTCCGACAGCGGTGTGCGACATTCACTTAGAGCTTTTCGTGAAGACAAAAACGGAAAGAGTGCGAGAATGGTGTCCGCCGCCCGGCGGATGTTGTGAGAGACGTTACCTTCACGATCTGAGAACTTCGGGGCTTATGAAAGCGGAGTGGGAAGGTGACGGGATCCTAAGTCTCAACCCTAAGACTTACATTTGCTACGATCGAGTCAGCGGCACCGGTGAAAGAAAATCCAAAAAATGGAGTGCAAAAGGTGTACAGAAGAAACAAAACCCTAAAGAACCAGACGACTTCTTGGATGTTCTTCGCAAACGAAAAACTCTCCTTGCGGTAAATAGAAATTTCAAAGTGGTACGAAACAAAATGGCCACTTACACCATAGAGATAGATGGCGTGCGCTACTTGTGTTATTAGCGTTGCGTGCATTCTGACGGTGTGACAACGAGTCCTTTAGAGATATGAAAAAAAATAATAAGTGTGTTATTGATTGATTGAGCGCATCTTTTCAAAAATAGAGTGTTTATCAAGATTGAAAAAAAATAAATAAAAAAATTAAATAAAAATTATTGTTGTGTTTTATTTTCATACGTCTTCTTTTATTAGTAAGTAAAAAAAATTAATTATAACAATTAAGTCGCGTGTCCTCTTAAAGTGTCACTTCCTCCGGTCGCTGCTGATCTCCTCATTAGGGCATGTGACGTCGTCACTTCTAGTCACGTGACTCATCAGGTCACTTCCGGTCACGTGATCCTAAAGACCATCACTTCCTAAACAAAAAAAGTAAGAGACACACTTCTTCCTCTCAAGAGGAAGAAGTGTGTCTCTTGATTAAAATAATTCTTTTCTTAAAAGAGACAAACTCCCCTTAGAGTGCCCCCCCCCTAGAGTGCCCCCTTCCCCCCTCCCCTCCCCTCCCCCCCCACCCACCCGATGCATCCTAAAAGTGCCCCCCTCCCCATGCATCTTAAAGGGCCCCCCTCCCCCCCTCCCCTCCCCTCCCACTCCCCCCTTATACACTCTAAAGAACACTTCTACCTAGTTCAATAAGTCACTTCCAGTCGCTAATAAAAAATAAAATGAAAAAAACAAACTTATATTGTTGTGTTTTTTATTGATTTACAAAAAAAATAAGAGACTCGCCTCCTCCAAAAAAAAAATATATCACATTTTAAAGCGCGTGACCCCTTAAAGACGCTAATCTCTTCATTAAGTCGCGTGACGTCACTTCCGGTCACGTGATCAATCAGGTCACTTCCGGTCACGTGATCCTCAATGAGGTCACAGGACGTCACTTCCGGTTGTCCATTAGGTCATGTGACGTCACTTCCGGTCACGTGACTCATCAGGTCACTTCCGGTCACGTGATCCTAAATTAGGTCATATGACGTCACTTCCGGTCCCCTAAGTAGGTCATATGACGTCACTTCCGGTCCATAAGTAGGTCATATGACGTCACTTCCGGTCACGTGACCAAATGGCGGCCTCTGATTGGCTAACTAGGTCACGTGACGTCACCACTAATCCCCTAAGTAGGTCACTTCCGGTCACGTGACCAAATGGAGGCCTCTGATTGGCTGCATCTCGATTGAGTAAAAAAAAGTACTTAAGCATAGTCCGGTTCCGATACATTATATACTACTGACATGCTGACTTATTTTCTCGCCAAATCGGCTGAGAAAAATTGACTTTTTAAACAAATTTGAACTATTTTCTCATCAAATTGGCCAATTTCCTGAATATCAACTTTTTAGTGCTTTTTGGCATTTTTGACAATGGGCCAATGGACCAATATTCTACCGTTCTCATGCAGGCTTATTGCCTGGTCACATAGGATCCAATGAATGTCCACATATACATACTCCATTCCAGTGTGAAAAGATAGCTGTCACAAGGTGTCACAGGGGGCCAGTCACAGGGGGCCAGTCACAGGGGCCAGTCACAGGGGCCAGTCACGGGGGGCCAGTCACAGGGGCCAAATGGCCACTCAACAAGCAAATTGACCACTCAAAAGGCAGGTATCACCTAGCATCCTATATAACAATTCTATAATATGTTGAGTCTCAATGTTAAAGGATACCTGTCGTATATTTTTACCGGGTCAAAGGGCCAATTTCTTGGGAAAGGGCCATGTGACAGGGGCCAATGGGCAAGGATGTCTTTATCCTAAGGCCAGTTATCATGTGTCAATTTTCACACAGGACCCTATAAATTGCAACATGTATTATGTCGCAATGCTAAAGGATAGCTGTCAGAAGTTGGCATCCATCAGGTTGACAGCGACAGTGAGTTTTTCATTTGGAAAAAGTTTTTTTTTTTCTGAAGACAAAATTTTTTCTTTTTTTAAATCTTTGAAAAAAAAAGATCATTTAGAAAAAAAAACTTCACTTTGAAAAAACCCCACTTCACTTTGAAATAAAAAAACTTCACTTTGAAAAAAACACACTTCACTTTGAAAAAAAACTTCACTTTGAAAAAAACACTTCACTTCAAAAAATATCTTTTTACTTGAGCCTCCTGGGCCACCAAAGTATGGTGTAATAGAAATAATTAATTATTAGAAAAACTAGTGTTACAAAATAATGTTTGCATATTATCTGCCATTCTTTATGGTGATAATCATTCCATGGACTTTAATCACAGGGAAAGTATTTACCCTTCTTTGTCTGTGAAATCACACGGCAGTAGGTGTGCTGTGGTGGTTCTGTTTAGGAGCTCCCTTAGTTCCTGAGGGCACACTTGGAGACATTCTGACACATGTCTCAGAACTTCTTTTCCTAGAGTAAGGTACCACCGAATCTTCTTTAATCTGCCTAGCTGGTCATCGAAAAACTTGTCAATCTTCTTCCAAATTTCCCCCTCCTCACTATTGGCGGCATCATCTTTAAGTAACATTGATGCAACAGCTTCTATGGGCTGGACCTTGGCCTGAAGGTTAACCAGTTCTTGCCTTTGGAAGAACCCTACTTTCCTTTTCCCAGGTGTAGATTGGTGTTGCAGAATGAGTTTGGCCCGAATGAGGATCTGAAGTAGCTCTTGCTGATGCAATTCCTGCTGTAAGATAATTTCGAAAAGTCTCCTCTGTAGTTTCCACTTGTCTGCATTGGAGCAGATGGATACCACAAGTGACTTTTTGTCGTTAAGTGGCATTGTTTCGAAATAACTTGCAGCAAAGAAATCATGCATAGACTCACTTGGAAGGTAAAAAGCTCCTAATAAACTCGGCGTGAAAAAAACCCAACAAGCCTTTGATATTCTGAAATTGTACACCAAGTCTCCTTTGAATTCCTTCAATCCATGAACCAGTACATAGAGGCACATTCTATGAAATCTCCGAAGTTCAGTAACTGTGACTTCCTTCCCTTCTCTCTTTAGAAGGAAGTTTTGAAAGAGAGCTAACAACTTAAAGATGCTAAAGTCATCGTTCTCATCCAGCTCCAGTTCCCCCTCAGACACCAAGGCACAGAAGATGTGCAGCCTGAGGGGGTTGGTGAGGACGGAGTAGAATCTCTCTTTGTGTGTGCGAACATATTGTAGTATTTTCTGGTCATCCCCAAAGTAGGCATTGATGTAGTGGAATGCCTGAGGTACAGAGAATCCTCTTAGGAAAACGGATCTGTCAAAGTCTTGAGTGCTTATTGGACAGAGGCCCATTCTTGCAGTTACCAGTACACGCGGTCCCTGTTTGCTTGTTTGCCTTTCTTTGATGTAAGCTTTGACATCCTTCAAAACCCTCTCATCACTAATTTTGTCTATGTCGTCAAAAAAAACAACCGTACCATTTCCCATTTTGGCTTGATCATAAAGCACCTCCCTTTCTTCCTTTCGACATCTAAGACTGTCACGGATTGCCTCATCTACTGTGCTTGTAATGTTTCTTGCATTGATATATACCAGTAACTGAGTGGTTGGTAACTGGTCATTTATTGCTTGTATTGGGAAATCATGAAGTTGTAATAGCTTGAGTAGCTCCATACTCCACATATAAACAATGTGGTGAGCCAGTGCAGATTTACCCACCCCAAGCTCGCCTTCCAGTCTGATCAGACGTGGAGGCTCCTTCTCACCAGGAAGAGCTAGCAGGATTTCCTCCTCTTTTATCCCTTTCATTTTCCTGTAAAATGTAAACCTACATAATGTGCATCATTTTTTTTAAATAGTGAAAAAGAAGGTTTTATTGGACATGCATATGTATCATACATCTCAAGTAAGGTAGTTTATCAAAGCTGTATGTTGTAGTAACATGAGCAAGGCCTACCCAGTGGGCACAGAACATTGAATCAAGATTGACAAATGGTTGTCAATGTTGATTCAATGTTGATGCAGCGTTGATTCAATGTTGACTTGAATTTTGTGCCCACTGGGTAATTGGACATGCCACCACTTCAGCCTTATAGCAATGTGAAACAGCATCTCATTGACCAGGCGTATCCCACAACAAAATATATGGCTGTGGCCATGGAGCATAGGGCAGTTTTCATTCCCATTGTGGGGGATTGGTTACGAACCCCACAAGGGCCACCTGTAGCAGGGTTGAAGTAGCATATAATAATATTATATATATCTTACCACTGCATTAAGGACTATGTTTGGTTTCCTAAAACAATCCTAATATATTTAATATGTGTAACAGGGCTCCTGACCTGTGTATAAGTAATTTTAATAGAGACCTTTTATATAGCTCATTAGACGTAGGAATATATACATGCATTTGTGGCACTGGTTGAATTGTACCTTGCATCTACTTTCTATGAGCTACACCATGAGTCCTAAAGGTCCCTAATAGTAATACCAACAATATGACAGTTAGGTTACAGCCCTTCCTCCAGCTACCTCCATAAGTAGTATAGTATGTATCGGAACGGGACTATAGTTAAGTACTGTTTATTACTCAATCGACATGCAGCCAATCAGAGGCCTCCATTTTGTCACGTGACCCGTTGCCATGGTAACGTGACCTACTTAGGGCTCTCAGCCAATCAGAAGCCAGCATTCTGGGTGACCTACTGACCTACTTAGAAGCTCTCAGCCAATCAGAGGCCGGCATTCTGGTAACCATGGTAACGTGACCTACTTACGTCACGTGACCTACTTAGGCTCAGCCAATCAGAAGCCGGCATTCTGGTAACTAGGGTAACGTGACCTACTTAGGGTTTGTTTGTAAACAACACCACGTGGCTCTCTTGTTTGTAAACAACACCACGTGACACGTGACTGTTTGTAAACAAACAAACAAAAAAAAGTTATGTAACTTATATATAGAAATAAAAACACAACAAGATAATTTCTTTTCTTTTCATTTTATTCTTTATTTTCATTTCAATCAGAAAAAACACACAAGTTTATGCTTTTTTAGCTTGCTTCTTCGATTTGCAGCAACTCAACAGGCCGCAAAGTCTCACGCCGCCGTCACTCGCACCACCACACCCCGGACGACTTCTCTCCAATAGACATTGCACGACTTTGGATAAATCCAACACCATTTCGGCAAGGCAGAGAATCTTTGCCTCCATGAAACGGCCGCCATCGCAACAACCCGTCACAACAGCATCATCGATAGCTTCTGACTCACGGCCCGGTCGCTCAGCTTTGGGATTTTGCTCATGCGCATGACGCACTTCTTGGGGTTTCTTGTTCGACATGCTTCAATTAGGAAATGAACGCAATGAGGTCCACAGGTGTCAGCAGAAGTGTCTTGTAGTTGAATGCGGTTTCTTTGCCACTTGAACGGAGCAGAGCGTTCCACGAAAGACAAGAACTCCGCACTCAGCGGCGGTAAGCCGAAGGAATCAAAGTAGTACACTTCACCCGTGCTCGACACGTAAAACGCCACCCAATGCTGACCTGGTAAATGTTGCGGATCTGTGTTGCTCACGAAACAAGTGTCTTTGATAGGGTGCTTCGGAATAGTGTCACAAGAGAAAACGCCCAGGAAACGATGTTTTGTGTGAACGTTTTCCTTCAACACTCTGCTTATTTCAAGCGTGTTCATACGATACGCCAAGTACCGCCGTCTTGTCTTCAGTTCATGTGGTAGTCGGTGATGGGGTGTCGATCTCGGGTCAGCTCGACGACGTTGTCGTACACCAAGTAGAGTAGCACCGTTGTTGTCGCTTGTAGCGCCGAGCGGAAACTGACTTCCACCCTCAGCTGACCCGCTCTTATAAGGTTCACGCGACACCCGTCGTGCGATCTGTCTGGGGTTAAGTCGAGGGGGAACACCGTGTAACCGTTCAGGAATTGATCGTATGAAATACCGCAGGAGCGCGCGCCCTCGTACATCCCCGTTTCCGTGTGTAGCGCCAAGTACTCTCTCACGGCCGCTTTGGTCTTAAAGTCGGGCACGTAGGCGTCGTTCGGCACTTTCTGATCGTTCACTATCACTTGAAGCGAGCTGATGTCGTAATGCTTCATCTCGAACGGGTTCTTGGTGTAGCTACTGTTGAAAGCGTCGTGGTCAAGGAAGCAAATCATCATCGACTTGGGAAGCTGGCCTGTGTTGGAGTGCGTGTAGCTGTGATCTCTGTTACCTTGAGGGATGGCGTACGTCGTCACCTCCACTCTGTTCACCGGGTAGTCGAAGGGCCCGTGTTCTATCACCGCTCTCTCGTGCGTTTCCCCTACAGCGTCCGCCACCAGCACGCGTCGCACGTAGAGCTTTGCTTTGTAGATCTTCAAGCTGTAGCCTCCGTCAGCGGCGCACATCAGATAGAAAGAGGGCGCCGCTTGTTTCAGAGTGAGATTGATTTCTGTCTCTCCAACGATGAGCTTCGGTTGATGAGCCAGGTCAAAGTGCAGTCGCGCCATCAGCGAAAAGCGCTTGTTGGAGATTAGCTTCTTGCGCGCTTTGTACCCCGCATTCGCGTCAGTCAACGTGTCAAACTGACCGGGCGTATCTTCATGCCACCCCTGGGCGCTCATGACGCCGTCCTTCACGTCTTTGTTGTAGTTGAGTAACCCTTCCAAGTAAGCTCGGTAAGGGTAGGTCTCGGTGTTGCCAGACACTTTGAAACCGCCGATGGAGACTTGGACGTCTTTGAAGAGCGAGTGAGCCAAGTTGTTCACCGGAGCTACCGCGTCGGTGTCCTCGATCGCCGCTCCGTTCGCTTTCAGCACTTGACATTCCAGATGAAGGTAATTCTCGTTCAGGTCTGTGTACTCTTGCGACTTGTTGATGGTGAAATTTATGTTACCTCCATCCTCTAAAGAGTTTTTTGTTTCTATCCCCAGGAAAGACGACTTTAAGATAGTAGTCTGAGTCGGCGCTACGGTGTGCAGGTCGAGCTCAGAGAGCGCGCACTCGTTACTGCTCTCGTGTACGTAAGCCATTGTGTTCTCTCTTCACGCGGCCGACAGACTGACGCTGGCCGCCTCCAGTCTTTTTATTTATACCTGAACGCCTAGGCGCTTACCGGTCGAATACATCCCCTCTACGTCTCTTGCAAGAGCCACCGCCCGTCTGAGGAGAATGCCGGCGACGTTTCGACCCTTTCTTAGACGCGACAGGCGTCTTTCCTCCCGAGAACTCCGTACTCGCCAGTCTCTTCAGAGCGCCTGCGCCTCGGTCTTTCACGCTGCTCTTTAAAGTCCGACCCGCCAGCACATCTTTAGCTACGCCCACACCGGCGCGGAGCAGCGTTTTTCCCATCGACTTCAATAGCGGGGTAGCCGAGCGCATCAGACCTAACAGAGCGCCGCCCAAACCGTGCCCGCTCTGGAAAGAGCGCCTGCTGTACACGTTGACGCCGTTGCCCAGCTGCGCGTTGTAGTAATCGCTGTACCCTCTGCCGACGGTGCGCCTGGGTGGAAAGTACGGAACGCGTTGACGCATCATTTTTCTCTCTTTCAGCGCTCAATAGGTCTCAGATGAAGTGTCACGGTCACCTCGCCTCTACCGAATGGGATGGAATGACCGGATCGGTCTCTTAAATAGATGCCGACCTCGGTAAACCTCTTGGATTTCAAGGGGAAATAATCCAAATGGGGAAAACTGATAGCTTGCACGCCACCTCGACGCTTTCCGCCTCTGTCCACCGCCACGCAGCGCAACAGCGGCACTTGCATGTCGCCCACACGTCTCTCCTGGATCATGTCGGTGTATATGTACACAGAGTGCACGTCCCCGTAAACATCCATCGAGTAGGCGCCGGTAGTCGGCGACGCGAAACACGTCTTCTCTCCGAAGCCTAGAACGCATGCGAGATGCTGACTCAGCAGGACAGCACAGTGTCTCGGCGGTTTGATGGTGACGCGTTTCGTCTTGGCGTCGTACGATAAGATCCGCATCGGTTTGAGCAAGAAGCTGTCGCCCTCTAGTCTGTCATCTCGCAACGTCTCACTCAAGCGCTCGATTAGGGTGTGGTTGCTTCCGGTGAAAATAGGAGGTATCTCGAATATGTTTGGCATGAAACTGCGCACTCCCATGTCCTTCTCCATCTTTTCGATCATCTGTCTTGCTTGATGGCTGATCGTCTTCTTCTTCACCGCCGGGGACAAGAACTGCTTGTATACGGCATTCGTCTGTCTCAAGTCGACCTCTCTCTTGAACCTTTTTGTTTCCGGTTTCAATTGCTGCTCTTCCGACGTGTCTGATATCTCTTCCACCGTTACATAGCTCGCTTCCTTCCAGCTCAGCGGGAATTTTGAGCTGAACGTTAGCTTGCTCAGACCGTTCGCGTTTTTCATTCTCTTCCAGTCTACCTGTGGTTTTTTTCCTTCGGAGAATTTAGTTTCTTTTAAAACCTGGATCGCCTCCTCTAGCGAACCTTTGGTGCGCAGAGGAACAACGATGATCAAGTCGTCGTCGTGCACGTTAGTCCATTCTGTAGGGAGGATGATCTCAGTCAGAGCCGCTTCGTACGCTTCGGGCAGAAGGAGCGGCGAGTCGAAGTGAGTTCGGAAAGACGTCAAGCTGTTGTCAGGATAATACTCCATAGAGCTGTTGCTAGGTAGAGTGATGTTCATTTTTTTTTTTTTTTTTTTTCTACGTTATTTTTTTGACGGGGATCCACTCGTTGAACTTGTCGTCGTAACCTAACCAACGTACGAAAGCTAACTCTTTACCGTCGACGGTCTTGCGGCGCAACACCTCGTCTATCAGGTAGTTGTTGTCGTAACGACTCTTGTACACCTTCTGAACCTCTTCCGGGTAGAAGACGCCTTTTATCTCCTCGCCCTTGTCGTCTTTCAGCTCGAACCCTCTGCTTCCCAACGTCTTAGCAACGTCGACCACTTCCTCGCGCCAGTTTCCCTCGTACCCTTTGTCGAAGGCGCCTTTAGTTCTCAACATCCTCACTCTGTCACCCGGAGCGATGACGTCGACGGCGGACGTCTTTGTTTTTTTCTTCTTTTTCCATATTTCGTCGATTTGTTTGTTAGTTGGGAGATCTTGTCGGTAGAAAACTGTTTCGCTGTTTTCCGAGCTGACTTGAGCCGGCGCCATTTTCAACGTCTTGTGGTGAGTGCGATTGTAAGAAGACACTACATGGTGCAGTACGTTTACGTAGCGATACGTGCGCTTGTGTGTGAAATAACGCCACAGCTTCTCCTTCAGACTGCGGTTCAAGCGCTCCACTAGACTAGCTTTGATGTCGTCGTTCTCGCCAGTGAAGAACTCTATGCCCTCGCTCTTCAAGTGATCTTGAAAGATCTTGTTCAAAAACTCTTTCCCCTTGTCTGTCTGAACAGTGCGCGGTCGTCTCTCGCCAGTGCCTGTCATCTCTCGGAAGGCCTCGGTGACATCAGCGCCGCTCTTGGATTTAATGGGAACGGCCCACGCGTACCTAGAGAAAACGTCGATCGCCGTCACCACGTACCGGAAGCGGTCGTTGTGAGACGCCAAAGCTTGCATGTCCATCAGATCTATCTGCCACTGCTGATCGATTGCGCCGGTTATAGTCTTGTTCCTTGCGAATTTTCTCCGAATGGGTTTATGTTTAGTGTAGGCGTCCAGCGACACTAAAGCATCTCGGATGACGGCCGGGTTCAGGTGGCGAAAATGATGTTTCTGGAGTTTAGTCACGCTAGTGAAACTGGAGGGCGCTTTGACGTCGGTAAATCTAGCTACTACGCGCTTCTTTTCTTTTTCCTTCTTGGTCAGTCTCTTCACTGGTTTGCCCATGGTGGGCCTGTTGAGGGCGTGAACGACGAGCTCGCCGCTAGGCGGTTGCGCCCTCTCCTTTTCTTACTCGCCACGCTCCTATAGGAAGTCGGAGTTTGGAAAAGTTCACTGTCGTCCTCCTCGTCGTCAGAGGATTGATCGTCCACCTGGAGAGAAGAGTCTGCTGCTGCTACTGCTGCTGCTGCTGCTGCTGCTTCTCTTTCTTCCGAGTCGAAGCTCGGTCGTTTCCGACCTCTGTCAGCAAGCCGTGTGTCCAAACTTCGGCCAGGTCCGCTCGCTTTATACAGATGGTTTCCGATCAAGGAGTCTGTGGGAACTGCTTCGCGCAGCGCTTTCGTGAACGGCGAGTAGCCCGCCGGTCTGGGCGCCGTCTTCCTGAACCTGGCAGCGTCGTTCAGTAAGTCCACTATGTTGATGCGATGCTCAGGTGGTATTCTCCGACCCGACATCTCGCGCACCGCACCGTCCTCGTTCCACTTGATCACACCGGATTTCTCCAATTGTTTGTACAGCGCCACGGTCCGAGTGCGATTCCTCTTGGGAACTTGGTTCACCAACCGCTCGAGTAGGGACGCGCTGGCCTCTTCAGCAGACTGACGGAGGTGAGCCGGGGGCGAAGAAGAGTAGGACGAAGAGATGTTGCTGTTGTGGGGATTCGCGAGAAAAAATTGCAATCTATTCAACAACCTTCGGTATTTCAACATTTTCTCGCGCGATTCCAAAGTGGGGTCGTTCAACACTAAATCCAAGTCCCTGTAGATAAACTGTAGCACCTGGTGCAAGGCCGCGTCGGGATGAAGGGACTGTTCTGCCTGCTTGTGGTAATAGGCCATGTCGGCAGGTAGGCGGGCGGCGGTGGCAGGAGCGGAACTCTCGTTCTTTTCAGTGCGCTCATCAGGAAGAGGAGGAAGGTTTGGAGCAGTAGAAGTACTAGCAGCAGCGACTGCAGTAGTAGCAGCGCTAGTAGTAGCAGCAGCAGCGGGCACATGATGAAGTAGACCTGCTCGTGATGATTTGTAGAGCGTCTCAGGATCCACGAGCGCTAAACGTTTGTAGTGTTGTTGCTGCTCTGAGTCCGTCATGGGGACGACGGTGGCAATGACGCTGGTGGTGGCGGTAGTGGTGGTGGTGGTGGTGGTGCTGTCGGCGAGTAGGTGTCGAATGAGGTGTCTCATATACGGAGAATGCTCTTTATAAGCGGTAAGGCCATCCCTATGAGAGCCGGAATGAGGAAACCTCCCTCTTGTACCAAGACGCGTCTCTTTTTTTTGATGGGCGTAGATTTTTTGCCGACCTCCCTCAACACGTCAGCCGATTCTCGAAGCTTGTCCAGTTGTTTGTCGCTGAGCGGGAAGTTCCCTACCAGTAAATTGTGACAGATCTCACTTAACGCTGCGATCAGATCGTCGCTTCCAGAGTCTATTAGATGCAAGCAGTCCTTTGGCGAGCACTTAGCTAAGTGCTTGAGAGTACCAAAGTGTCTTTCGAGTAGATGAGAAGACATTTTTTTGCTACTGCTTTCTCTTGTTCTTTTTTTTGTCTAGCGGTACGAACACTAGCTGAGAGTGTATGGACGTCAAAGAGGAGCGTATTCTCAGATCGTCAGGTGTTGACTGCTTGAAGTCCAGAAGGAGGTATGAGTGAGGTCGCTTGAGTTCATGGGTAAATATACTAGAGAGGGCCGCCGCGTTGGACGGAAACACCTGGCGAGACAGACTAGCTATTTGCCCCATGTCGCGCGGGTTCTTGAAAACGATCATGTACCGAGCGTTCAGACTCATAGTTCGAAAGTCGGGTGATTTCTGGAATAGGTTCTGAGTGATGTATATGACGCTCACGTTCCAGTGATGCGAGTATTTAGTAAAGATGTCGGCTACCACTTGCTGATTGGAACTGCTCATCAGATCGTCCAATATCAGTAGAGTGTGGGGTCGTAAAGCGTCTTCTGCTACTTCCACGTCTCCCGCTATAGACTCTTTGCTAGGAAGACCTTCTCTGAATTCCACACCGTACTGATTTTGCATTTTTTCAAACAGAGGTTGCCACTCGCCGTAATGGTAAAAAGTCTTTTCCACCGGCGGCGTGACCAAATTGTTCACGTCGCTCAGAAATTGATCCACCAAGCGCGATTTTCCACAACCCGACGGACCGCTAATGATACAACTAAAGGGTCCTTGTAGTCGAGCGTCGAAATGAATTTCTGTGAAGAGTTTGCTTTTACTACTGGACATTTTTTTTGTTTTTTTTCAGGACGCGTCAGAGAGCGGTTGTGTGTCTGACTGTCTGCTGTGTTTCTCACTCGAACGGTCGGTAGTGAATGGTTGTGGAGAAAAGTCAGCCGACCTTTTTATTGATACCGGCCGGTGTCACAGTAGCGGCGGCAGAAGTGACTTTTTTTTCTTTTTTTTTTGCGATAAAATTCTATTTTCACTCAATAGTCATAAATGTTTGTATCAGACTCCAGAGGAGTCTGATACAAATATTTATTTATTTTTTTAAAAAAGAAGAAGAGGAGGAGGAGGAGGAGGAGGAGGAGGAGGAGGAGGAGGAGGATGAGATTAATTTTTCTTTTTTTTTTTTTTTTTTTTTTTTTTGATCATTTAGGCAAAGCTCGTCGCTTTGCCGGTTTTTTTTCTATTTCTGTGTTGTGACACGATCGTCTCGAAAAAGCAATAAGGCGTGTGAGCGCGGCGGTGACAAATACATATTGGAGCGTATGGTTTAAAATAGTGCGTCCCTATCTTCTTCAATTCGGCTGCGTTGCAATATACGGGATAACAAGTGACGACGTCGAAACGTTTAGAGACCGTGTTCACGTCGGCCACAACGCGCGCCCACCGAGTGGGAGCTGCAGTCGCTCCCAAGAAACCGATCGGCTTGTCGAATCGTTTCATAGCACTTATTCTCACTTTATAAGAGGAGGCAGGGTGAGGAGAGTAGCGGCGCTCTTTCTTTTCATGAAACGCCCAACGAGTGGGGGCGCTGAGAGCGGCTGTTATGCAATAGTAGAGTAAATGCTGTTCTGAGAAGACGGCTCTCGGCCATGTCGCTACGTTTTCCTTTTCCGCTCTTGTATAACGACGATGGCGCTCAGCTTTGCATTTCTCGAGAATTCGGTACGCTTCAAGAGAAGCGTGAACCTCAACTACGTGACGCTCTCTCCTTTGAGATAAAAAAATAGCCGGGCAGTTGAGGAGAGCACTTTGTTCGCGCGACCGTCTTTTAGAAACTCGCGCCCTCTGCAGCGCCATATTTCTTTCCTCCGAAACAAAAAAGACTGAGTGAAAATAAAAATTTTTAAAAAACAAAAAGCTCAAACAAAAAAAATAAGCAATAAGCAGACTCAGCTCGAAATTCCCTGCTGGTGTGATGGCGGTGACTGCAGGCGGTGGCGGCGGTCGGCTGGCCGGCGGTGGCGGTGTCGGCGGCGATGGTAGAAGGGTGTGTGGAAAGAGAGACGCATCTCAGTCTTTTATAGGAGCGGCGAGTCTGACATTTTCAGCTGTCGCATGCTGACCTGCTGCTATCATAAGAGAAACAAAAGCTCTAATCACGCTTTTCAGCTGGATCCTTCCACCCCGCCAGACATGGATCCAGATGGGAAGGTGGTTTAAAATTAAATCCGTGTACCGACTGTCATACAATAGAGTAATTAGTTGAACGCGTGTTACCTGTATAAAGGATTAGCGGGTCATGGGCTCAGCGTGTGTATAGAAAAACAACTACAGGTAGCGTGAACAAAGCGACCCCCTCCCTTTCTGTCACTCTCTCTGTGACTAGAGGGTGTGCGTGTGGTAAGCGGCTTAAATCTAAAGAAAAACAAATCACCCTCTCCTGTCGTCAGCAGTCAGCCGGCCGGCGGCTGGAAAATGCGATTAGAGGGATGATGAGCCGCGTAGTAAGCGACTTAAGGCTGATCTAAAGACCTGCCGTGAGGGGGCAGCTGGCCGGTGGCTTGAAAAAAAAGGGGGGGGAGTAAGGGTATATAAGGGGGAGTGAAACCGTATTCGGCATCGTCATCATCGTTCACGCTACTACTACTACTACTACTACTACTACTACTACTACCACCACCAGCACCGCGCCTCAATTTGCAGATCCCCATGATGGAAAGTTGCTACCGTGACATGAAGCGGAATGACGAAGCGGCGCGCGAATGTGAAGCTGATGCTGTAGCCTCTGCTACTGCTGCTGCTAGTGCTGCTCAGCGTGCTACTGCTGCATTTACTGCGGCTGTTAGTGACGCTGGTTGTGATGACGTTGTTGTTGTTGCCGCTGCGGCTGTGACTGCTGCTGTTGCTGCCGCCGATGCAGCTACTCATGCCACCGATGCCGACGCTGCTGCTGCTGATGCTGTTGCGGCTGCCGATGACGCCGCTGATAACGCTGCTAGTGCCCGCTCTGCCGCCCTTGCTACTGTCGCTGCTGCTGTTGTTGCTAATGCTCACGCTACTGCTGCTACAGCTGCTGCTACTGCTGCTACCGCTGCTGCCGAGGCTGCTGCCGCTGCTGCCGATGCTGCTGCCGATGCTGCCGATGCTGCTGCCGATGCTGATGTTAGCAGTCGCGTCGACAAAGAATCGTCATTTGTCACTCTTAAACCTCCAGTTGAACGCGCGACGAGTAGTAGGGCTACCAACGCGACGGCCGGATGGTGCAACTGGTGTCGTCGCTTCTGCTCGTGCGCTTGCTTTTCTTCCAGTCCTACCTGCTGCTGCTACGGTATGATAGTGTTATAGTGTTTGAATGAGAACGCGCGTAGTTACACATAGACGCTGTAACAGATGTGCTTTTTTTTTTGAAAATATAATTTTAACATAACATGGAACTTGTTGTGTTTATTTTCTATATATAAGTTGTTTGTTTACAAACAGTCACGTGTCACGTGGTGTTGTTTACAAACAAGAGAGCCACGTGGTGTTGTTTACAAACAAACCCTAAGTAGGTCACGTTACCCTAGTTACCAGAATGCCGGCTTCTGATTGGCTGAGCCTAAGTAGGTCACGTGACGTAAGCAGGTCACGTTACCATGGTTACCAGAATGCCGGCCTCTGATTGGCTGAGAGCTTCTAAGTAGGTCAGTAGGTCACCCAGAATGCTGGCTTCTGATTGGCTGAGAGCCCTAAGTAGGTCACGTTACCATGGCAACGGGTCACGTGACAAAATGGAGGCCTCTGATTGGCTGCATGTCGATTGAGTAATAAACAGTACTTAACTATAGTCCCGTTCCGATACATACTATACTACTTCCATAGCTCAGTGAGATAAAGTGTTAGACTATGATAGGGAGGTCTCAAGTTCAATTCCCAGTCAGGCTTGTGTATAAGTAGGGAAAGGCTGTTTCTTTGAGTTTTGAATTCTTCTAATAAACATAATATTATGAAAATCTACCTATACTATATTTTTTAAATATAATTTTATGTTAGGTTAGTTTAAGTAAATTACTTAAATAAACCTTCAGGAACATTTGAATAACATATAGATAACGTGTATGAACATTCATTTATGTGTAATAAATTGAAATAACCCTTACATCGGAATGTTATTCTACGTGTCTACGTAGTGAAATAACTTTATCGTAACCAAGAGAATAACTTTATCTAACGAGATTCCCCTTTTATTTCATACATGAAAATATTCAAATGTATAATACTGCACAACAGTGTATATTTTCCACATGAGTATGCAATACCTAAGGTTAATATCTATATTGATCAATACATCACTTGGTGGTATATTATATATCGCACCATTGCAGGGGAGCCCTCTAGTGGCAGGAATATGGTGATCAATGTTACGACCTTTGCTGATCTACATGTCATGGACACCCTAAGGCAAAAAAAAAAAAAGGTGTGTTTCAGGCAACATGGTCCAAAAATTTAGGGTAGGTAGGTCGGATTTTTTTTTTTTTTTTTTTTTTTTTTTAAATGTTGGAGGTACCTTGAATGAGTCAAGAACTGCCACATCGACTCGCGGGTCATCAAGAGGACTCAAAGATTCCTACTATAACTAGGAATGTCATGAAATTATTGGACATTCTTGTAAAAAAGCAATTTCCTGAGCATGTACAGTGAATTAGGCATCTTATCTGTTCTTCCTTACCAAAAAGTTCCTAAAATTTCCGAAAAAATATGAAAATTTTGCTAAAAAAAAAAAAATTCTCCAAAATCGGAAAAAAATGCTAGGGTCGGCCCTTTTTTTGAACTAGGGTCGGGTTGCCTGAAACACACCTTTTATTTTTTTTGGCCTAAGGTGGTCTGCAGTGACGACCTTCATTTAGGCCTGGGTTTTCAGTGTAGAGGAATGATTAAAACATATTATACCCGTTCTTGTGCTGCTATAAGTAATTATTTCTTAACCTCATATCAGTCTACTCATATCTGATATTTGGTACTTAAATACAATAGGGATTCGTATACATACCCATGCTTGTCTTCACATAGAAGGTCAAATTCTGTGTAGAATCGTAATGTATCTATAGTCGATGCAGAGTATCCTAGATCATACATATTCCTCCTCATCATCGTCCTCTTATAGTTCTCGCAGAGGTTAAATAAAGCTGGAAGAGGAATCATAATGAGAGAAAGTTATGGAAATAATGAATGGGCTGTTCAACTGCTGACCACTTGAACAAATGGCCATTGTCTCGTTTAAGGGAATGTGTGACATCGTAAATATCTAGTGGTTATCCACGTTGTGAGTACCCAAAAAAAGATAACAATCTTATAAGACTTAAGATAGATAATGCTTCTGTCTATTGTACCATGACGACTTTTAAATATCACTTGCACTAAGTGGAAAAATATAGCAACTGATGTGACGCCAAGTAGACCAGGTTTTGGTATCATGGAAGGTATATCTTGATCATGCATACATTATCTCTATGTCTATTTATTTTCAAAATACCTTTTTTGAGCTCCTCTGGGAAGTAATTGCTTGGTTCTAGTCCTATGTCTCTTATAAGCTGTGTCTGCTGCGTGAGAGCACAAGCCCTGAGCAGACCGTGCAGCTGCCACATCATGGACCTGTGCAGAAACTGGACAAGCCTGTCAACGATGACTGGTCTTGGAGCCACATTCTGGGTAAAATGAGATTATCTACTAGATTTGCGAAAGTGAGAATAGCCTCTTTTTGTGTGGAATAGGCAATATCTATTTGCCAAATGTAAATTAAAGGGAGTCACGTGACCCCCGATGCTGTTAACTGATTAATCCACGAATAACTGTGTGTTAATATACGTTCTAGGAGAGATACCCATCTTTGCTATGCCCATCCATGATAGCCCCTCTGTAATGCAAAAAGGGTAAATGGGGTTGAAGCGGTGGCTTTCACAATGGGTATATCATATTTGATACAGCGGGAGGGTATGGGCATGTTACCATGGATACAGCGTGGGGGTATGGGCATGTTACCATGGATACAGCGTGGGGGTATGGGCATGTTACCATGGATACAGCGTGGGGGTATGGGCATGTTACCATGGATACATCAAGGGTGTATGGGGGTGTTACCATGGATACATCAAGGGTGTATCGGGATGTTACCATGGATACATCAAGGGGGTATGGGGGTGTTACCATGGATACATCAAGGGTGTATGGGGGTGTTACCATGGATACATCAAGGGTGTATCGGGATGTTACCATGGATACATCAAGGGTGTATGGGGGTGTTACCATGGATACATCAAGGGTGTATCGGGATGTTACCATGGATACATCAAGGGTGTATGGGGGTGTTACCATGGATACATCAAGGGTGTATCGGGATGTTACCATGGATACATCAAGGGTGTATGGGGGTGTTACCATGGATACATCAAGGGTGTATCCGGATTTTACCATGGATACAGCAAGGGTGTATGGGGGTGTTACCATGGATACAGCAAGGGTGTATGGGGGTGTTACCATGGATACAGCAAGGGTGTATGGGGGTGTTACCATGGATACAGCAGGGGGGTATGGGAGTGTTACCATGGATACAGCAAGGGTGTATGGGGGTGTTACCATGGATACAGCGTGGGGGTATGGGCATGTTACCATGGATACATCAAGGGTGTATGGGGGTGTTACCATGGATACAGTAAGGGTAGATGGGGGTGTTACCATGGATACATTAAGGGTGTATGGGGGTGTTACCATGGATACAGTAAGGGTAGATGGGGGTGTTACCATGGATACATTAAGGGTGTATGGGGGTGTTACCATGATTACAGCAAGGGTGTATGGGGGTGTTACCATGGATACAGCAAGGGGGTATGGGGGTGTTACCATGGATACATCAAGGGTGTATGGGGGTGTTACCATGGATACAGCAAGGGTGTATATGGGTGTTACCATGGATACATCAAGGGTGTATCGGGATGTTACCATGGATACAGTAAGGGTGTATGGGGGTGTTACCATGGATACAGCAAGGGTGTATGGGGGTGTTACCATGGATACAGCAAGGGTGTATGGGGGTGTTACCATGGATACAGCAAGGGTGTATGGGGGTGTTACCATGGATACAGCAAGGGTGTATGGGGGTGTTACCATGGATACAGCAGGGGGGTATGGGGGTGTTACCATGGATACAGCAAGGGGGTATGGGGGTGTTACCATGGATACAGTAAGGGTGTATGGGGGTGTTACCATGGATACAGCAAGGGTGTATGGGGGTGTTACCATGGATACAGCAAGGGTGTATGGGGGTGTTACCATGGATACAGCAGGGGGGTATGGGGGTGTTACCATGGATACAGCAAGGGGGTATGGGGGTGTTACCATGGATACAGTAAGGGTGTATGGGGGTGTTACCATGGATAGAGCAAGGGTGTATGGGGGTGTTACCATGGATACAGCAAGGGTGTATGGGGGTGTTACCATGGATACAGCAGGGGGGTATGGGGGTGTTACCATGGATACAGCAAGGGGGTATGGGGGTGTTACCATGGATACAGCAAGGGTGTATGGGGGTGTTACCATGGATACAGCAGGGGGGTATGGGGGTGTTACCATGGATACAGTAAGGATGTATGGGGGTGTTACCATGGATACAGCAAGGGTGTATGGGGGTGTTACCATGGATACAGCAGGGGGGTATGGGGGTGTTACCATGGATACAGTAAGGGGGTATGGGGGTGTTACCATGGATACAGTAAGGGTATTGTATTGTATTGTAATTTCATTTATTTATCCTGGCAGAATGTTGGCCTAGAAGACCGTATTATACATACACCAGCATTTTCCGATGGGCGGAGGTAATATGGGCAAGTAAGCCCTTTTAATATTGAAAAATAGTAAGGAAACACTCATTTAAGAGTGTATCCCTACTATGTATACCTTACCTAGCCATTTTTTATAAAAAATTTATTAGGATTTTTTACTACTAATGGCGTTTCGCCATGACTAAGTTAGTACACATGTGTCCTAACATAGGATTTCTCCTTAGAGGAGAAGAAAAGAGGGATAGGACCCAAGTTAGGTAATAACTTGGGTAGAGTAAGAGAAATGTACAGTATCATAGATTTCATGAGATAATATATATCTCCAGTTAAAGTTAACTGGGGATAAAATTAAATATCCTATATATGTGGATGTGTTTCATAAGAAACACACACCCATATATGGACATATGTATGCAAGGGCTAAATTAAATTATAAATGTTATATCTTTACTTCAGGTGGAGTGTGCTGGGGGGGGGGTGCGCGAAAAAGGAACCTTATGTCCAGGGGGGAGGGGGGGGGGGGGTACTCAACGCTGTAGCCTTGGGATGTCAGGAAAGGCCATAATTTTTACATTGTAAATATCATCATTCCACTGCCTGAATTGATTTTCTTCTTGAATAGCTCTTGTTTCTATCTCAAAAGAATTCCATCTTGTTGCTAGCCTGTACTCTAAGCTTTTCCTGTAAACAGGATTTAATGACCTGGTGACCTTTAATAACCTTTCATCATGAGCTCGCGTTCTGATGGGTCTCCTGTCAATGAGATTAATGTTTAATGATTGGATGAATGATTTATGAGATAAGTGATATTGCCTCCTATCTTCCATATAATTTAGTTTGGCAACCTTGAGAAGTTTTTCTGTATTTATTGTCCCTCTATGACTAAGTGCAGTCCTTAAGGCTTTGTTAATGGCAGTTTGTATCTTGGAATATGAGTTTTGTTGGCAGTCATATAGATGATGTCCCCATAATCTGTTACAGGGAGAATCATTGTTTTAAGGACATCAACTGCTGCTTTCTCTGTCATATTCTTCCTTGAATGCCTGAACAAATATGTTTTATAATCTACATTTTTCTCAAGGATATCAATATGTTTGTTAAATTTTAACTTATTATCTAGCGTCATTCCAAGGTATTTGTATGTAGGGGCAAAGTCTACTAGGTCACCGTTAATTATAAGGGCTTGTCCAGAGTTTTGGTCGAGAAATTCATTGCTTTTGTTTTCTTAGTATTTAATGAAAGTTTATTATCTAGACACCATTTTGATATTTTTTCTAGGTCCTGATTTATTTTTCTTTCCGTGGTATTGTCTGATGGGGAGTGTCTGATGTATATTACAGTGTCGTCAGCATAATGTTGACAGTCTAAGTGATTTAAGGAAAAATTCATATCATTAATATAAAGTAGAAATAGTAGGGGTCCTAATACAGATCCTTGGGGGACGCCACATGTTAATATACATTCATTTGAGATAATACCATTTGCTTTGGTTGATTGTTTTCTATTTGTTAAATAGTCAGTGATCAGTGCTATCGCACTTTGATCAAATCCCATTTTTTCAGTCTTTTTTGCTAAAATTTTGTGGTCTAAAGTATCAAATGCCTTTTTGAAGTCTAAAAATATGGCTGTTGTACATTGGTCTACATTTAATCCTTGGTATATCCTATTTGTTAATTTAGTGAGACTGTCTAATGTGCTTCTATTTGGCCTAAATCCATCTTGGTTTTCATTTAGAAGATTTTCATGATTAAGGTACGTTATAATTTGTTTGTGAATTATTTTTTCTGTTATTTTAGATGGCAAGGGCAATATGGATATTGGACGGAGATTGCTAACATTTGAGGCATCACCTCCCTTAGGGAGGGGAGAGACAAGAGCCACTTTCCATTTGTTTGGAAATGTACAGGACCTAATGACTAGATTAACTATATGTGTAACTAGGTAGGGGACTGCTAACATAGCATCTTTAAGTGCCCTGGTAGAAATGTGTTCAACCCCTGAGGATTTGTCTACTTTAAGTTTTTTAATTAATGGAATTATTTCTTCTGGGGTACTAACCTGAAAGCTAAAGTTACTTTTTGCTTCCTCACCCTGGAAGGTCCAAGGCGAGTTCATATTTTTAGCTAAATTAGATCCTATTTCTGCAAAAAAAGAATTTATATAGTCAGCTGTGTCTTTATCTGGAATAGGGGTGTTATCTAATTGATTGATTAAATTAAACTTAATATTTCTGGGCTTGGGATTAACAAGTTCATTTATTGCTTTCCAATAATCTTTTGGTTCCTTCTTATTATTGTTAAACTTTTCCTGAAAATATCCCTGTTTGGCCTCTCTACAGGCTTCTCTGGCTAGCCCTTGAAGATAATCAGAGATTCTTCCATCATCAATGTTTTGTGTCCTCCTGTATTTATTTATAGCATAATTTTTATCCTTAATTAATGTTAAGATGTGGCGGTCCAACCAGGGTTTCATTTTTTGCTTAAAGTTGAAGTTTTTTATAGGGCAGGTAATATCCAATAGGAAACTTAGTTGAGTGACATAGATGTCCCATGCTTTTTCAGGGCATTGACAATTTAACATCTCATCCCAATTGGAGGAGTTTTTTTATGCCCATTGTGAAGCTGTATGTATCATAGTTCATGTAG
This sequence comes from Harmothoe impar, assembly GCA_947462335.1. Taxonomy (NCBI): domain Eukaryota; kingdom Metazoa; phylum Annelida; class Polychaeta; order Phyllodocida; family Polynoidae; genus Harmothoe; species Harmothoe impar. Next base: position 87,531,833 of record OX381706.1, read on the forward strand.
CTCCTGCCAGTGAAGGCTAACCTTTCTATGGGTACATGTACATGTTCCCTTGTCATGTAGATGAGTTCATGGTCACTAAGCCCTGGAGTAATGATACCATTAGCTTTAACATGAGGTGAATTAGTAAATATAAGATCAATGGTTGTGGGTTCCCCATTTGGGTTAAAATGTGTATTCCCTTTAATTAATTGCCTAAGGCCCAGTGTTGTCATATTTTGCTTTAATTTTTTCCCATCACCCGCATTAGTAAATTTGTAGTTTATGTTAAAGTCTCCCAGCATAATAATTTCATTATTTTGGTAGTGCCTAAAGAAGTGATTTAATTTATTATTGAGAATTTCCAAAGCCACATTAACTTTACCTGAAGGTGGTCTATATATGTTAAAAATAGATAGCTTTTTATTATTCCCTTTTTTAATTGTGAATACTTGCATTTCTAAGTCTTCTACACGGACACTATACTTGTCTGTTAGGTTTAATCCTATAGTAATATCATCCCTTATATAGGCCATTAATCCTCCACATTTTTTATCAATTTGCCTGTCCAACCTTATGAGATTGTAGCCTTCTATATATAAATGATTATCTGGAACCTTATCCTTAAGCCAAGTTTCCGAGATTGTTAAGCAATCAATGGATTTATCTCTCATAAATGTAGTAAAATCATCAAAAGTTTCTTCTGAGAAGATACTCCTAATGTTCAAATGGCAGACATGTTGGCCTCCTGACCGCGTTAGGCTAAGAGAAGAGATCCTGGTCCCCTACCCATTTGGACTGGTTCCTAACGCACTCCCCAGACCCCAGCACACCCTCCCATATACTTAAGATATAATCCAGGGCTTTGCTTCTGGAGCTACCTGGGGGGGGGGTTAAATTTTGGAAAAGATTTCATAATCTAGGGGCGGGGGGGACGGAAGTGAGGGGGAGGGGCACTCTTTACGGTAAATAATGTAAGGGATTTCCTACCGTATTCCATGTGAAAATACTTGCTCAATTTTGAATAGACACAGCAATCTGGATCATGTGTATGTGGGTGTTACCATGGATACAGTAAGGGTGTATGGGGGTGTTACCATGGATACAGTAAGGGTGTATGGGGGTGTTACCATGGATACAGTAAGGGTGTATGTAGGTGTTACCATGATTACAGCAAGGGTGTATGTAGGTGTTACCATGGATACAGTAAGGGTGTATGTGGGTGTTACCATGGATACAGCAAGGGTGTTTGGGGGTGTTACCATGATTACAGCAAGGGTGTATGTAGGTGTTACCATGGATACAGCAAGGGTGTATGGGGGTGTTACCATGATTACGGCAAGGGTGTATGGGGGTGTTACCATGGATACAGCAAGGGGGGTATGGGGGTGTTACCATGGATACAGCAAGGGTGTATGGGGGTGTTACCATGGATACAGCAAGGGGGTATGGGGGTGTTACCATGGATACAGCAAGGGTGTATGGGGGTGTTACCATGGATACAGCAAGGGGGTATGGGGGTGTTACCATGGATACAGTAAGGGTGTATGGGGGTGTTACCATGGATACAGCAAGGGTGTATGGGGGTGTTACCATGGATACAGCAAGGGGGTATGGGGGTGTTACCATGGATACAGCAAGGGGGTATGGGGGTGTTACCATGGATACAGTAAGGGTGTATGGGGGTGTTACCATGGATACAGCAGGGGGGTATGGGGGTGTTACCATGGATACAGCAAGGGGGTATGTAGGTGTTACCATGGATACAGCAAGGGTGTATGGGGGTGTTACCATGATTACAGCAGGGGGGTATGGGGGTGTTACCATGGATACAGTAAGGGTGTATGTAGGTGTTACCATGATTACAGCAAGGGTGTATGTAGGTGTTACCATGGATACAGCAAGGGGGTACGGGGGTGTTACCATGGATACAGCAAGGGGGTATGGGGGTGTTACCATGGATACAGTAAGGGTGTATGGGGGTGTTACCATGGATACAGTAAGGGTGTATGGGGGTGTTACCATGGATACAGCAAGGGTGTATGGGGGTGTTACCATGGATACAGCAGGGGGGTATGGGGGTGTTACCATGGATACAGCAAGGGTGTATGGGGGTGTTACCATGATAACGGAAAGGGTGTATGGGGGTGTTACCATGGATACAGCAAGGGGGGTATGGGGGTGTTACCATGGATACCGCAAGGGTGTATGGGGGTGTTACCATGGAAACAGCAAGGGGGTATGGGTGTGTTACCATGTATACAGTAAGGGTGTATGGGGGTGTTACCATGGATACAGTAAGGGTGTATGTGGTTGTTACCATCGATACAGCAAGGGTGTATGGGGGTGTTACCATGGATACAGCAAGGGTGTATGGGGGTGTTACCATGGATACAGCAAGGGTGTATGGGGGTGTTACCATGGATACAGCAAGGGGGTATGGGGGTGTTACCATGGATACAGCAAGGGGGTATGGGGGTGTTACCATAGATACAGCAAGGGGGTATGGGGGTGTTACCATGGATACAGCAAGGGTGTATGGGGGTGTTACCATGGATACAGCAAGGGTGTATGGGGGTGTTACCATGGATACAGCAAGGGGGTATGGGGGTGTTACCATGGATACAGCAAGGGGGGTATGGGGGTTTTACCATGGATACAGCAAGGGGGTATGGGGGTGTTACCATGGATACAGCAAGGGGGGTATGGGGGTGTTACCATGGATACAGCAAGGGGGGTATGGGGGTGTTACCATGGATACAGCAAGGGGGTATGGGGGTGTTACCATGGATACAGGAAGGGTGTATGGGGGTGTTACCATGGATACAGCAAGGGGGTATGGGGGTGTTACCATGGATACAGCAAGGGGGTATGGGGGTGTAACCATAGATACAGCAAGGGGGTATGGGGGTGTTACCATGGATACAGCAAGGGTGTATGGGGGTGTTACCATGGATACAGCAAGGGTGTATGGGGGTGTTACCATGGATACAGCAAGGGTGTATGGGGGTGTTACCATGGATACAGCAAGGGGGTATGGGGGTGTTACCATGGATACATCAAGGGGGTATGGGGGTGTTACCATAGATACAGCAAGGGGGTATGGGGGTGTTACCATGGATACAGCAAGGGTGTATGGGGGTGTTACCATGGATACAGCAAGGGGGTATGGGGGTGTTACCATGGATACAGCAAGGGGGTATGGGGGTGTTACCATAGATACAGCAAGGGGGTATGGGGGTGTTACCATGGATACAGCAAGGGTGTATGGGGGTGTTACCATGGATACAGCAAGGGTGTATGGGGGTGTTACCATGGATACAGCAAGGGGGTATGGGGGTGTTACCATGGATACAGCAAGGGGGGTATGGGGGTTTTACCATGGATACAGCAAGGGGGTATGGGGGTGTTACCATGGATACAGCAAGGGGGGTATGGGGGTGTTACCATGGATACAGCAAGGGGGGTATGGGGGTGTTACCATGGATACAGCAAGGGGGTATAGGGGTGTTACCATGGATACAGGAAGGGTGTATGGGGGTGTTACCATGGATACAGCAAGGGGGTATGGGGGTGTTACCATGGATACAGCAAGGGTGTATGGGGGTGTTACCATGGATACAGCAAGGGTGTATGGGGGTGTTACCATGGATACAGCAAGGGTGTATGGGGGTGTTACCATGGATACAGCAAGGGGGTATGGGGGTGTTACCATGGATACATCAAGGGGGTATGGGGGTGTTACCATAGATACAGCAAGGGGGTATGGGGGTGTTACCATGGATACAGCAAGGGTGTATGGGGGTGTTACCATGGATACAGCAAGGGGGTATGGGGGTGTAAACATGGATACAGCAAGGGGGTTTGGGGTAGTTACCATGGATACAGCAAGGGTGTAAGGGGGTGTTACCATGATTACAGCAAGGGTGTATGGGGGTGTTACCATGATTACAGCAAGGGTGTATGGGGGTGTTACCATGGATACAGCAAGGGTGTATCGGGGTGTTACCATGGATACAGTAAGGGTGTATGGGGGTGTTACCATGGATACAGCAAGGGGGTATGGGGGTGTTACCATGGATACAGCAAGGGGGTATTGGGGTGTTACCATGGATACAGCAAGGGTGTATGGGGGTGTTACCATGGATACAGTAAGGGTGTATATGGGTGTTACCATGGATACAGCAAGGGTGTATGGGGGTGTTACCATGGATACAGTAAGGGTAGATGGGGGTGTTACCATGGATACAGCAAGGGTGTATGGGGGTGTTACCATGGATAGAGCAAGGGGGTATGTAGGTGTTACCATGTATACAGTAAGGGTGTATGTAGGTGTTACCATGGATACAGTAAGGGTGTATGGGGGTGTTACCATGGATACAGTAAGGATGTATGGGGGTGTTACCATGGATACAGTAAGGATGTATGGGGGTGTTACCATGGATACAGTAAGGGTGTATGTAAGTGTTACCATGGATACAGTAAGGGTGTATGTGGGTGTTACCATGTATACAGTAAGGGTGTATGTAGGTGTTACCATGGATACAGTAAGGGTGTATGGGGGTGTTACCATGGATACAGTAAGGATGTATGGGGGTGTTACCATGGATACAGTAAGGATGTATGGGGGTGTTACCATGGATACATTAAGGGTGTATGTAGGTGTTACCATGGATACAGTAAGGGTGTATGGGGGTGTTACCATGTATACAGCAGGGGGGTATGTAGGTGTTACCATGGATACAGCAAGGGGGTATGTAGGTGTTACCATGGATACAGCAAGGGGGTATGTAGGTGTTACCATGGATACAGTAAGGGTGGATGTTTTTTTCCATTGATACAGCAAGGGTGTTTAAAAGCAAAGACCAGTGTAATTTTATGTGACCTTCTATCTGTAGTTATGGTATTAATTTGCAACATTCGGGCATACATACTATTAAAATATGCAGCATGTAGCATTTACAGCTGAGATAGAAAGGAGAGTCCATGAAAATAGTGATTAGTACAGGCAACGCAGCTCATTCATAGGCACAACCTCAAACTAATTGCAACATAAAATTTTATATCACAATGCATTTCTTTGAAGTCTTTAGAATGACATACTGAAAGATCTTTTCTTAATAATGAGGGGAAATATGCTTAATTAGCATAAGTTCATTAGCGCCTTATTCAGACAGTCCATATATATGGAGTGTGTGGTAACCTCAGTTTGTTTGAATAATTTTGCCCGATTTCAAAGGCTAACATACTCCTCTATTCGATTGTTATAACCTTGTCTTGAGAATTCATGAATTTGATATTTTTCTAATTAGCATAATGACAATTAAAGTCAGAAAATGAATACTTTCTTAAATGGATGTAATGACCATTCAAATTTGCTCATTTCAAATCTAGTTCATATATCAAATGTGAGCAGGTAAGCAGAAATGATAGTCCCAGTGGGATAAGTTCCAATTTTAGCCACCAGGGGTACCCACCATGGCCAAAAATGGAAGACAAATGGCTAAAAAATGTCATATAGCAATTTTCTCTGTATAATACAATAGGATGACCCAGAACATTCCATCATTGGTGAACAGCTTCTATATTCAGAATCTATGAAGACATTTTAAAAGCCTAAATGAGTGTCCTTGTTGATTTGTGTTGCCAGTGAAACACAATTTTCATTCCAAATAGAAAGAATAAAGATGTCAATCAATAGAATGACTCGTATTATCATGGTCAAAATAGAATAAAATTACCATTCCTACATTACTACAGTTGCTACATTATGGTCAACATAATGGTCAACATACTGAAGTCTCTGAATGGAGGAACAATCAGAAATGTCTGTACCTTCAGCGACTGCTACATTATTTTGGTACTTCATCACTTCAGAATATGTACAAGTGAATCCATGCATCTGTTGAGAGTGTCCATCAAGATACCTTGATCCCAAATGATGGTGCATCTGCACACCAAGCCCAAGTTGCAAAGGAGCAACTAGCACGTTCAGCCTTGTAGCGTGCATCATTGCTGCCAACAAACATAGTCTTAAGAGAGATTTGTAACAGTTCTCAGAGGTACTCAAGTAGGGCATCAGCAGACATTTCTTCTGCAGTAGGATAAGCATAGGTGGCCTGAATAGCAACATATTCCTGCACCTTTGAAACAAGCTCACTTACTGTTATTTGTTAATCCTCATGTTCTATTAAGGAGGCGGCAACCTTTATAAATGCATCAATCTTTTCAGCTACCTCTAGACTACCAGTATGCAGCTTTTTGGCTTTATTGGTCTGAGCAGCAGGCATGTCCTTGTCTGTTTGAAAGGTGTTATAAGACTGCCTGCATTAGCACTTCTTTCTGTGCCCATTCACCCTTCCAGCTTATGCATTTTTTGTAGCAGAGAAATCTTGAACCCAGCTGATCAAAGAAACCGCTGACCACAATGAAGGCAATATCCATGGGAATTAAAGGCTGGAATGGTAGATATAGGGCATAGACACTTGTGGATGACTGTGTTTTTCTTAAATGTTTCACATCCCTTTTAGTTTTCCTCAATTCCTTATGGACCCATTGACCTGAGTTCCTGGTACACTTTTTATGAACATTGTCGACTTTATCAAGACTCATGTTCAGATACAATATACATTATTATATATATATATATATATATATATATATATATATAACTCACACCTAGATCACATCAGTACCTACGTAGTCAATCAATTACAACATCAACATTGTGCCAGGAATCCTAAAAGGAGAAGCACCTTGGTAAAAGAATAAAGGTGTATTGCAGATGATTGATATTTACATATTATGAGATCAAGTAAAAATCTGTACCCACCAGACCACTTTGTTAGAGCCCCCCCCCCTCAAGGCCACAACTCCTTTATGATAAATGAATACGCTCTCACAGGTAGCTCAATCATCCATATCACCACCCCTTCATAGTAATTGTTGTACGCTATGTGATTGTAGGTCCAGTATGTGATTCTTAATATGGAAGCTTTTCACCAATGATGGAATATTCTGGGTCATCCTATTGTATTATACAGAGAAAATTGCTATATGACATTTTTTAGCCATTTGTCTTCCATTTTTGGCCATGGTGGGTACCCCTGGTGGCTAAAATTGGATCTTATCCCACTGGGACTATCCTCTCTGCTTACCTGCTCACATTTGATATATGAACTAAATTTGAAATGAGCAAATTTGAATGGTCATTACATCCATTTAAGAAAGTATTTATTTTCTGACTTTAATTGTCATTATGCTAATTAGAAAAATATCAAATTCATGAATTCTCAAGACAAGGTTATAACAATTGAATAGAGGAGTATGTTAGCCTTTGAAATCGGGCAAAAATATTGAGCCAAGCTAAGGTTACCACACACTCCATATATATGGACTGTCTGAATAAGGTGCTAATGAACTTATGCTAATTAAGCATATTTCCCCTCATTATTAAGAAAAGATCTTTCAGTATGTCATTCTAGAGACTTCAAAGAAATGCATTGTGGTATAAAATTTTATGTTGCAATTAGTTTGAGGTCAAACTGTACATTGCCTGTACTAATGTCATAAGAGATCAAAAACTCAACAAGCCCTACTAATCCTATACAAATAAGGTACATTCTAGTATCACATAGAATGCATCAGACACTCAATCCCTCATAAAGCAGTTACCCATTCTCTTTATCAAGTAGTTACACACCATTTTCCTTTCCCATTTTACAAAGAAAGTTCCTAAGTGGGCAACATGAGCCAAAATAGATAGTAGTATAGTATGTATCGGAACGGGACTATAGTTAAGTACTGTTTATTACTCAATCGACATGCAGCCAATCAGAGGCCTCCATTTGGTCACGTGACCCGTTGCCATGGTAACGTGACCTACTTAGGGCTCTCAGCCAATCAGAAGCCAGCATTCTGGGTGACCTACTGACCTACTTAGAAGCTCTCAGCCAATCAGAGGCCGGCATTCTGGTAACCATGGTAACGTGACCTACTTACGTCACGTGACCTACTTAGGCTCAGCCAATCAGAAGCCGGCATTCTGGTAACTAGGGTAACGTGACCTACTTAGGGTTTGTTTGTAAACAACACCACGTGGCTCTCTTGTTTGTAAACAACACCACGTGACACGTGACTGTTTGTAAACAAACAAACAAAAAAAAGTTATGTAACTTATATATAGAAATAAAAACACAACAAGATAATTTCTTTTCTTTTCATTTTATTCTTTATTTTCATTTCAATCAGAAAAAACACACAAGTTTATGCTTTTTTAGCTTGCTTCTTCGATTTGCAGCAACTCAACAGGCCGCAAAGTCTCACGCCGCCGTCACTCGCACCACCACACCCCGGACGACTTCTCTCCAATAGACATTGCACGACTTTGGATAAATCCAACACCATTTCGGCAAGGCAGAGAATCTTTGCCTCCATGAAACGGCCGCCATCGCAACAACCCGTCACAACAGCATCATCGATAGCTTCTGAATCACGGCCCGGTCGCTCAGCTTTGGGATTTTGCTCATGCGCATGACGCACTTCTTGGGGTTTCTTGTTCGACATGCTTCAATTAGGAAATGAACGCAATGAGGTCCACAGGTGTCAGCAGAAGTGTCTTGTAGTTGAATGCGGTTTCTTTGCCACTTGAACGGAGCAGAGCGTTCCACGAAAGACAAGAACTCCGCACTCAGCGGCGGTAAGCCGAAGGAATCAAAGTAGTACACTTCACCCGTGCTCGACACGTAAAACGCCACCCAATGCTGACCTGGTAAATGTTGCGGATCTGTGTTGCTCACGAAACAAGTGTCTTTGATAGGGTGCTTCGGAATAGTGTCACAAGAGAAAACGCCCAGGAAACGATGTTTTGTGTGAACGTTTTCCTTCAACACTCTGCTTATTTCAAGCGTGTTCATACGATACGCCAAGTACCGCCGTCTTGTCTTCAGTTCATGTGGTAGTCGGTGACGGGGTGTCGATCTCGGGTCAGCTCGACGACGTTGTCGTACACCAAGTAGAGTAGCACCGTTGTTGTCGCTTGTAGCGCCGAGCGGAAACTGACTTCCACCCTCAGCTGACCCGCTCTTATAAGGTTCACGCGACACCCGTCGTGCGATCTGTCTGGGGTTAAGTCGAGGGGGAACACCGTGTAACCGTTCAGGAATTGATCGTATGAAATACCGCAGGAGCGCGCGCCCTCGTACATCCCCGTTTCCGTGTGTAGCGCCAAGTACTCTCTCACGGCCGCTTTGGTCTTAAAGTCGGGCACGTAGGCGTCGTTCGGCACTTTCTGATCGTTCACTATCACTTGAAGCGAGCTGATGTCGTAATGCTTCATCTCGAACGGGTTCTTGGTGTAGCTTCCGTTGAAGGCGTCGTGGTCAAGGAAGCAAATCATCATCGACTTGGGAAGCTGGCCTGTGTTGGAGTGCGTGTAGCTGTGATCTCTGTTACCTTGAGGGATGGCGTAGGTCGTCACTTCCACTCTGTTCACTGGGTAGTCGAAGGGCCCGTGTTCTATCACCGCTCTCTCGTGCGTTTCCGCTACAGCGTCCGCCACCAGCACGCGTCGCACGTAGAGCTTTGCTTTGTAGATCTTCAAGCTGTAGCCTCCGTCAGCGGCGCACATCAGATAGAAAGAGGGCGCCGCTTGTTTCAGAGTGAGATTGATTTCTGTCTCTCCAACGATGAGCTTCGGTTGATGAGCCAGGTCAAAGTGCAGTCGCGCCATCAGCGAAAAGCGCTTGTTGGAGATTAGCTTCTTGCGCGCTTTGTACCCCGCATTCGCGTCAGTCAACGTGTCAAACTGACCGGGCGTATCTTCATGCCACCCCTGGGCGCTCATGACGCCGTCCTTCACGTCTTTGTTGTAGTTGAGTAACCCTTCCAAGTAAGCTCGGTAAGGGTAGGTCTCGGTGTTGCCAGACACTTTGAAACCGCCGATGGAGACTTGGACGTCTTTGAAGAGCGAGTGAGCCAAGTTGTTCACCGGAGCTACCGCGTCGGTGTCCTCGATCGCCGCTCCGTCCTTTAGCACTTGACATTCCAGATGAAGGTAATTCTCGTTCAGGTCTGTGTACTCTTGCGACTTGTTGATGGTGAAATTTATGTTACCTCCATCCTCTAAAGAGTTTTTTGTTTCTATCCCCAGGAAAGACGACTTTAAGATAGTAGTCTGAGTCGGCGCTACGGTGTGCAGGTCGAGCTCAGAGAGCGCGCACTCGTTACTGCTCTCGTGTACGTAAGCCATTGTGTTCTCTCTTCATGCGGCCGACAGACTGACGCCGGCCGCCTCCAGTCTTTTTATTTATACCTGAACGCCTAGGCGCTTACCGGTCGAATACATCCCCTCTACGTCTCTTGCAAGAGCCACCGCCCGTCTGAGGAGAATGCCGGCGACGTTTCGACCCTTTCTTAGACGCGACAGGCGTCTTTCCTCCCGAGAACGCCGTACTCCCCAGTCTCTTCAGAGCGCCTGCGCCTCGGTCTTTCACGCTGCTCTTTAAAGTCCGACCCGCCAGCACATCTTTAGCTACGCCCACACCGGCGCGGAGCAGCGTTTTTCCCACCGACTTCAATAGCGGGGTAGCCGAGCGCATCAGACCTAACAGAGCGCCGCCTAAACCGTGCCCGCTCTGGAAAGAGCGCCCGCTGTACACGTTGACGCCGTTGCCCAGCTGCGCGTTGTAGTAATCGCTGTACCCTCTGCCGACGGTGCGCCTGGGTGGAAAGTACGGAACGCGTTGACGCATCATTTTTCTCTCTTTCAGCGCTCAATAGGTCTCAGATGAAGTGTCACGGTCACCTCGCCTCTACCGAATGGGATGGAATGACCGGATCGGTCTCTTAAATAGATGCCGACCTCGGTAAACCTCTTGGATTTCAAGGGGAAATAATCCAAATGGGGAAAACTGATAGCTTGCACGCCACCTCGACGCTTTCCGCCTCTGTCCACCGCCACGCAGCGCAACAGCGGCACTTGCATGTCGCCCACACGTCTCTCCTGGATCATGTCGGTGTATATGTACACAGAGTGCACGTCCCCGTAAACATCCATCGAGTAGGCGCCGGTAGTCGGCGACGCGAAACACGTCTTCTCTCCGAAGCCTAGAACGCATGCGAGATGCTGACTCAGCAGGACAGCACAGTGTCTCGGCGGTTTGATGGTGACGCGTTTCGTCTTGGCGTCGTACGATAAGATCCGCATCGGTTTGAGCAAGAAGCTGTCGCCCTCTAGTCTGTCATCTCGCAACGTCTCACTCAAGCGCTCGATTAGGGTGTGGTTGCTTCCGGTGAAAATAGGAGGTATCTCGAATATGTTTGGCATGAAACTGCGCACTCCCATGTCCTTCTCCATCTTTTCGATCATCTGTCTTGCTTGATGGCTGATCGTCTTCTTCTTCACCGCCGGGGACAAGAACTGCTTGTATACGGCATTCGTCTGTCTCAAGTCGACCTCTCTCTTGAACCTTTTTGTTTCCGGTTTCAATTGCTGCTCTTCCGACGTGTCTGATATCTCTTCCACCGTTACATAGCTCGCTTCCTTCCAGCTCAGCGGGAATTTTGAGCTGAACGTTAGCTTGCTCAGACCGTTCGCGTTTTTCATTCTCTTCCAGTCTACCTGTGGTTTTTTTCCTTCGGAGAATTTAGTTTCTTTTAAAACCTGGATCGCCTCCTCTAGCGAACCTTTGGTGCGCAGAGGAACAACGATGATCAAGTCGTCGTCGTGCACGTTAGTCCATTCTGTAGGGAGGATGATCTCAGTCAGAGCCGCTTCGTACGCTTCGGGCAGAAGGAGCGGCGAGTCGAAGTGAGTTCGGAAAGACGTCAAGCTGTTGTCAGGATAATACTCCATAGAGCTGTTGCTAGGTAGAGTGATGTTCATTTTTTTTTTTTTTTTTTTTCTACGTTATTTTTTTGACGGGGATCCACTCGTTGAACTTGTCGTCGTAACCTAACCAACGTACGAAAGCTAACTCTTTACCGTCGACGGTCTTGCGGCGCAACACCTCGTCTATCAGGTAGTTGTTGTCGTAACGACTCTTGTACACCTTCTGAACCTCTTCCGGGTAGAAGACGCCTTTTATCTCCTCGCCCTTGTCGTCTTTCAGCTCGAACCCTCTGCTTCCCAACGTCTTAGCAACGTCGACCACTTCCTCGCGCCAGTTTCCCTCGTACCCTTTGTCGAAGGCGCCTTTAGTTCTCAACATCCTCACTCTGTCACCCGGAGCGATGACGTCGACGGCGGACGTCTTTGTTTTTTTCTTCTTTTTCCATATTTCGTCGATTTGTTTGTTAGTTGGGAGATCTTGTCGGTAGAAAACTGTTTCGCTGTTTTCCGAGCTGACTTGAGCCGGCGCCATTTTCAACGTCTTGTGGTGAGTGCGATTGTAAGAAGACACTACATGGTGCAGTACGTCTACGTAGCGATACGTGCGCTTGTGTGTGAAATAACGCCACAGCTTCTCCTTCAGACTGCGGTTCAAGCGCTCCACTAGACTAGCTTTGATGTCGTCGTTCTCGCCAGTGAAGAACTCTATGCCCTCGCTCTTCAAGTGATCTTGAAAGATCTTGTTCAAAAACTCTTTCCCCTTGTCTGTCTGAACAGTGCGCGGTCGTCTCTCGCCAGTGCCTGTCATCTCTCGGAAGGCCTCGGTGACATCAGCGCCGCTCTTGGATTTAATGGGAACGGCCCACGCGTACCTAGAGAAAACGTCGATCGCCGTCACCACGTACCGGAAGCGGTCGTTGTGAGACGCCAAAGCTTGCATGTCCATCAGATCTATCTGCCACTGCTGATCGATTGCGCCGGTTATAGTCTTGTTCCTTGCGAATTTTCTCCGAATGGGTTTATGTTTAGTGTAGGCGTCCAGCGACACTAAAGCATCTCGGATGACGGCCGGGTTCAGGTGGCGAAAATGATGTTTCTGGAGTTTAGTCACGCTAGTGAAACTGGAGGGCGCTTTGACGTCGGTATATCTAGCTACTACGCGCTTCTTTTCTTTTTCCTTCTTGGTCAGTCTCTTCACTGGTTTGCCCATGGTGGGCCTGTTGAGGGCGTGAACGACGAGCTCGCCGCTAGGCGGTTGCGCCCTCTCCTTTTCTTACTCGCCACGCTCCTATAGGAAGTCGGAGTTTGGAAAAGTTCACTGTCGTCCTCCTCGTCGTCAGAGGATTGATCGTCCACCTGGAGAGAAGAGTCTGCTGCTGCTACTGCTGCTGCTGCTGCTGCTGCTTCTCTTTCTTCCGAGTCGAAGCTCGGTCGTTTCCGACCTCTGTCAGCAAGCCGTGTGTCCAAACTTCGGCCAGGTCCGCTCGCTTTATACAGATGGTTTCCGATCAAGGAGTCTGTGGGAACTGCTTCGCGCAGCGCTTTCGTGAACGGCGAGTAGCCCGCCGGTCTGGGCGCCGTCTTCCTGAACCTGGCAGCGTCGTTCAGTAAGTCCACTATGTTGATGCGATGCTCAGGTGGTATTCTCCGACCCGACATCTCGCGCACCGCACCGTCCTCGTTCCACTTGATCACACCGGATTTCTCCAATTGTTTGTACAGCGCCACGGTCCGAGTGCGATTCCTCTTGGGAACTTGGTTCACCAACCGCTCGAGTAGGGACGCGCTGGCCTCTTCAGCAGACTGACGGAGGTGAGCCGGGGGCGAAGAAGAGTAGGACGAAGAGATGTTGCTGTTGTGGGGATTCGCGAGAAAAAATTGCAATCTATTCAACAACCTTCGGTATTTCAACATTTTCTCGCGCGATTCCAAAGTGGGGTCGTTCAACACTAAATCCAAGTCCCTGTAGATAAACTGTAGCACCTGGTGCAAGGCCGCGTCGGGATGAAGGGACTGTTCTGCCTGCTTGTGGTAATAGGCCATGTCGGCAGGTAGGCGGGCGGCGGTGGCAGGAGCGGAACTCTCGTTCTTTTCAGTGCGCTCATCAGGAAGAGGAGGAAGGTTTGGAGCAGTAGAAGTACTAGCAGCAGCGACTGCAGTAGTAGCAGCGCTAGTAGTAGCAGCAGCAGCGGGCACATGATGAAGTAGACCTGCTCGTGATGATTTGTAGAGCGTCTCAGGATCCACGAGCGCTAAACGTTTGTAGTGTTGTTGCTGCTCTGAGTCCGTCATGGGGACGACGGTGGCAATGACGCTGGTGGTGGCGGTAGTGGTGGTGGTGGTGGTGGTGCTGTCGGCGAGTAGGTGTCGAATGAGGTGTCTCATATACGGAGAATGCTCTTTATAAGCGGTAAGGCCATCCCTATGAGAGCCGGAATGAGGAAACCTCCCTCTTGTACCAAGACGCGTCTCTTTTTTTTGATGGGCGTAGATTTTTTGCCGACCTCCCTCAACACGTCAGCCGATTCTCGAAGCTTGTCCAGTTGTTTGTCGCTGAGCGGGATGTTCCCTACCAGTAAATTGTGACAGATCTCACTTAACGCTGCGATCAGATCGTCGCTTCCAGAGTCTATTAGATGCGAGCAGTCCTTTGGCGAGCACTTAGCTAAGTGCTTGAGAGTACCAAAGTGTCTTTCGAGTAGATGAGAAGACATTTTTTTTGCTACTGCTTTCTCTTGTTCTTTTTTTTGTCTAGCGGTACGAACACTAGCTGAGAGTGTATGGACGTCAAAGAGGAGCGTATTCTCAGATCGTCAGGTGTTGACTGCTTGAAGTCCAGAAGGAGGTATGAGTGAGGTCGCTTGAGTTCATGGGTAAATATACTAGAGAGGGCCGCCGCGTTGGACGGAAACACCTGGCGAGACAGACTAGCTATTTGCCCCATGTCGCGCGGGTTCTTGAAAACGATCATGTAGTGAGCGTTCAGACTCATAGTTCGAAAGTCGGGTGATTTCTGGAATAGGTTCTGAGTGATGTATATGACGCTCACGTTCCAGTGATGCGAGTATTTAGTAAAGATGTCGGCTACCACTTGCTGATGGGAACTGCTCATCAGATCGTCCAATATCAGTAGAGTGTGGGGTCGTAAAGCGTCTTCTGCTACTTCCACGTCTCCCGCTATAGACTCTTTGCTAGGAAGACCTTCTCTGAATTCCACACCGTACTGATTTTGCATTTTTTCAAACAGAGGTTGCCACTCGCCGTAATGGTAAAAAGTCTTTTCCACCGGCGGCGTGACCAAATTGTTCACGTCGCTCAGAAATTGATCCACCAAGCGCGATTTTCCACAACCCGACGGACCGCTAATGATACAACTAAAGGGTCCTTGTAGTCGAGCGTCGAAATGAATTTCTGTGAAGAGTTTGCTTTTACTACTGGACATTTTTTTTTGTTTTTTTTCAGGACGCGTCAGAGAGCGGTTGTGTGTCTGACTGTCTGCTGTGTTTCTCACTCGAACGGTCGGTAGTGAATGGTTGTGGAGAAAAGTCAGCCGACCTTTTTATTGATACCGGCCGGTGTCACAGTAGCGGCGGCAGAAGTGACTTTTTTTTCTTTTTTTTTTGCGATAAAATTCTATTTTCACTCAATAGTCATAAATGTTTGTATCAGACTCCAGAGGAGTCTGATACAAATATTTATTTTTTTTTTTAAAAAGAAGAAGAGGAGGAGGAAGAGGAGGAGGAGGAGGAGGAGGAGGAGGAGGAGGAGATTAATTTTTTTTTTTTTTTTTTTTTTTTTTTTGATCATTTAGGCAAAGCTCGTTGCTTTGCCGTTTTTTTTTCTATTTCTGTGTTGTGACACGATCGTCTCGAAAAAGCAATAAGGCGTGTGAGCGCGGCGGTGACAAATACATATTGGAGCGTATGGTTTAAAATAGTGCGTCCCTATCTTCTTCAATTCGGCTGCGTTGCAATATGCGGGATAACAAGTGACGACGTCGAAACGTTTAGAGACCGTGTTCACGTCGGCCACAACGCGCGCCCACCGAGTGGGAGCTGCAGTCGCTCCCAAGAAACCGATCGGCTTGTCGAATCGTTTCATAGCACTTATTCTCACTTTATAAGAGGAGGCAGGGTGAGGAGAGTAGCGGCGCTCTTTCTTTTCATGAAACGCCCAACGAGTGGGGGTGCTGAGAGCAGCTGTTATGCAATAGTAGAGTAAATGCTGTTCTGAGAAGACGGCTCTCGGCCATGTCGCTACGTTTTCCTTTTCCGCTCTTGTATAACGACGATGGCGCTCAGCTTTGCATTTCTCGAGAATTCGGTACGCTTCAAGAGAAGCGTGAACCTCAACTACGTGACGCTCTCTCCTTTGAGATAAAAAAATAGCCGGGCAGTTGAGGAGAGCACTTTGTTCGCGCGACCGTCTTTTAGAAACTCGCGCCCTCTGCAGCGCCATATTTCTTTCCTCCGAAACAAAAAAGACTGAGTGAAAATAAAAATTTTTAAAAAACAAAAAGCTCAAACAAAAAAAATAAGCAATAAGCAGACTCAGCTCGAAATTCCCTGCTGGTGTGATGGCGGTGACTGCAGGCGGTGGCGGCGGTCGGCTGGCCGGCGGTGGCGGTGTCGGCGGCGATGGTAGAAGGGTGTGTGGAAAGAGAGACGCATCTCAGTCTTTTATAGGAGCGGCGAGTCTGACATTTTCAGCTGTCGCATGCTGACCTGCTGCTATCATAAGAGAAACAAAAGCCCTAATCACGCTTTTCAGCTGGATCCTTCCACCCCGCCAGACATGGATCCAGATGGGAAGGTGGTTTAAAATTAAATCCGTGTACCGACTGTCATACAATAGAGTAATTAGTTGAACGCGTGTTACCTGTATAAAGGATTAGCGGGTCATGGGCTCAGCGTGTGTATAGAAAAACAACTACAGGTAGCGTGAACAAAGCGACCCCCTCCCTTTCTGTCACTCTGTCTGTGACTAGAGGGTGTGCGTGTGGTAAGCGGCTTAAATCTAAAGAAAAACAAATCACCCTCTCCTGTCGTCAGCAGTCAGCCGGCCGGCGGCTGGAAAATGCGATTAGAGGGATGATGAGCCGCGTAGTAAGCGACTTAAGGCTGATCTAAAGACCTGCCGTGAGGGGGCAGCTGGCCGGTGGCTTGAAAAAAAAGGGGGGGGAGTAAGGGTATATAAGGGGGAGTGAAACCGTATTCGGCATCGTCATCATCGTTCACGCTACTACTACTACTACTACTACTACTACTACTACTACCACCACCAGCACCGCGCCTCAATTTGCAGATCCCCATGATGGAAAGTTGCTACCGTGACATGAAGCGGAATGACGAAGCGGCGCGCGAATGTGAAGCTGATGCTGTAGCCTCTGCTACTGCTGCTGCTAGTGCTGCTCAGCGTGCTACTGCTGCATTTACTGCGGCTGTTAGTGACGCTGGTTGTGATGACGTTGTTGTTGTTGCCGCTGCGGCTGTGACTGCTGCTGTTGCTGCCGCCGATGCAGCTACTCATGCCACCGATGCCGACGCTGCTGCTGCTGATGCTGTTGCGGCTGCCGATGACGCCGCTGATAACGCTGCTAGTGCCCGCTCTGCCGCCCTTGCTACTGTCGCTGCTGCTGTTGTTGCTAATGCTCACGCTACTGCTGCTACAGCTGCTGCTACTGCTGCTACCGCTGCTGCCGAGGCTGCTGCCGCTGCTGCCGATGCTGCTGCCGATGCTGCCGATGCTGCTGCCGATGCTGATGTTAGCAGTCGCGTCGACAAAGAATCGTCATTTGTCACTCTTAAACCTCCAGTTGAACGCGCGACGAGTAGTAGGGCTACCAACGCGACGGCCGGATGGTGCAACTGGTGTCGTCGCTTCTGCTCGTGCGCTTGCTTTTCTTCCAGTCCTACCTGCTGCTGCTACGGTATGATAGTGTTATAGTGTTTGAATGAGAACGCGCGTAGTTACACATAGACGCTGTAACAGATGTGCTTTTTTTTTTGAAAATATAATTTTAACATAACATGGAACTTGTTGTGTTTATTTTCTATATATAAGTTGTTTGTTTACAAACAGTCACGTGTCACGTGGTGTTGTTTACAAACAAGAGAGCCACGTGGTGTTGTTTACAAACAAACCCTAAGTAGGTCACGTTATCCTAGTTACCAGAATGCCGGCTTCTGATTGGCTGAGCCTAAGTAGGTCACGTGACGTAAGCAGGTCACGTTACCATGGTTACCAGAATGCCGGCCTCTGATTGGCTGAGAGCTTCTAAGTAGGTCAGTAGGTCACCCAGAATGCTGGCTTCTGATTGGCTGAGAGCCCTAAGTAGGTCACGTTACCATGGCAACGGGTCACGTGACCAAATGGAGGCCTCTGATTGGCTGCATGTCGATTGAGTAATAAACAGTACTTAACTATAGTCCCGTTCCGATACATACTATACTACTATAGATGAAACAAATAGAAAACATAAAATCGTCTGCACCTAATCTGCCCTATGATTGGCCCTTCAGTGACCCTTAATGGGCTGTTAGGGCACACTCACAGTGGTGTAGATTACCGAGCAGCCAATCAAGGAGTCGTTATATTGCCACTTAAGGGTGTCTAGACCAATCAGTTGAGATGTACAGAGTATGTCTGGGCGTATTCATGGTCTCTTGTGACGTCACTCTGAACTTATTTAATTCAGATGTAAATGCTACATGCTGCACATTATAATGGTATGCATATCCGGATGTTGCAGATTGATACCATTACGAGAGATAGAAAGTCACATAGAATTACGCTGGTCTTTTCTTGGTGTCGCCATGGATACTGTGAGGGGCTATGGGATGTTACTATGGTAGAGAAAGGGAGTATGGGATGTAAGAATGGTTACAGCGAGGGGGTATTCAAAATTAAAAAAAAGAAATTCCTCACATGGTATAAATACCATGCTTTGGATGGAGTTTGGAGAGGAAGAAGAAGAGAAAAAAAAGAGGGAAAGGAAGAGAGAAGGGAACTATATTAGGGGCTTGAACCCACAATAACACATGGCAGTTTTTAGTGGAGTATTAATCATAGGGCCTGACTGAGAGCCCATAGTTGTATAGTTACAGCTGGTACCATACTTTCCAAATGTATCATGGAAGCGTCTAGAATAGCAGTATTAGGGGCAGGGGCTTGGCAACCGGGGGTGGGGTGACGGGGGGAGACATGTCCCCCCACTTTTGACCAACCTCAAAAAAGGTCAAACAAAAAAAGTCAAATAAGAAGGGGTCAAAAAGGGTCAAAGTACCCCTCAGTCCCCCCTACTCTGAAACTGCTTGCCACACCCTTGAACTTTTAAAGGGGACTAGATAGTAAGGCCAAAAAAAATAAAGGTGTGTTTCAGGTTAAATAGTCTGAAAATCTAAATAGGATAGGTCGGATATTTTTGTTTATTTCTTTTAAATTTTGGCCTGGAAATTACCCAAAAATGACTGGCAAACTTCAGCGCCGACTCGCCGACAACGGTGTTGACTCGTAGACCATGAAATTGACCCTGTAAAGGCCCTAAAATCACTTAAAAAAGTGAATATTTTTTCAAAATTGGATATAAATTTCTAGAATCGGCCTTGTTTTGCTAGGTAGGGTCGGGTAACCTGAAATGGGACCCAGGGACCAATGTTTTCTGGATAGATCTTATTTCATGTTCTGGTGAAAGATGGCAGTTAATATCAAAAGCACACTGTAAAAAATATTCCATAGAAAAAACTGCGAATTACTGGCATCAATGGGAGCTGGGAAATTCATGTTTTTTTAGGGAATTAGGTTTCTGGAAGTCACTGCTTATTTTAGGGAATTCCGTTTTTGTAAGTCACCATTATTTTATGGAATTTCAGTGTTTTACTATGCATTAGCCAAGAATAATTAATTAGCGATTATTATGAGTTTAAAGCTGCATTATTGACCTGTCATGATTTACCCCCGCCCCCACCTTTTGTAATTTAGCACTAATCATTATTCAGTGTTTATATCAGTGTGCAGTTCATTATAATTATCAACCATGTCCAATTTTGTTCACTAGGAATGTTGAATATTGTATTACTGATGACATGTGAAGGATTCAGGTATATCCAGCCATGCCCATCGCTGTTCCCAGACACTTGAAGTACAATGAGGTCAAAGGTCATTTATAATTAGGCCAACAGTCATCAGGGACATGCAAATTTAGTTTACATAGCCCCATCCAGGTCCAATGAAAATGTTTTCCCCTTTACTAGGTGGCGGGACATTGGGAGCGTCTTCTCCCTTAAAAACGTATTCCCCGAACAAGGTGATAAGAAAAGACTCTCATGGGTTCAACTTGCTATACTTGGACTGTTATTCTCCAACCAGAATCGGGGGGTATATACAGACCTGAGTCTTGATACATTCTGTCCCAAAGTGCGTGAATTTGCACCATCTCAAGTGTAAATCTTCGAAATGTTCTCAGTGGGCATTCCCCCAAGCTCTCCTAGCCTCTTTTCCCTAAAGATAATTTTCCAAACCAAGTGATAGCGGAAGGGGGGGGGGGGGTGCTGTAATATTACTGTAATTTGGATTTCCCTAAGGTATGCTGAGCCGGAGACCAAGACTTGGGCCCTTTAGTTCATAATTTCACCACCAGGTCGTTGTGGCGGCGTCCCCCCCCCCCTGTAATAGGGGTATAGATGGGGGGGTCCCCATGTCGCATGTCGATTTTAAGAAATGGCCATGTCGCCTGTCACTTAAATCCCCATGTCCCATGTCGCCTTTAAGAACCTGTCCTGTCCCATGTCTATTTTAAGAAACACCCAATGTCATGTCACTTATTTTTCCCTCATGTCACTAAGCTCCATGTCGCATGTCGATTTTAAGAAATGGCCATGTCGCCGTGTCGAATTTAGCCATCCACCCCCATTGTAATAGTGGCAGGATACAGACTCAGTGGCAACCGGGGGGGACGGGGGGGACGGGGGGGACGGGGGGGACGGGGGGGACATGTCCCCCCCCCCACTTTTGACCAACCCCAAAAAAGGTCAAACCAAAAAGGTCGAGTAAAAAGGGGTCAAAACGGGTCAAAATACCCCTCAGTCCCCCCTACTTTGAGACTGCTTGCCACGCCCCTGTGACCTGAGTATCAATACATTGTGTTAAAAAATGCGCAAGATTGCACCATTTCAAGGCTAGAACTTTTAAAAAAACCAACAGAGTTTTGCCATTGCGGTTTGCTTGCAGTGGTCGTGGAAACTGACAGTCACTCTAGGTTGGCCAGGTTTGGGCCGCCCAATCCAGAGAATTATGGATCCGCCACTGGAATTTTCCATCTATAAAGTTGGTAGATCTTGAATTATTTTTAGATTGAAACACGAGGTCTCACTGCTATATTAACCCTAGTGCCTGCAATATGTTATGGTGAAGTTATTCCTACCGTGATATCCTCCATTTGGATTCTGTCTACGACACCTAACTGCAGCAGGTGGGGCAGGACATCGTCAATACGGAGCTTGGTCCTGAGAACAACTGCAGCTTCTCGCAGCAGGCGTCTGTACGTAGTACGGTCTACTCGCTCCTGCTGATCAAGATTCCTCTGGTCCCAGATCGGAAAGGGGCTCCTGACTGTTGCCATGGCAACTGCAAAGTAAAGAAATTTACATTCGGTTGATATTTTCTTCCTTATACCATGAGGGGGGATACTTACCCAACAAAATAAAATCAAAGATGTAAATTTACGTTAATTTGGAGTGTTAACTACGTATTTTTACACTGTAAGAAGTTACTGTATTTAAACAGCACAATATGCTGTACATTTACATCACTTTTTGCTGTAGTTGGTATTACAGCACTATTTGCTGTATAATTACAGCATTATGTACTGTAAATTGGGTCTCCGGCAATGTTGCTGTACATTTACAGTACATTGTGCTGTAGATTTCCGCTGCTAGATGGCAGCAGTAGACCATTTCTGTATTAATTACTCCAACCAACCCTTTCCCGAGTCAAATAAAGCCTCACAAACTCTCAAAACATCGTAAAATAAGAATGGATGAGAGAGACTGAATGCTGTTATCATAAAGTGTATTGATATTTGCATGATTGTGTTGAATAATACAAAAAAACAGCAAAAGTATAGAATAGACACCACATTGGTGGGAAAAGTTAAATGCTTAAGTGCCCGGACTGGGGAAAAGCTGGTATCACATACGGTTCAGCTATATTGAAGCAGGATTAAACCATTACATTGTGTAGTGTGTATTATCCTAGCTGAGATTGAACTATTATGCAGGAAAGTACTCTCCATGAATGCGTATTAATCGATATAAATTGATGAGAACAACAATATGAAACCTACAGTAGAAGTTGCTGTAACTTTACAGCACCCAGTTGCTGTACATGTACAGCAAAATCTACTGGAACAAAAGTTGCCAGCAACTTTTGCTGTAGATGTACAGTAGAAGTTGCTGTAAATTTACAGTAGAAGTTGCTGTAAATTTACAGTAGAAGTTGCTGTAAATTTACAGCAAGTCAGTTGCTGTACACCTACAGCAAAATCTACTGGAACAAAAGTTGCCTGCAAATTTTGCTGTAGGTGTACAGTACTTAATTCTTACAGTGTACAAGGTTTGTGGACGACAAAACATGAAGGTTTATGGACGTTCAATGGACGTTTGAGACAGATTTATGTTTTTCTACCTCATTCGAACGGAAATCAATGTTAAAATGATACATCATTTGATGTAAAATACACCTACATTCTATGTGATATAGCTGTATGTAGCGACAGCTGTGTGTTTGATGTTTATTTCCATTTAAATAGATAACTTGTGTAATTGTAAACACCAATTTCATTTATATTAAGCACATATAAGACACCCAACACTATTTTTGCCATTTTGTTAGCCTACTGCCTCGCACGTACCAGCCCCAGGGTAACGGACAAGCCCACACTGGGCCTGGTCGCAGATAGAACTCAGTTCCCAAAAGTTGGCGCACTCACCAAGCACAATTTTTATTTGACTCTTCATTAAGTGTCAAACTACCAATGGCTCTGCTGTGGGCATGTCTGCATCCGGTTTTCTTTTCAGGCGGTTGATCAGTAATATTATCGATAAACACTCTTTAGGGTCTGTCCATAACGTATGTTACACAAGAGGGGGGGGAGGGGGTCTTGGTCCCCAATAATAGAGGTATGGGGAAAAGTGTGAAAAGGGACCGGAGGGGGGGTGTCCAAAATGGCCAAAGAAAAGCGTGACATACATGAACGGCCCCTTACTGGTCACATGAATAAAATCGAGCTGAGACTACTTGCTTTGTTATAAAATAATGACAATGACCATTTTCTTTCTCTATTTATCATGTATAATTGTGAATATTACATGTACACCTTGGACAAAGTTGCAGCACATGAATATGTAAAGACCAAATAAAAGTTCGAATTAGTTCTAGAACAATAAGCCGATAGGAGAAATAGCTAGGTACTTCCATCTACGTCATCACCAAGGTCATCTAAGCCTCAGCTCACTGAACTGTTGTAGTATTCATACTGAATGCTAAATAACCATCATATTCTGAGAGTCTAGCAAACTTTTATTACTGGCTACCATTTACTGAAAGACCAAAATCACCAAAATTTCAGTACTAGTACCATCTTGGCATTTCTTTGAAAAACGTCTGTATTGATTACGATTACTTGATGCCAATAAAAAATCTAAACCCAACTCAAGCCAATGCGTCCTCCCATATCTGATTCCTAATTACTACTGTTATTATCCACTGATTACATACCGAGACACTCATTTTGTACAAACTAAGCTTACCTTTCTTGACAGAAGGTGGTTGTGCCACTGTATATTTAGCGACATAAAGCTAGATTAAATACTCTATACCAAGGACACAGGTATAGGTGTAGATATAGGTCGGGCTGATAGCGACTACTTGAAGGTGTTGTAAAATCAATATAAAGTATCTGATATAGTACAAGGTACACTTTAGTTCAGGTATTCCCATTTTGAGGTACCCCTCGGCTTTAAGTGCTCACATCACTTACCCTACTACCAGGGGTGTATCCAGGACCCCCCCCCCCCCTCCTGCCCCCTTGAGAAAATAATGTGAAAAGATTCAGTGATATTCTATCCGCGGTGCATTTTCGGTATTTGGTGTTTGCTCCCCATGAAAAAGAGTCCAGAGTATTCCCCCTGTCGAAAATTTTGGAAAACAATAAGGGGCGGTCCATTTAGTATGTCATGCCAGAGGGGGTAGGGGGGGGGGTCTTGGTCAGAGTGTGACAAAGAGTGTAAGGAAGTATGGGGGAAAACATGAAAAGGAGGTGGGTGGGTGTTGAAAACGGTCCATATTTTTGGTGTGACACACTTTATGGACGGCCCCTGAGTAATATTGTAGACTCAGAACACCCTAGAATACACCAATCTGAAGGGAAAATTCCTAAAGTTTTCTTGAAAGACGAGCTCAAACTCCTTCAGGACATATTGATTTTGATGTAAAATGCCAAAATATATATGGATCATGTAATATTTCAAACCACTAATACACAATACAATAATCTAAAAGTAAAATTCCTCTAGGCCTGCGACCCCAAGACTCCCATGTGTATATCCCTCCAATCAGCTAACATGGATGATCTAATGTTGGGGTTTGTCTATATTTACAATTTATTACATTTTTATGTGCCCGATTTCTGAGAAAAGCTCCAATCTGAAGACAAAATCGAGTAGTGAGATCCCTGCTTAAGAAATGACCACTCACCAAGGCAATCGATATGTCTATTCCCGATACCCTGCTATCTCTACTACTTGATCTTTAGATCTTAAACTGTAGTCACAGGCCTACATACTGAACCCTGAGATGTCAATTGATATGTGAAGTGTTTGTGAGGTATTATAGACCTACGTTTATGTATAGACGGGTATAGGGAATTAAATAGACAGGAATACATCGTTCCATATTATGTTCAATACAAAATTACTTATAGATTAAACTAGATTTAAGAACAAGTGTCCAGCCTCCCTTGTTTACCAAATGTTGGCCAAATGTTGGTGAAGAATTTAGGTAATTCCTCCTTCACCAAATTTTAGCAACAAGGCTGTAGCTCATTTAATATTGACATGGCAGAGGTAGCTTATATCCCATTATGACCATTTGTAACACTGGCTCTGTGGCCCAACGGATCAGGGCCCGTCTCCAACACTGCAGATCATGAGTTCAATCCTTGGTCCAGCCACTTCTCTTGTTTTACCTACATCCACCTAAAATTCATTTTCCCCTCACATGGATGATTAAAAGTATCACCAGCACTGGGATGCGAACCCCAGACCTTTACAAATTATAATCAATCGGTTGAGAAAACGAGTAGAGATATACCCCAATATGAATGTTTGTAACACCGGCTCTGTGGCCCAACGGATCAGGGCCCGTCTCCAACACTGCAGGTCATGAGTTCAATCCTTGGTCCAGCCACTTCTCTTGTTTTACCTACATCCACCTAAAATTCGTTTTCCCCTCACATGGATGATTAAAAGTATCACCAGCACTGGGATGCGAACCCCAGACCTTTACAAATTATAATCAATCGGTTGAGAAAACGAGTAGAGATATACCCCAATATGAATGTTTGTAACACCGGCTCTGTGGCCCAACGGATCAGGGCCCGTCTCCAACACTGCAGGTCATGAGTTCAATCCTTTGTCGAGCCACTTCTCTTGTTTTACCTACATCCACCTAAAATTCATTTCCCCCTCACATGGATGATTAAAAGTATCATCAGCACTGGGATGCGAACCCAGGACCTTCAGATTTGGTTTTACAAAGTTGCCCCCAGTATTTGCTGTACAGGAACACTACTTACTTCTAACAGTGTATACTTTTGAAAACTATGCGAGATATCACTTTTAGACTGGGCAAAATCTTTCTGTTGGTAAATTGGGTGCGCCGAATCCGAATATCACATTTGCCAAGCTCAAAAATGGCTCCTTCTATGTGAAAACTACAAAAACAAAATGGCTGCCATTGCTTTTTGAGAAAACCTATGAAACCTATATATTATTTATCATTCCTAGTTATGTGATACCTCAAAATAGAGGGATTTCAGAGACCAGTCTGTCTGAACACTTGCTAAGCTGGAAAGTCATTTCCTGAATGTCTCAAAGCCTAAAATTCAAAATGGCTGCCACTGACTTTTGAGAAAACCCTAAAAAATATATCATTTATCACTCCATGTCATATTGTACCTCAAATCAAATGGATTTACAAGCCAAGGTCATTGGCAAGATAAATAGTGATTTTTGCCACATGAACCCTCCCTTAATGAAACAAAATGGCCACTCTAGTCTCTGATATAGTTTTTTTCTCTATGATTGTTCATCTAGGGGTCTTTGTGAACATCTCCAGTGTGATCTATTTATGACAGCTTTATGGAAAGTGAGACATTCAAGATGGCCATAATTCAGGAAAAAATCTTTAGAAGTGCATATCTCTTCTTCTATTAGCTTAGACACACAAATAAAAGTACATTTCTGTGGTCAGGGAATCTAATCATGTCATTTAAAATCTAAGATGGCTGCCAGAATTCAATGAAGATCAAGCGGAATCGGTGTCTGTACGATCGCTAACACCCTCTTATCTGCACCTAATTAAATGGAGATTAGTATCAACTCTGTGGTTGTTCTAGACATATGATACCATGGAAAGGGGCTCAATGGGGCTGCTAAAACTGTTTTACTATTTGCTTAAGATATTGAGGGACAGGGGGGCTAAAGTGGTTACATAGGCATGTTTGATATCAAATTAAAGCTTACTCTGATTCCTGTACAACCAACTGGTTATATGCGCCGATTTTCTGCAGTGGGTGATAGCAGGTTGACAGACTGCCCTTGGAGATCAGGGGTAGGGGTGGGTGAGGGGGTGGTGATGACAGCACCCATTCATGATAAGCCCAGGGCCGGCTGTGAGGAGGCTCCACTTCAGAGAGATTAGAGATAACCGCTTGTATATATTGAGGACTGGACTATGATATTGATGTTCTGATTTTTCTTAAAACCCAATATTGTGCGGAGAGAAAATGGCTATCAACATCTCCTTGACCTGAGCTTTACAACAGTGAAAGAATTTTTCAAATACTACCATTAGAACCTGAATTATGCTTATGCGTCTAAAAATTGTTATAAAAAATACATTTTTGGCGATTTTAATACTAAAATTGCCTTTTTTACAGAGGTTTAGAGCTTCATCATCCACAAAACTAAATACATGTCCTTCAGTCACAAGTTGAGTAACTGTGAATTGTATTTGAATGGAGAAAGGTTGTTACGGATGCCAACTTACACATACAAAATTGAGCTATGAGATATTCCTCAATCATCACATTGCTAGTTAAAATTACAGAGCTTTTCAAATGGCACAGTTGTCAAGTCACCTAGATATGGATGTTCACTCTATGAAGGAGTAGTTTTGAATAAATGTTCTCTTCACCCTGACCCATTGCCAAGCAGTAATAGTGAAGGTGGCAGTGTGGTAGTATGGCCAGCACCTGCCAGGTGGAGTTAACCATTAACCTTTTCCCCCCATTTCTGTGTACATAGCTCCCATTTCAGCCATTTTAAAACTTGCTGGTCAAAGACTGCACCGGTCAAAGATGACACAGGTCAAAGACGACACCCGGTCAAAGACGTTTCAATTGTTACAAACTCATGAGACACAGCCATATACTATTGGTACTACACATTTTGTTTGAAATATGTTAAACTCATGTGTTGCCAATTATCGAATATGGTGATTGTTATTGGTTGGTAATGCTAATGTGGACACACTTGTCAAACTAGGAAGATGCCAAAGCAAATGTTCTAAAAATCACTCTTAAGAATCCCAACCGACTATGTACATGATGTTATCCTATAGTAACTATATTAAGGGTAGATGGAGAACTCACATGTTAACTGCAGCTTGCTTGCGCTCAAGACAAGACAAGTACCTAGATCAAAGGGTCAATTAGATCAAAGAGCACTGCGCACTAGATGTTTGGATGGTCCTGTTCTAAAAATTAACATGTCTAAACTTTTGAAGAACTTTTTGAACTCTTAACTCGTCAAGTAAGAACTTTGGACGTGAAAAGCATAAACTTTCCAACACATTATAGCTCCTTCAAAAAGCACCCACTTCATATTTTTTAGTGCCTAATGACAACCCCTTCTTCTGAGTGGCCTTAATATTAAACCTTTAAGGACGGATGTCGCTAAAAGATGACATTTGTCATCATGAACTCGCCAGTGCTGCATTGGTCCATATCATGCCGACCTACTGGTAGTGTCTCAAACCCGGAGGATCAGCATGATGCTTGAATGCAGCACTGGCGAGTTACTGGCAAGGGTTGCATTCATGCATCATTACGGCTAAGGGCATGATTCATTAAGGCACATACACCGTCCTTAAAGGATTAAAAGGTAGATATTTCAGTCGCCGGGTCAGCATTCCAAAAAGGTAAGGCCAAAAAAAAAGGTTTGTTTCAGGTAACATGGCAAGAAAATGTAGGGTCGGTTGATCGAATTAACTTTGTTTTTAGAACCAGCGCCTATGGCGTTGGACTTAGCCCCCCCCCCCCCAACTTTTGGGAATATTTTTGCAGTATTAAGGGACAATAGTCTAAGCTATCAATTAAATGCATAGTTTGGTTTGTCCAATGAGACTCTTTGGATTTATGTACATAATAAGTTGGGAAATTACATCTGACACACACAAAAAAATTATCCGAAGCTTTATTTCAAAATTAGTTTCCATCTATAAAAGATAACAAATGTCATGTAAAGCTCTGTAGCAAGGTCTGGAACAGCACAAGCTGAAGAGGTAACAGTGGTTTTAGTCCACATAAAAAAAATAGATAACACTTATAACATGCAGAAAATAATGTAACACCATATGTACTGGAATAAGTAAAATCCTCTACAAGCCTGAGGTGAATCACGCCTTCAGGCTGGTCAGGCCTAAAAAAAAGAAGTTGTGTTCTGGCATCCATTTTTGTGGCCGACTCTAATTTTTTTTAAGACATCTTTTTTATTGTCGGAAAAAATTTGTAGACAATTTTGGCATTTTTACAGCTAAAATCAACTTTTTTTAAAAAGTGTAAAAAAATTAAATAAATCTGGACAACCTCAATGTGTATCAAGCAAGGTTTTGCTGCATGAAGTAGCCTACTGCAAGAGAGTCAGTCCACGCTCTAAAGGGTGGCTAGCACCGTTCCTAGCAAAGACGAGTACCTGCCAACTGATTCTTTACAAATGCACAGCAACCAGCGGCACCAATTGACCAATCAAGTCACAGCTATGGTGGTCACGTGACTCACTAAGGCGGGTAGTCTGAGCCGTGCAAGCCGCCCTTTAAGAGCAAATTAATGTTTTGATGAAGTGTCATTACAAATGGATATGAAGCCTTATCAAGGCTAGGAGTGACGTCATGATGAGGGTGACGCTGGATACATGGCGTCATCTTGACGTTGTTACAGATGCTTGATTTACTCCAGGACTGATGTCATGGTGAGGCTGTATCACGTCATGGCGGCATTACAGTTGTGAGTGTTACAGCATGAGTTTATAGAACAGCAGGAGGAGTGACGTCATGATAAGGCTGTATGGCATCAAGGGCAGGCTGTATGACGTCATGGTGAGTCTGTGTGACGTCATGGTGAGTCTGTATGACGTCATGGTGAGTCTGTATGACGTCATGGTGAGTCTGTATGACGTCATGGTGAGTCTGTATGACGTCATGGTGAGTCTGTATGACGTCATGGTGAGTCTAAATGACGTCATGGTGAGTCTGTATGACGTCATGGTGAGGGTGTATGACGTCATGGTGAGTCTGTATGACGTCATGGTGAGTCTGTATGACGTCATGGTGAGTCTGTATGACGTCATGGTGAGTCTAAATGACGTCATGGTGAGTCTGTATGACGTCATGGTGAGGCTGTATGACGTCATGGTGAGTCTGTATGACGTCATGGTGAGGCTGTATGACGTCATGGTGAGTCTGTATGACGTCATGGTGAGGCTGTATGACGTCATGCTGAGTCTGTATGACGTCATGGTGAGGCTGTATGACGTCATGGTGAGGCAGTTTGACGTCATGGTGAGGCTGTATGACGTCATGGTAAGGCTTTATGACGTCATGGTAAGGCTTTATGACGTCATGGTGAGGCAGTATGACGTCATGGTGAGTCTGTATGACGTCATGGTGAGTCTGTATGACGTCATGGTGACGCTTTATGACGTCATAGGCGTGTTATCTGACAGCCATTACAGCAGGAGTTTGTAGATCACCAGGAGGAGTGACGTCATGGTCAGGGTGACGCTGTATGACGTCATCGTGGCGGCATTACAGCGGCTATACTGACAGCAGAAGGTTCCAGCAATTACCTGACCGCCCATCGTCATGCTACTCTCCCTACACTCACTGTCGCAACTACGCGACACAATCTCTTGGCCGTCAACAAAGCTAACAATTTTCTGAAACACAAGTTTTTCAGGATGGATTATCAGTCAAGATGTCTTTCTGTTACTTTGATGAAATGCCCTGAATTATAAAGAGTTAAGGAGTGGGTTATATGCAAAGTATTTAGAACTATACTGTATAAGTCATTACTGGTTATAGGATTTTCACTCGCATGCTGGGGTTTGCCCAGGAATGACTGAAAAAAAAAGTTATTTTAAAAAGTGGTGTATCGAAAATACGATAAATGGTACTGTAAAACCTCGCGTACATGTCTAACTCGCATATAAGCTGCACCCTGACTTTGGGCCAATCCTATAAGCCGCACCAGGGGTCTGATTGTGGTGACTTTAGTACTGTACCATAGTGACAAAAACTCCCATATAAGCCACACCCTAACTCTAGGCTAATCACAGATCTGACTCGCGTACTAGCCGCAGCTTCTACGCAAGGTTTTATGGTAGTCATATACTTACTGTGCAATATAGCGTTATGTCTGGGTTGACTTTCTTACAGATCTGGGAGTTTACCGGCTTGCTGCACCCTGTATTCCTTAATGAAAACACTTTAAAAAAAAGTATACACAACGAGGGACGAACCTGCCGTCACTAGACGCCACACATTCTATGCGTAATCTTGAATCACCACTTCGGGTGTAATCTTAATCAGTGAATCGCCACTTCTGGCGCAATCTTATTCCAGAAAAAAAAAAAACGAGAAAGAAAAAGGGGGTGCGGGGGCAGACCCCCCCCATATATACAGCAATGTTAAAAACTTACAGTGGTGCCATCTAGAGGATAGGTATCACCTGGAAACTGATTAAGATTATGCCAGAAGTGGCGATTCAAGATTAGGCACAGAATGGGCGGCGTCTAGTGACTCCGCAGGTTGGTCCCCACGTGCATCGTATACGGATAATGGCCGTCATATATATATACTTACTGTGCAGTACAGCGTTATGTCTGGGTTGACTTTCCTACAGCTCTGGGGGTTTACCGGCTTGCTGCACCCAGAACAGCCGTAACATGTCATATATATATACTCACTGTGCAGTACAGCGTTATGTCTGGGTTGACTCTCCTACAGCTCTGGGGGTTTACCGGCTTGCTGCACCCAGAATAGCTGTAACATGTCAGCGCCTCCATCTCTCCTGCACAAGGACAAAATGACGCTTAAGAAGATTAAAGTGACATGGTCTGATGATTAGGGCTCAAAAATCAATTTTGTTAAAAATGAGCCAGAATGTTCCTGATGGCCATACTTCATGTACTACCTACTTTATTCAATCTCATTCCCTAGGATTTAGCTCAGAAATGACTGGTTATCAAATTATGACTCAATTTACTAATTTTGGAGTGCACGCTATAATTTCCCCATTGAGGAATACACTGTAAAATACTATACTTGGACCCTAACTTAACCTATAATAGGGCCCTTAATGCCCATAAATGACATTGCATTTTGCCCTATCCTCCAAATATGATATTGTACTACCATTTGAAACACAGTTAAGCATGATTTAAAATTTGGAAAAAAATCGGACCATGTCACTTTAACCCTTCAATGTTACTGTATGTACTATGCCCCTTGATGGTCAAGATCCATGAATGCAGCCCTGGAGAGTAATTCTCCATGGTTGCATGTATGGATAATTGTGACCCGTGAATTCAACACTTTCAAGTTATTCACCTGAAAAAAACAGACTTTAGGTTAAGAGTATTAAGACACAAGTGATTGTTCTAAGGAAGTGATCATTTTTTAACAAATCTCTACCACTTGATCAGGGTGGAGGGGGGAGATGTCGACTCCTTTTTTGGGCGGGGGGAGGGGGTTTCCAAAAGCCAAAAGCCAAAAGCCAGCGCGCTGCTATGCTTCAATTTTCTTTAGGATTTCTCATATTTCTTTAACTCAAAGGTTGTTCTCTATAACCAGACAATTTACATGACTTTGGATCTACTGCTGAAGGTCGGCATGATGCATTAATGTAGCAGGGGGGTGGGGTTACGACCAAAAACATTAAAGTACTACGTTATATGCGGCTAAGGCAACATTTTACCACTTACCGATGAATAGGAAGCCCAGCAGTACGTACAGAAGGAGTGTCATGTCGTTACAATGGTTTGTCACGTGTTTTTCTGTCAGGTCAGTGAGATGTGACATACAGGTTACTGCAGGAAGAGGAGAAACAGGGTCAACCCATGTAGACCCACCAGGGCCGCATTCATCACTTAGTTTCACTTTCTGCATTGGAAGCACACCTACCGTAAATTCTCGCGTAGAAGCCGCGGCTTGTACGCGAGTCAGACTCAGCTTTCTTTTGATACCAAACATGCCTATATAGGGTGAGGCTTATCCGAGAGTTTTTATTAGTATACTACAGTACCAAAATCGTAATATTCAGACCCCCTCTGCGGCTTATATAATTTGTCAAAGTTAGGGGTGCGGCTTATACGCGAGTTAGGCTTTTAAGCAAGAATTTACGGTATATATATACTGATTCATCCTACCTTAGATTTATCTAACGACCATGCTAGCTAAACCTATTCAGACATTGTGTACAATTATATACACCCCTAGGAGGTGGTTATATTTAAGAGCTCTTTTTCTCTTTGAGAGCCCGGGTATCTAGCAGGATCTGTACCCACAACCTTAGAAACTATTGAGCCCACCAGCTAACCAACTGCTCCATTGGGACTCATGCAATGATACTCATCACCTAATAGTATATGTACTGCTTCTGCCTTTTGAGACCAATGAGTAACGCTATTTAAAAATGTCGAGGGGTTTGAACCACATTTGTCCCAATCCCAACAAGAAGTACCCTGTATGCTAGCAGCAGGTCCACATAGCCACATGTTTTGTTATCCGGATTCATCCTACACTGTAAACAGTTAGTGTAAGTACACAGTAGACTCTACTGTATATCTACAGTAAAATCTACTGTAGAATGGATTTACAGTAGCATTTACTGTAGATTATATATATATATATATATATATATATATATTTATATATATATTTAAATATTTCAGACTTCTCATATTCCATTTTAAATTTTAATCATGAAGATAAGTGATTATAAGATGCATGATAACATGATGATAAGTCCATTATGGGTTAAGGCTGCTTGCCGTATATCATATAGGCGTAGCCCCTATGTCTGAGTTAATTTAGGGTCTCAAAAAAAAGCAAACTATTAAGTATAGAAGAGGATGTATCTAAGCAAAACCACTTACTGTGCTCGAGGTGATACACGTTGTTCTGCTACAGAGAAGGTACTGGGGACGTCTAACGTGGGTACAGCAGTGTACGTGAGGTAAAGGGTCCTCAGTCGGTTAAAAACACATTGACACACAAAGTTTAACAGGGCATGACGTATGGTATATATTTATCCCACAGGTATGGGGGTGGACCCCTAAAATCGACATGATGACATGATATTTTCTTCAAATTGACATTCAACATGGGGTTTATAGTGACGTGAGGGCAAAAAAGAGAGTAATATGACAGGGGCATTTCTTAAATTCAACATGGGACATGTTGTCAGAGCTGACATGGGGAACTTAAGTGACAGGCAATTTCTTTAAATATTTCTAAAACTGGATATGTGACATGGGGACCCCCCCATCTACATCCCCTCAGGTGGCTGGGGGAGCAGACCAAGCTGACCCTGTATGGTATACAGGTAGGGGGGACATGCTGCAGCTCTCACACTTGCTCAACCAGTACCCTTTTTATTTGATTAACATTGCAACATCAAATGCGAAAAACATACTACAATTGGCCTCCGGGGATTGTACCTATACAGGGCTTCTTGGAATAACAACTAATACTACACAGATAAGATAACTCTAGGGCTTAAGATGATATGAGATGAGATGGGATGGTTCAGCACAAATTTAGTAGACATATACATATGTAAAAAAGCTCATTTGACTAATCTATAACATAAATTGCTCTGCAAGTATTTTAGCCTAACATTAACCTTGGTGGTTTTAACTCTTGAGTGAATCACATCTACATGGATCTCTCTAGGTCCATACATTTTTAGGCAAATTCGAATTGTAATATTCTGTAGTATTGTAATGAGTTGAAAGGATTTCAGCACTGTGATAGAGACATTCTGGATGAGTAGTGGTGGCAATTCTCTCAGGAGCCAGATTTTAGTGCTCATTGCATTGTTGGTCTGCGCTAGTTGCTCTTGGAAAGTGAGTGTCTTATCCAGAATTATGCCAAGATACTTGTTTGATTGAACATTCTCTAGGGCAGCAAGTTCTGACATTATTTCAGGAAAGTGACAGTTAGTCCTTTCAGAGAAGTACAGAGTCTTAGTTTTGCTTACATTTATGGTGAGACAGTTAAAGTCACACCATGCTTTTATCAGTGACATATCAGATTGTAGTGTACGGCCAACAACGCCTGGGTCTTGGTGACTAAATGTTATGACTGTATCATCAGCATACAGTGTGACTTTCGACTGGGTTTGAACATAGTGTATATCATTCACAAACAATATGAAGAGTAGAGGGCCAAGTATGGATCCCTGTGGTACACCAAACTTAGTGTCCTGCCATTCACAGAATTTATCATTAACAAAAGTTCTTTGTTGCTACATAATGGTTGAGCGGGTTGTGGCTGCCAGCTCTCTGACCTTGTCAGTGTCTGCTACTTGTCTCCTTACTGAATAAAGAAGTCACCTTGGAGAGACCAAGGCCTTCAACCTTTGTAGGTTTACAACAAATACAAAGGCACGGCAATCTCTCTGCCAACTTGAAGATGTAGAAGCCTGCCTGCACTGAAAATCTAAATACTCTGGGACTTATTCTGTAGTGGCTATGCCGGGTTGGTCATAGGGACAGATATGGCTAAGTGCTATTCAAGAATGACTAAACAACATAATGACTAATGCCTTACACAAAAGGCCTAAAATGGAACGACTTAGGTGAGTTGGTCAGTACAGACCCACCTGACAACATCAGGCTGTGTCTCATGAAATGGGGCCAAGGGCTTATTTGGGGCAGATTGATATATAAATGGGCTACTAACTACCAATGTAAAGTGTTGTAACACCTATTAACCCATTCAGCCAATTTTTATCTTCAAATGCCCTTATTAAACCCTTTTCTATCAAGCCGGTCAAAGCTGGCACCAGGTCAAAGCTGGCACCCGGTCAAAGCTGGAACCCGGTCAAAGACGTTCACACTTGGCCCTATCTCATGAGACACAGCCATCAACTGACCTAAGTTGGTTGTATAGATAGGGAGCCATAACTTGGTTAGGCTATAGTGACTAAGAGATCTTATAAGGAGCCAAAGAATACCAGTGTGAGGGTATCCTGGTCTACATGCTGAGACGCATGGAATCATACACACTGCAGGACACTAAGCTTCTTCTGCCAATGTCAAGGACTAAAAGGAGTTAGCGTCAAACATCACTCCATTCTACGATAGCCTGATTCCACAAGACTGGACTAGCAGTATCCTTAATTATACATGGAGAATTAGTTCTGACAGACATCACAGTTGAGAGGATCAAGACCTTTTTATGGTCTCCCTGTTCGGTGATCGTTACAATACTTAGACAAATGCCAAAGCCCATTGATACTGTCTCTGCTGTATTTCACGAGTTGTGGCAATGGTGTTTGATATGTCACTTTGATGATGATGATGTACAGAATACATGAGAATATCAATCTAATAGTTTAACAGTGTTCATCCAGTGGAGATGTCTCAATAGATCGCCAAATGTGGGCACCAAGGCCTGGGTGTATTCTCACCTAGCCTTCACCTTGCCCTGGCTGTAGGACCAATCAGAGGCCTAGAGTCAGAACACACCTTAGTAACTGGATACCTTTGTATGGGGGGTTTCACATGGTGCAGATGACATTGGAGGTGAATGTCACCCTGGTTCTGGGTCAGGGTTCTATCTGAGTGTTGTTAACTCTGTCCAGCCAGCTCTACCAAATAGTTGAAAACCCCAGAATATAGCAGATTGAGGCCCAAGGCTCAGTAGCATTGATTTATTGGGTTATGTTGACCAAATAGAATTTATGTCTATAACTCATGTTTGCTATGATTGATTTGCAACCTGTTTGTAATTTCCTTTCATATAAAACCACGATACATAGTCATGTCTTTTTAACAGAATTATTTGTAGTCCTCGGGAAGGTAGCATTGGATATCAAAAATGCCCTCCTCTTAGTGAATTAGCTGTATTTTACTAGGTGGTGCATTCATGCACTTACCAGCTGGAAAGAGTTAATTGCTTGTGTCTCGTTTGGCCAATAGCTTATGAAATGCAGTTGCTCGATAACTTGCTCTTGTATCATGAAGGACATCTATCTCTGTAATCTCCATTACATTAGTATAGCAGCCTGCATGTCCCAAGGCTACCTGCACAGACAGTGTTGTAGGCAGTACGCTCATCAAAGCAGGGCCATGACATGAGACAATCCCAGGGGTGTGGGACTACAAGGTCATGATATGAGAGAAAAGAGTCCCAGGGGTGTGAGAGGTGTCTGGTTTCATATTCCACGTCTCACTAAGAAGCTAACCAATGACAACCATTTCATTCAACATGATAACCACAAGGATAACCCGAGTGGCAGTCACACATGCCGAGGTTTTCTGTGTCAATTTGTGCCCGGGGGTGGAGGGAGACGCAGTGCCTGGCCTTGTCGGCAAGTATCGGTGAGGCTGGGGGGAGCCGGAGCGTCATTCTGACAGAAGTTTAAGGAGGGGAGTCAAGTACCAGTGTCTGAGGAGAATCCCAGCACAAAGTAGTTAGTAGTTCATCCCTGTGGACAAATCATACACAAAGTACCCCAGTTAGTGGTTGATCCCTGAGGACAGATCTTACAGCACTTACTGTGTTAGAGATATCCACCAGATATGAGGCCCTCCTCCCGGACCTTGTGTGTGGCAGTCTCCTTGCTCCTCTACATTACAGGTAGGGTAAAGTGCCTTTGAGTCGGCCATGTACCTTGAGTCAGCCAT
This sequence comes from Harmothoe impar, assembly GCA_947462335.1. Lineage (NCBI taxonomy): Eukaryota > Metazoa > Annelida > Polychaeta > Phyllodocida > Polynoidae > Harmothoe > Harmothoe impar. The sequence continues at coordinate 87,569,111 of OX381706.1, forward strand.
TTTGCTTGTTCTTTTGGTACCAAATTGAACTAAACAATAATTGTTTTAGTGGATTTCACTCTATTTACATTGGTACAGCACATACTATTTTATCACTTTTGGGTTTCCTCCACTGGTTATGAAAATACCTGATTTTGTGTAAGGCCAAAAAAAAAGTGTGTTTCAGGTTACCCGACCCTACCTAGCAAAACAAGGCCGACCCTCGACATTTTTATCCAATTTTGAGAAAGAAAGATTTAAGTATTTTTTGGGCTATTTCAGAGTTGATTTGATAGCCTGCGAGTCGATGCTGTTATTGGCATGTCGGTGCTGAAGTTTGCGAGTCAATTTTTGACTCTACCTAGCAATAGAAGGCTGACCCTAGAAATTGTTATCCAATTTAGATTTTTTAAAAAATATTTCAAGTACTTTTTGGGCTTTTTTAGAGACTAATTTGATAGTCCGAAAGTCAATCTATCCTTCCAAATTTTTTCAGGCTATGTAACCTGAAACACACCTTTTTTTTGGGCCTTATTGATATTAATAACCAACTCATTCTGTGACATGTTTTAGTCCTGGCCCTTTTATGTAAAGTGAGCCTCGTTAAACCTTATGTATAAAACTACAATATTTCTTCTGCATAGTCTTGATATTTGGTGTTCCCGGAATGAATATATTAGAACACTCTTGGGGAACATCCTCATGAGGCCTATAGATGGGGTATAATGAGCAATGATATCTCTCTAATCCACTTTGCAGCTTGTGAAGGCTTACAGTGCTATGCATGCACCTACACCCACACAGCAGATGGAGATGTTGTGGATGAAGATGGCTGCAGCGATCCCGACATATCAACCTCTGTCTCCATCAGACAGACATGTTCTGAGCCTGGTGCCAACTCCAGGTGCAAGGTACGTATCATCTACAACCAGCTTTATACTACAACAGGGCCTCTTATCATTTAGCCTTGACAACATTGTAAACACATTAAGCAATTTGGCCGCACTCTACCTTTTGTATATCAAGATGACGGACAGCATTGGCATCACCTTTCATGAGCCTCCTACAAATATTTTCAACAGCATCATTATTGAACTGTTCAGCATGAATCCATTTTTCATCAAAGAACTTTTTAATTAATTTCCTAAATTTTAAATGACAATTTACTCTCAGACAGTCTAACTTTTGAAGGTATTCTATTCCACTCATCAATGGCACTATTTGCTGGAGATTTTCTTATCCTTTCGCTATGAGATAAATGATTTAAAATTAAAGGTCCATCAGCGGCTCTAGTTCTTCTTTTTTTCTACCATCTAGATCATGTTATATTTATAACCGAATGTCATCAATATTTAATCTTTCTATAAATATTTCATATAAATAGCAAAGGACCTAGTATAGAACCCTGGGGTACTCCATAGGTGATATCTTCTCGCTGTGAATAATTACTTTTTGCAATCGTTTTTTTGTGTGATCTATTTGATAAATAATCCTTAAACCAAAATATTACTGAGGGGGAAACCCTAATTTAGGCAATTTATCTAACAATTTTTTACGATTTATTGTATCAAATGCTTTATGATAATCTATAAAAACAGCTCCTATTTATAGTATCATAATTAGTCAAAGACTCAAATATACTTTTTGACAGCTTCATGACGTTATTTTGCGTTCCTCTCTTAGCCCTAAAACCATTTTGCTTTTAATCATCAACTTATTGCCTTCTAAGAATGTAGCAGCTTGTTTGTGAATAATATTTTCCAAGTTATTGGTAGTAGGGAAACTGGTCTCAGGTCACCACCATACACAGGATTACTCACTTTAAGAATTGGGGAATTTTACCATTTTTCCAGCTTTTTGGAAAGATACCACTAGTTAATGAAAGGTTAAGAATAAATCTAAAATAATTTGACATGCCTATTAGACAATCTTTGATAACCTTAGAATTCCTGAAGATTTTTCTATATCAATACTTTTCTACTCATTCAAGGAGCTCTCACCAAACTCAAATATAATATAACAATGAGCATTCCCTAGTATCTAGTACTGCATAACTTAATTATACATGTAATAAAAATCTAATTCCCTTTTCACCGTTCCGATGCTAATCATGTACGAATAATCATACTACACTTATCTCTTCTCTCCTCATCCAGTTTCAGGAGACCTTTAATGAAGACGGTAGTTATAGCTTTGAGAGAAGCTGCTCAGTTGACTGCGAGGTTGGCTATGTCCACTTCTCTGATGCTGAGGTGGTCCATGTTAAGACGCTCACCTGTTGTAGACATGACCTGTGTAACGTGAGTAGTGGGGCATCCATCATCAGCCATCATGTAACATTAGTCCTGGTCATTGGCCTCCTCATGATGTACATGCTCCCTCAAACATAAACTCTGCCCCAACCTGGAGGTTTTCTGCCACTCTCACACACAGAGACTTGTACCTAAACTCTGCCTCAGCGTAAAGATTTGAGTGGAGAAAAAAATAACTGTTTTACAAAAGTACCGGTATGTATTCTATATGCACTGGTAGCCAATTTACTATTACTTTTGACAATAAAATTGTTCAATAAATTTGCGTCAACAACTTAAATAAAAGTGTTTAGTAAGGAAAAATACAACATTCCTGAATATGGTAATAATACACACATGGAAATTGGCAAGAATATGTGCATTTAGCATAAGTAGAAGAAGTCATTGGGACTCTGAATCATTTCCTATCTTATTTATAATTTATCTTGAAGCTGATTTAAAATGATGAATATGGGCTGTTGTGTAAACTTTTCTTTTTTATAGTGTAGGCCTATTATGCGGTCTGGAGCTGTGATATCGGGATTGGCCTGTGCTGACAGGGATACTTGTTAACTGTGGTTTCGAATTAGTCTGTGGGTTGTGGTCTATGATGTTCAAATAACAATATTGTAATGGGTAGGGCCTCTATGATGATCTATGACAACGAAAACGGTACCGATCTCGCCACTCCGGCGCCCATATCTCGCCTTAGAGAACATGTCAGAGGCAATAACTTATAGAACTAATAGATTATATAATTATCTACCCCCGGTGTAAACATGGACCTTTAACTATATCTCGTTGCCGATATTAAGATATTAACGAGTTAGTAATTTTAGCTCAGCCATTTCTGAGATTTTGGGACATCTTGTCCACCATGTTGGACTTGGATGCAGAATTGCATTCATAAACATTCCAATCTTGATGAGAGTTGAGAGCACTGGGCATTTTAGGCAGATTTACGAAGATAAGATTCAAGAAACAAGAGACTGCTCCACTACCTAAATGTTTGTACCCTAGCATGACACTCTAGGCCTACCTATCTTTCCAGTGGCATTTTTGGATGAATTATTTAGCTTAGTTAGAAGCTGTGACAGTATTTGCATATTTGTACCTGTAATAATATTTATCCTAAATATATTTAAGTCCATTCAACATGAATTTCTCTGTGTTGTCATCCTTTATTTGCATCCCTACATACTAGTGAACTACCAGCGGGTTCCCCCGCCAAACACCAGACGGCGCTACTGCAAGTGACCCAATATCGCTCACGTTTGACGGGCGAGTCTGCATATTTGCTACGGGAAATTTCATGTTTCACGGCCTAGAACCATTAATATTGATCGTAGCAACAAGCCATGACCATTTCTGGACTTGTGATACAATTTGCTACCGATATCTACAACTTAATATTTAGCTACGATTAGATATTTGCGTTTATAACCATATTTCAATGCTAGAGAACAGGCAATCTGCCCGTCAGAAGACCCGTATGTTGGGGTTGGTGCGCGATGCCACTAGCAGTTCTGGCGCTGATCGATCCCCTGTATAGTCCGTAGTTACTACACTGGTGTCAGAAGATGTTTAGGCTCTATAGGGTAAATATGGGTAACATTGCCCAGGCTATTATAGCAAGCACCCCCCATATTACAATGTTATTTTCAATTTTTTGAATTTTTTCCCCTGTATTTAGGCACGTTTTTTCTGAAATAGCTTCAATACAGATGGGTCACCAAACTCATGCCAATATTTTGTAAATTAGATGCAAACAAAACGCTTATAAATCATAATTTATAAGACTTGCCATGATGTCACTTTCTATACTAATTCCCATAGAGCTAAAATCGAGTATGCATGTTGTTTTATCGCGCACATGTTTATAGAATAAAAAATAATATATCACATGATAATGAAATAAGTAGAACATACCTACAGTGTAGCCATGTGTGTTGTCTAACACTGGTGTAAATTTGGGGATGCTGCTACTCACCATACAGGTGTGAGAGCATGTAGGGTAAAGCTACCTGATTTCACTTTAAGGTGTGAAAACAGGTGCGTAAAATAACCAGTATGATGAAATACACTGTATTTCAACGGGTGAGCGATAGGGGAGAGTGAGGTTAGTTGAGCCACTTTTGACTAATTGGCTTATATATCCAAAATAAAAAAAATTGGGGTATTAATTTTTTATTGGATATAAACTTAATTATGTTTTTTTGAGTTTATTTCCACAATGTGGAATATGCCTAGGTATTATACTTACAAATTGCATTTTGTTGGGTTTGTAACAAATGATGTAAGCCTACACAATTAACATTTTTTAAGAATTTTGCCTCAACTAACCTTCCTAGCAAGGCTAGTTGAGCCAGGTGTCGAGGTAAGTTGAGCCGCAAGGAGGTAGGTTGAGCCAGTCATTTAAGCAGGTTAATTTTGCATAGAATGTAATTTAGAGGACTAAAGATCTCATAATTAGGTCATGAAAACAGAAATATGCACGGATTGGAATAGTAAGACTACAAATCATGAGAACTACACAGAATAAAACAAATTTGGTAAGTTGAGCCATCTTGGGGTAAGTTGAGCTATGTCTAACATGGCTCAACTTACGCCGTTGGCACCGGCTCAACTTAGGCCTACCTCACTTGTCACCTTCACTATAAAATGTAATGTAATTTTTTTTTTCAAAATTTTTTTTTTCTGTGGAAAAACGGAAAAATCTCATTTTTGGGCCCAATTGACATCTTGACTTTTTTTTTCGACACGGAACATTTTTTAATTTAAAAATTGACTTATACTTAGTGCCAAAGACGAATTACTTTGGTAAGATTTGTAGTTACATTGCGGCTCAACTAACCTCACTCTCCCCTACAACACAATGATATAAACGATATAACCAGACTTTTAAGCCCCTGCTTACCATACAGGGGGGGGGGGTGCAATTGTCATTTATTTTTTATCATTATTTTTAGTCTAATTTTTTTTAGAATTAGTCTAGGGTAAATGTGGGTAATATCGCGCACCTTGTGACGATATTACCCAAATCTTCCCCATCATTCTAGGCCACTGTCACTAAGAACAATTTTTATAAATTAAAAATATGCAATTTTTTTTAAATAATATAAAATTGAAAAAATGGAGAAAAAAATTGCAATCACATGTATGGTAGGCAGGGGGTTAAAAGACTAGCTAAATATTTGGGTTATATCGTCATAGTTTTGGTTATATCGCTTATATCATTGGGTTATATCGTTCACCATTGAAAAACAGTGTATTCCACCATACTGGTTATATTGTGCACCTGTTTTCACACCAAAAGTGTGAAAACAGGGTGCTTTACCCTAATTGCTGTCACACCTGTATGGTGAGAGGTAGCATCCCCAAAATAACACATATTGTAGACAAGATACAAAGCTACCCTGTAGGACTTTTCTCTTTATTTCATTGTTATTTTTATTTTTTTATTTTATCCTATGAAAAGTGAGCGATATAACAACATGCCTGAGCTATATAAGCTCTATGGGGATTAGTATAGAAACTGCTGATTTAGCAAGTATTAAAAATACCAATTATTAGGACATCTCTGGCTCCTGACATAGGCCTACATGTATAGCACAGGTAAATGAAATGCATTAAAATGATATTAGATAAAAAATAGCAAACTAAAAAAAATAAAATTATAAGTTGAAAAATGTGCCTTTCAGGGGGGTGCGCGATATTACCACATGAGCGATATTACCCACATTCACCCTACTTTAAAAAATCGTTCTTCAAGGCGCACTGAACCCATGAGTTTTCCCGAAACGCTTATTGGTTCATACACCATGTGACTGCAGAGGGGTTTTTTGGCGACCTGGCGACCTGGGCTTTTTTCCAGGCGACTTTTCGACCTGGTGTAATATAAATCTAAGCGACCTGGCGACTTTTGCAAAAAAATAATTTAAGGATATAGGGTCTAAAAAAACGACCTTGGGACCTGGAGGCCTTAATTTCGGCGACTTACCTACCTCAGGGGGGGCCCTCTGCACCCCCCAACATATGGGTATCGACCCCTAAAATCGACATGGCGACATGGCTATTTCTTAAAATCGACATGGTAACATGGCAATTTCTTAAAATCGACATGGGACATGGCCATATAAGTGACATGTGACATGGCCATTTCTTAAAATCGACATGTGACATGGAGCTTAGTGACATGAATAGTAAAAATTCTCATATAGTGTAAAGTATGCTACCCATTTTTTTCTTCAACTTCCGTCCTTGTGGGTAGTCAAATTTAAAAATGTCCTGGGGCCTACGGCCCCAAGAGCCCAAATCATATCAATTACGGTGCCCCTACATTTCCCCCTTAGTGACACTAGTTGTCATGTTACCGCTCACCATAGTGGCGGGAACGCAGACAGAGACGCAGCTACGTAGTAGTGACGTCACATTTGTGTGTGCTTGAATAAATTACTTCCGACTTAGATACGCTCGACGTTAACATTACATGGTGGCATAGCGGTGGGATTTTGCCATTTTTGGTCCCCCAAATGCGTCTAAGGATGCATGCGAGGATGACAGTGGCATTGAGACCCAAAGAACAAATGTAGATACCGATCCTCAGCCTAAAAGATGAGAAAGGGGAGGATTGAAGGATGCAAAACGAGTGAGCGATATTGAAGGTAAATAACGGCATGAAAAAACTCCACGTGGGTTCGCCAGGGAAGTCAGAAACCCGGTCAGAAATAACACAAAACCCAAAGTACAATGTGTATTCCGGAAAGTAAAAGTCCTCAGTGAATTACCGAAGTTCTGCTAGTGGTGACAAATGGGTTTTGTGAATATTGTGAATCCGGGAAAGGTCCATAGCCATAGACATAGGCATAGAAATCGCCACGACGTCCACGTGGGTATTTCGGAAGTCATGAAAATTGGAACAAGTAGATCTATCGACATTGTGAAATCGGAAAAGTAAAGTGCCTAAGAACAGTGTAAATATTGTGAATTCGGGACAAGGAAGAACCCAACAAATTGGTACTGGTATCGAAACTAGAAAGAGACAGGTACCAGAAAGAGACAGGTACCAGGTACGTTCTAAGTGTCCAACAGGAAGTGACAGCTTAGTTCTGTGTCCAAAGAGGAAAGAGGCAAGATGTTGACAATTGAACAGTGTGTATTTATCAGATATGTGGGTTAGGAAAAGAGCCCCCCCACTAAGAAAAAAAACGGGTTCCGTGTTAATCAGTTGAACAGTGTGTATTTATCGGATCTGTGGGTTAGGAAAAGAGCCCCCCCACTAAGAAAAAAAAAAAGGGTTCCATGTTAATCAGTTGAACAGTGTGTATTTATCGGATCTGCGGGTAAGGAAAAGAGCCCCCAACAACAGCGACAACACATGTAAAAGGTTCAGTGTTAACAACAGCGACAACACACGTAAAAGGTTCAGTGTTAACAACAGCGACAACACAAGTAAAAGGTTCAGTGTTAACAACATCGCAACTTCTTCAAGCGACGGATGCGGGAGAGAGACGGCTCGCAACTTCTATGAGCAACCCGATGCATCCAAGGGATGGATGCAGGAGAGAGACGAGTCACAACATCTGTGAGTACCCTGATGCATCTAAAGGACAGATGTATCACCATCAACAGCAGCAAAGAGTGCGCACCCGACAAAGGGGTGTGCTCGTCGACGGCAGCGGAGTAGGCACCCGTCAACCGGGTGTGCTCGTCGACGGCAATGGAGTACGCACCCGACAACCGGGTGTGCTCGTCGACGGCAACGGAGTACGCACCCGACAACTGGGTGTGCTCGTCGACGGCAGCGGAGTACGCACCCGACAATGGGGTGTGCTCGTCGACGGCAGCGGAGTACGCACCTGACAAAGGGGTGTGCTCGTCGACGGCAGCGGAGTACTCACCCGACAACCGGGTGTGCTCGTCTACGGCAACGGAGTACGCACCCGACAACTGGGTGTGCTCGTCGACGGCAGCGGAGTACGCACCCGACAATGGGGTGTGCTCGTCGACGGCAGCGGAGTACGCACCCGACAAAGGGGTGTGCTCGTCGACAGCAGCGGAGTACTCACCCGACAACCGGGTGTGCTCGTCGACGGCAGCGGAGTACGCACCCGACAACCGGGTGTGCTCGTCGATGGCAACGGAGTACGCACCCGACAACTGGGTGTGCTCGTCGACGGCAGCGGAGTACGCACCCGACAATGGGGTGTGCTCGTCGACGGCAGCGGAGTACGCACCCGACAACCGGGTGTGCTCGTCGACGGCAACGGAGTATGCACCCAACAACCGGGTGTGCTCGTCGACGGCAGCGGAGTATGTACCCGACAACAGGGTGTGCTCGTCGACAGCAGGAGATCTAAGCATGCCTAAAATGTAGGTGTGCCACCTCAACAGCAACAGTGTTCAGCATGCCTAAAATGTAGGTGTGCGACCTCAACCGCAACAGTATCAGCATGCCTGAATGTAGGTGTGCGACCTCAATAACAGTGTAGCCACATCAGATACACAGGAGAAATTCTAGAGACAGAAATATTAGTTTTCAATTTTATAAAAAGGGAGAAGATATCCTAAGTGGTGTTGTACAAAATGTGTTGGTTATGGTAGATAAACATGTCTAATAGTTTTAGCACAAAAGACTAATGAACACAAGGAATGAGTGTCCAACAAGAAACACCAGGAGGAGAGACTGAGAAGTTGCATTATAGTTTTAAAATAATAATGATTTTTTTTTTTTAGTATTAAAAGGGAAAAGATACCCTGAGTGTATATTGTATCGGGTATGTGTTTACCCTAATATATATACAGGTCAAGTACTACAAGAGACTGAGCATCTCTCAAGGACTATCAAGGAGAGAAAGGTGTAACTTATTGTGTTTACCATGTGTTTAATGCTTACGTACCGGCAGAGAACTAAATGTGTTCTAATCATAGACTTTATGCAGACACCAAAGATTTACAGGAGAGACTGAAATATTATATTGTGTTTAACATGTTTATCATTCTACATATATACTAAAGCAGTTACATTCTACAAGACTCACACGCTACCAACAAGGAATTGGAAAGAGACTTCCTTTTCATATTGTATTTTACATACATATTAATATATTCAAAGGACTGAGTCAACGTTAAGTTTAGTAATTCAAAACATCTATTGTTTCATCCTTTATGGAAAAAGAGGGATGTCATGTTACCGCTCACCATAGTGGCGGGAACGCAGACAGAGACGCAGCTACGTAGTATTGACGTCACATTTGTGTGTGCTTGAATAAATTACTTCCGACTTAGATACGCTCGACGTTAACATTACACTAGTGACATGGCTTTTTCCTTAGTGACATGTGACATGGCCATTTCTTAAAATCGACATGCGACATGGGGACCCCCCATCTACCCCCCCCAACATGGCCGGAGGTGTCATAAGCCTCATATCTATCGCAAACGGCCTGTTTCGATCAGATGTCTCGATCAGTAACCAAGGAAAAGCTCTGTTTTAAGTTTGGGGGACCCCCACTGATCGGATCAGAGCATATCAAACATGTTTGATAGGCCTATGCTCTGATCCGATCAGATGATCGAGACAGCTGATCTAAACACGTCGTTTGCGGTGGCCTTTACAGACCACAAACGATCATTCATTTTTTATGAAATACGGCAGTGCTATTGATTTAACCAAAGATCGCCGTATTGCACACCCCCGTGAAATAACCCATCGCCGTATTTCACGGCCCTGTGACGTCATCAAAATGGCGGTTTATTTACATTTGAACGACGTAGAAAAAAGCTACTTCAACCCTATTTAGGCCCTCCCCCCTGTATTAATTTAATTTGAATCGAAAAAGGTAAAAAATAAATACAAAGGAACGCTCGTTTTAGTCTGTAGCTGGGTTATTTCACTTGTTGAAGGTAGGGCCGTATTTCACTCGGCCTGCGGCCTCTTGAAATACCGCCCTACCTTCAACTCGTGAAATAACCCAGGCTACAGACCAAAACTCGTGAAACTTTGTCTTTATATATTTGACAAAATAGGAAATTGAAAGGTGCCACTTGTATCTACGGACGCATGCAAACGTCATACGGTGTACCCGGCACAACATGCACGCCATGCCTCCATGCCCTGGTTACGTCAAAACGTAACCTAGAAGCGTAGTTACCGGCCCAACAATTACGAAGTTCGAAGTGTTTTCTTCGCCGAAAAGTCCGGCGAATTGTCGTAGCCAAGACCGTTGCAAATTTGTTACCCCACTTACTAGGTAGCGCACGTCAGTAGTCAAGGAATTGTTGTAGACGTACAGCAGCGTGTTGCCTAGTAACAGTTCGATGACGTCATAGTGTGGTCTTTGTTACGTCCAGTCAGTGCTACGCACGTCATGGACGTAGAAACGGAGTTTGCTTTACATCTGCTAAATACCGTTAAACCATGGAGGATTATACAAATGGATTATACTAGGATTCATCCCCGTGACAGTGCGTGAGTATAACATCTTTTGATAGCAAAATTGTCACATTTGGGGAGTGTTTTGTGGTCAGAAAGTGAAATCGAACCTCATCAAAATAGCGGCCGTCATCGTCATTGTCCGATGTCGTCAACTTGTCTCGGTCGAGCAAGATCTCATATTCTAAATCATTTTGAACTCCTGTACTACTTAAAAAGGTCGTATAAGTGTGTTTGAGGACTCAGTTGTAAGGCTTACAAAGCCTGGAGCCGAAATTCCGTTTCTAAACTTGTAATTTGTACGATGACAGTTTGTTTACATTACCGGCGGTAGACTAGAACAGTGGCCGACATCGTCGTCGACGTGTCTCTGTATTTAGATCTAGATAAGTTCTTCTTTTTTTTAAAACTCGTATAGAATACTTGAACAGGTCAGATTTGTGTATTTATGTTTTCTGTATTCTGTGAGTGATAAGCTTGCCAATGATGCGATTTTTTTTATGAACTTTGACAAAATTTGAGACCGCCGAAACTGCATTGGAAATGGGTCTGCTGGGGGCCGAACCATAAAAAAAAATCACGTTTCCCAGTTTTCCAGCCCATAAAAAATTCACGTTTTTGTCCCCGTTTTGTCCACGTTCGGCCCCGCGTTTGGCACTTAGGGGTTGATTTCCCAAGTAGCAAATATCGGCAACTTTTAAGAAAAAAGATAGATGTAATTTATTTCCATCCAAACAAACAACAATTTATTCACACATAATGTGCAGTAATTATAACCACTATTGATGCAATTTTGATACGAATTAAGGGCCTGTTACACTGGCGGCATCTGCCGCACTGCATCTGCCGCAGAACGTTCTGTGCGGCAGATGCAGCCTGTGTAACAGGGTAAAAACTTGCTGCAGCTTGCCGCAACTACTTGCTGCAGCAAAAGCTACCAGTGTTAGCTTTCCTGCGGCAAGCTGTTGCGGCAGATGCCGCGCAGCAAGTGCCGCTAGTGTAACAGGCCCTTTAAGCATTATAGACATAGATCTAATTGCATATATGTGAGACGTGGTGAAAACGTGACTGTCACGTCCCAAACGTGAAGGTGTAGCACATCTCACGTCCAGACATGAATGTTACGTCTGAAACATGATATTTTTTATGGCTCGGCCCCCAGTGCAGATGGTTCAAAAGCGACCTGGCAGCCGGGGGCTTTTCACGGCGACCTGCTATTTTGTTTTTTGACACCAAATACGATTTCTGGTGGCAAATTACGAGTACAAGTTTCAAGTTCAAGTTTGTAAGGTTTTTATTTAGTCTAGGCTCAGGTACAGTCACTCTTTCGAATGTTCTTCCCTCATCGAGCGCCTAGAGGGGTATGTTGTAGCGCGGTAATAAAAGATGACCCCTTCTTTACATAAGTAGTCTTTGATAATTATAGAATAATTTTATCACCGCCCCTAGTGTCCAACAAGGTACACAAAGCAAAAAGCTAATAAGTACGGGGGGGGGGGGGGTCAAGATTACTTTCAGCTAGAAATTGAATTGGCGCGGGGGGTGGGGTGGATGTTGACCCCTCTAGCGTGGGGTGGGGGGACTCAAATCTTTGGTGTTTGAGGGTGCTAGCTCTTTGGAAGAGTGTGAGTGGTGATATTGCCCCATTTGATAGAAATATTAAGTGGTAAGGTGGCCCCGTGTGGGGGGGGGGGGGGGGCTAGAGGTTAATAATGTTACCATCTTCATTGAGTAGGGGCCTAATGAATGCTGATGGGCCCTATGCAGAGATTCCACTCTCTGTTGTAAAAAAGTAGGAAGTCTTAACATTTTGTTCAATTCTCTGTATTAACCACATAGTAGACTAGAACAGTATTAGAAACGAGAATGGGATATGCTTGATGATTATGCCACTTATCACCCCCCCCCCACCCCTTGCCGTGCACTTTCACAACGGGAGGTGTTAAAGCTGCAAGCCAAACCAAACATGCTCTCCACCCACAACATTTCAACTCCTGTACAACAATTCTAAGACAATAGGCTAATCCCCCCCGCCCCCTCACCCATTCAATTTTCGCGATTTTGCTAAGGCCCAAAAAAAGAAAAGTTGTGTTCAGGTAACATGGCCCAAATAAAATAGGGTAGGTAGGTCCATTTTTTATTTTTTACCTTTTTTTTTTAGGGATTTTGATACAAAATTCCTCCCTTTTCGTATAATTTTTCAGGAAAAAAAAAATGGGTAAAAAAAATTGTTTTTTGGTAGAAAAAAACACAGAAATGCCTTCCAACAAAAAAACAAGAAAAAAACAAAACAATTTGGGTAGGGCCAAAAAAATAAGGATCACTAGGGATACCTGAACACAACTTCTCTTTTTTTGGCCTAACTCCTGGCATGAGGTTCATGGTAAACTCCTGGATGTGAACCATCCTTTGCACAGTGAGAAATAGCCATTAACATAGTGGTGCCACCTAGAGACCTCCCCTGTCCCTACTAATGGCCCAAATGGTGACACACAGCTTCACACAGTCCACACCAGGGGGAGACAGGAGCTTCACAGAGCCTACACCAGGGGGCGACAGGAGCTTCACACAACCCACACCAGGGGGCGACAGGAGCTTCACACAACCCACACCAGGGGGAGACAGGAGCTTCACACAGCCCACACTAGAGGGAGACAGGAGCTTCACACAACCCACACTAGGGGGAGACAGGAGCCTCACACAGCCCACACCAGGGGGAGACAGGAGCTTCACACAGCCCACACTAGGGGGAGACAGGAGCTTCACACAGCCCACACTAGGGGGAGACAGGAGCCTCACACAACCCACACCAGGGGGAGACAGGAGCTTCACACAGCCCACACCAGGGGGAGACAGGAGCTTCACCCAGCCCACACCAGGGGGAGACAGGAGCTTCACACAACCCACACTAGGGGGAGACAGGAGCTTCACACAGCCCACACTAGGGGAGACAGGAGCTTCACACAACCCACACTAGGGGGAGACAGGAGCGTCACACAGCCCACACCAGGGGGAGACAGGAGCCTCACACAGCTCACACTAGAGGGAGACAGGAGCTTCACCCAGCCCACACCAGGGGGAAACAGGAGCATAAGACAGCCCACACTAGGGGGAGACAGGAGCTTCACACAGCCCACACTAGAGTGAGACAGGAGCCTCACACAGCCCACACTAGGGGGAGACAGGAGCTTCACACAGCCCCAGTGTTGCCAAAACGACGCCGGGACGCCGGCTTTTGCCGGCGTAGAATCATAATGGCCGGCGGAAGGCCTTAGGATGCAGGCCAGAATGGCCTGCCATCATCTCAGCTTCCTAATGGTGAAAGAATTTTTTAAGTCCGCAAATTAGAAGCGAAGCTACTAATTTTAGTGAAGCTGTTTAATATTCAAATATTTTCAAAATCTTTGCAGTTATAATGAAGTTTATACGGGCACCTTAAAGATCATATTCATATGGCCTGCGTGAAAGGGATATGGCCTGCGTAAGATGCCAAGACGCAGGCAACTTTGGCCTGCGTCAATAAAAAGTTTTCGGCAACACTGCAGCCCACACTAGAGGGAGACAGGAGCTTTATACAGCCCACACCAGGGGGAGACAGGAGCTTCACACTAGGGGGAGACAGGAGCTTCACACAGCCCAGACTAGGGGGAGACAGGAGCTTCACACAGCCCAGACTAGGGGGAGACAGGAGCTTCACACAGCCCAGACTAGGGGGAGACAGGAGCTTCACACATCCAACACCAGGGGGAGACAGGAATACCATCAGCCAACACTAGGGGAGACAGAAACAATGTCAGCACACACAGCTTCATACAGCCCGCACTAGGGTATGTATGAATGATGTATTAATGCATTAATATATTCTGCGGCCTTTAACGTTTAGTTTACCCTATAAGGGCACCCCAAGATGCTGGATGGTCATTTGTTTTCCTGATGCCCTGATACAGCACCAAGAATAACCCCCCAGCGCTGTGTTAGTGAATCAACCTGTAGGGTTTGCATCCTTTCTTCTCTCTTTCACATTCACTCTGTGTCGCGATCTCTCCCAGTCTCACTTTGCATCCAAAATGACTTAGTAAAAAGTATTTTTTTACATTATTTATTCCCAGTAAGATACATGATGTGCAGCCCATTTATCCATCAGTTCTATCTGTTTATATAGTACATCATACATAAATATAGTACAATTATATGTACATTTATAAATATAGTACATGTACAATAAGCGTTTCACAACCAGAAAACATGGGGATATAATAACTGTTCTTATCACATAGCATCCACCATACTGGACACCAACCTGGCAGTGGTTTATAAGGAGTATAACACGAAGCACCGAGTCACATTGTGGCAGATTTCTTATTGTACCAATAATTCCCACTGATAATACCTTCTACTTTTCTCCTGCCTCTCAACCCTTGAGTTTTGACTTCTTCTTTCTGTCTTGTTATACATTGCAAGGAACTACCAATAAACCATGCTGAATTCACCTAATCATTGCAGATTTAAACTCACAGGATGTCCTACATTGTTTGATAAAGTAAGATACAAGTCCTAACATTCAAGATCTAATCATGATGACTAGTCTGCATGGAGCGAAATTATAAACAAAGTTACTGAATTTGACTGCCTTATAGTATGAAACACAAAAGTTACTGCTAGCAGAAGTAATCAAATTTACTGTACACACAAGTTTATGACAACAATAAAATCACAATGCTGAAGTCTAAATCCAAAACTTGAAAGCCGCTAGTAGTGCCAATATCTTACATAAAAGTAAACTGAACATGTGCATACCAGACTGTGGTTACCCTATGTAGTATCCTGATTACAGTGTATCACCAGTGCACCTCTACCCCTGTGTATAACTACATCAAAACCAATGTTGTGTGGAGTTCTACCCTAGTGAGGCACTTGACAACTTGGCACTTACCTACACACATACAACATGTACCACATCACCTTCATTAGGGTGCTTTACACTGTATTTATGTACACATATATAATATACATATATACACTGTATTACATTCATATCCCATGGAAACTGCACAACACTGTGCACCAAAATGTATGGGGTCGTCTCACCATGACTATTGTACATCTATTGTGTCTTATACAAGCAGTGCTAAGATTCATCAACTTGTCTTGTTTCATTACAGTCAGGTTCTTGGGTAATGAGATGTGTGTAACGTATATGTTTCTTGCATTTAAGGACTTGACAGATTGATTCAGATAACCACATATATCCATGCATTATTTGACACAGATATCTTAAGACTTTACATACTATAGACCCAATTGATGCATAGTCACATGCAAATTTGTGATTTTTCCTCAAAAATTAAAAAAAATCCCCTATTTTCGCTTGTTTTCACCAATTTCACCAATTTTTAAGTGATCATGCTGCTTTGAACAGCTTTGTAGAGTTTGATAATTGAGATATCAATAAAAGAAAAAAAACTTCCACAGAAAATTGATACTCAGTTAACACCCAATCAACAAAACTGAAGAAAGTTTTTTTTTCTATCTCATAAGGCCACACTTTTTTTGAAATTTGGGTCACAGGCCTGCCGCACTAGGAAAGGTCAAAAACAGAATACAAATAAAATTTGGAAAGTGCACTTTTTTTATTCCCTCCTATGTGTGATCCAGAGAAAATAATCCAAATAAAAAAATAATAGTTATATGCAGCACAATATACCGTTGGAAAGCTAGAATCGAAAGGAATATAATGATTTATCTCTCATTTAGATGAAATAATAATTTTAATTTTCACGATTTCGGAGACAATTAAACTCTTAAGTACTAAAACGTCATAAAAATAAGGTCGCTTATTACGTCCAATACGGTAATCAAATTCAGCACTGTCACAGAATGTCCCTCCTCACCTTGGCCTACTCTATCAGTTGTAAGATGAGGATGATTCATATATAAAACATGTTAAACAGAGAGCAGAGGCCAAAGAATAAACTGAAAGATGATATGACACTAAGGTGCATTATATTCAGTCTAGATTGAACGCGACAATGTCACAATACCCAATGGCTAAGTCAATTGTTTTACTGATTCCACTCATTCCATACATTAGCACTTTTATTTAGACAATATGTCCTGTTCTTCAAATATATAGTATATAGGCCAGTGCTACATAATACATCTTGGTAACATCAGCCATCATACCACCTCCCATCCAGGGTAATCCAGGTGTGGTGTTGGAGTTCTCACCTTTCAATCTGGTACTGTTTGTTGGAAAATGTGACTGTTGTCTCATCACTGGTCCACATGGTCTATAAAACACCTGCCAGCCCACAGCACTTTGGTATCCAGTGACACACAGTAAAACATGTTATCAGTTCATATCAGTCCTTTATGGAAACACAAGTGCAGTGCATCATTGCTGAATCTTGGTACACAGTGGATGACACTTAGCCTGCTGGTGTGAAGCAATGTCATGGCCATATCCTCAGTTCAGGCTATACTGTCACTTAGCCTGCTGGTGTGAAGCACTGTCATGGCCATATCCTCAGTTCAGGCTATACTGTCACTAGCCTGCTGGTGTGAAGCACTGTCATGGCCATATCCTCAGTTCAGGCTATACTGTCACTAGCCTGCTGGTGTGAAGCACTGTCATGGCCATATCCTCAGTTCAGGCTATGCTGTCACTTAGCCTGCTGGTGTGAAGCACTGTCATGGCCATATCCTCAGTTCAGGCTATCCTGTCACTTAGCCTGCTGGTGTGAAGCACTGTCATGGCCATGTCCTCAGTTCAGGCTATAGTGACTCTGTCTGTGTGGTCAGACTTTATATGGCCCACAGTGCACTGTTCTATGCTGAGGCTGTAATAGGGCACAGTGACGGTCCCGGTATACAGTGTCTTCCAGCAGCCATGTTGCAGTTCCTGCTTACCGTGCTGTCTGGACTCTACACCAAGTCCCCCCCAGTGGTCCTGCCAGGTCGGCCATGTTGGCTGTGAGATGATATAAGTGGCCGGAGAGTTAGCTGCCTGTGCCGTACAGTGTAGAAGGTTGTGTCAACAATCTGGCAGAAGATCCCTACATTGTTGTTTGATCGATTATGCTTGGCAATCCTAGTTTGGAAAAGCTGCACAAAGAAATCATGCTATACTTTCTTCAGCCTGCCTCAATTCAATGTAGGCTTAGGACACCAGCCTGTGAAGATGGTGCAAAAGGTCAGTTCAGTGTTTGTAATGAAGTCCCGCACTTTGCAATTAAGGTTTCTGATTGGTCTCCAGTCTGAAACCAGCATGTTACTGGTGTCTGAAGTGCCCAGGCTGTACCCAGCTTGTTACTGGTGTGTGAAGTATTCAGGCTGTAACCAGCGCAGCACACTGCAGCATGCACCGGTCTCATCCAATAACAAAATGGCTGCCTACATGGTGACTATCACACAGCCCCATCCTGATACTGTAGACAGTTCAGCACCATTCACTATATGTATGTGTGCAAAGACCCTGGCCTGGCCTCATGAAAGGCCCGAGCCAGACCTATTCTCCCCGGGAGAATCTCTCTCAGCCACCTGTTGATGTCACCATGATGACATCACCCACGTCATGACGTCCCTGGTGTATAACGTCACTGTATGATGTCCCTGGTGTATGACGTCCCTGGTGTATGACGTCCCTGGTGTATGACGTCACTGTATGACGTCCCTGGTGTATGACGTCACTGTATGACGTCCCTGGTGTATGACGTCCCTGGTGTATGACGTCACTGTATGACGTCCCTGGTGTATGACGTCCCTAGTGTATGATGTCCCTGGTGTATGACGTCGCTGGTGTATGACGTCACTGTATGACGCAGCGTGCGGCCTCTGCGGGCCCCTTGCCGTGCTCCTTGTCGGGAGTACTGGAGCTACGAGCTGTCTGTAGCTGGAGGAGGTCTGTGCGGATACTGGGTCGCCGAGCGTTAGGAGCGATGGCACCGCACGCATCACTGAGTCGGCGCCGGATGGTGACTCCACGCCGGAAACTGCCTCCTCCACTCGGCACCCCGCCAACGTAGGACGGCTGGACCTGGTAAAGGAAGAAGGAAAATGTATCCACAGGTATAGCATTGTCCCTACTTCACGTCTTTTTGAGTAAATGATTAAATTACATGAAACTGATTTTTGGAATATTCAGAAACTTGCAGCAAACATACCATGTAGAGTTTAATCCATATTTGAAGCTTAGCCTTGCTCTTCATGGTAAACAGACTCTATCATACTGTAATCATAACCCTATGATATTGTACAATCCTTAAGAAAATCCCAGATTGATATCATGTAAATAAGACACAGTTTTATGGCCCAATATCCTTCTAAAGTGAAGGGTCCCATCACCTGTAGGGTAGGTGGGGAGGGTATATCTGGTATACTCATAGAGTTAGAGGTTAGGGTTAGGGTATCCTCACCTTCCTTTGCACGGATGGACTCAGGGTTAGGGTTAGGGTAAGGGTTAGGGTTACGGTTAGTATTAGAGATAGAGTTAGGGTTAATGTTAGGGTTAGGGCTAGGGCTAGAGTTAGGGATAGGGCTACGTTTAGGGTTAGGGCTAGGGTTAGGGCTAGGATAATGGGCTAGGGTTAGGGCTAGGGTTAGGAGTAGGGTTAGGTTCAGGGTAAAGGTTCCAGTGCCTATCCTCACCTTCCTGTGCAGGGAGGGACTCATCTCGGTGGGATTGGGTTAGGACTCAGGGTTAGGGTTAGGGTAAAGGTTAGAGTTAGGAGTAGGGTTAGGTTAGGATCAGGGTGAAGGTTAGAGTCTATCCTCACCATCCTGTGCAGGGAGGGACTCATCTTGGTGGGAAGCTGCACAGAGTTAGGGTTAGGGTTAGGGTAAGGGTTAGGGTTAGGGCTAGGATTAGGATCAGAGATTTATTTTTTTGAAATACAAGATTTCCTATGCTTTAGCACTGAAGGGCCGTATTTAATGCTCCCCATTGAATACAATGTGGCCGTATTCAATGGGCTAGAAAAGATTGTATTTCTTCATAAAATAGCTTCAAATAAAAAATAAACACAAATGCCAACTACATTGATACCATCTCCGATGTATTTCACTCGTGGGGTCTGGGGCATATCCCACTGCGGCTTCATGGGATATGGCCCCAGCCCCCACTTGTGAAATACAACGGAGATGGTATCAATGGGCGTTGACATTTGTCTATAGAGTTAGGGTTAGGGTTAGAGTTAGAGTTAGGGTAAAGGTTAGGGTTAGAGTTAGGGTTAGAGCCTATCCTCACCTTCCTGTGCAGGGAAGGACTCAAGGTTAGGGTTAGGGTTAGGGTTAGGGATAGAGTAAAGGTAAAGGTTCGAGTGCCTGTCCTCACCTTCCTGTGCAGGGAGGGACTCAGGGTTAGGGTTACACACAGCCCACACTAGGGGGAGACAGGAGCCTCACACAACCCACACCAGGGGGAGACAGGAGCTTCACACAGCCCACACCAGGGGGAGACAGGAGCTTCACCCAGCCCACACCAGGGGGAGACAGGAGCTTCACACAACCCACACTAGGGGGAGACAGGAGCTTCACACAGCCCACACTAGGGGAGACAGGAGCTTCACACAACCCACACTAGGGGGAGACAGGAGCGTCACACAGCCCACACCAGGGGGAGACAGGAGCCTCACACAGCTCACACTAGAGGGAGACAGGAGCTTCACCCAGCCCACACCAGGGGGAAACAGGAGCATAAGACAGCCCACACTAGGGGGAGACAGGAGCTTCACACAGCCCACACTAGAGTGAGACAGGAGCCTCACACAGCCCACACTAGGGGGAGACAGGAGCTTCACACAGCCCCAGTGTTGCCAAAACGACGCCGGGACGCCGGCTTTTGCCGGCGTAGAATCATAATGGCCGGCGGAAGGCCTTAGGATGCAGGCCAGAATGGCCTGCCATCATCTCAGCTTCCTAATGGTGAAAGAATTTTTTAAGTCCGCAAATTAGAAGCGAAGCTACTAATTTTAGTGAAGCTGTTTAATATTCAAATATTTTCAAAATCTTTGCAGTTATAATGAAGTTTATACGGGCACCTTAAAGATCATATTCATATGGCCTGCGTGAAA
This sequence comes from Harmothoe impar, assembly GCA_947462335.1. Lineage (NCBI taxonomy): Eukaryota > Metazoa > Annelida > Polychaeta > Phyllodocida > Polynoidae > Harmothoe > Harmothoe impar. The sequence continues at coordinate 87,589,885 of OX381706.1, forward strand.
GGGATATGGCCTGCGTAAGATGCCAAGACGCAGGCAACTTTGGCCTGCGTCAATAAAAAGTTTTCGGCAACACTGCAGCCCACACTAGAGGGAGACAGGAGCTTTATACAGCCCACACCAGGGGGAGACAGGAGCTTCACACTAGGGGGAGACAGGAGCTTCACACAGCCCAGACTAGGGGGAGACAGGAGCTTCACACAGCCCAGACTAGGGGGAGACAGGAGCTTCACACAGCCCAGACTAGAGGGAGACAGGAGCTTCACACATCCAACACCAGGGGGAGACAGGAATACCATCAGCCAACACTAGGGGAGACAGAAACAATGTCAGCACACACAGCTTCATACAGCCCGCACTAGGGTATGTATGAATGATGTATTAATGCATTAATATATTCTGCGGCCTTTAACGTTTAGTTTACCCTATAAGGGCACCCCAAGATGCTGGATGGTCATTTGTTTTCCTGATGCCCTGATACAGCACCAAGAATAACCCCCCAGCGCTGTGTTAGTGAATCAACCTGTAGGGTTTGCATCCTTTCTTCTCTCTTTCACATTCACTCTGTGTCGCGATCTCTCCCAGTCTCACTTTGCATCCAAAATGACTTAGTAAAAAGTATTTTTTTACATTATTTATTCCCAGTAAGATACATGATGTGCAGCCCATTTATCCATCAGTTCTATCTGTTTATATAGTACATCATACATAAATATAGTACAATTATATGTACATTTATAAATATAGTACATGTACAATAAGCGTTTCACAACCAGAAAACATGGGGATATAATAACTGTTCTTATCACATAGCATCCACCATACTGGACACCAACCTGGCAGTGGTTTATAAGGAGTATAACACGAAGCACCGAGTCACATTGTGGCAGATTTCTTATTGTACCAATAATTCCCACTGATAATACCTTCTACTTTTCTCCTGCCTCTCAACCCTTGAGTTTTGACTTCTTCTTTCTGTCTTGTTATACATTGCAAGGAACTACCAATAAACCATGCTGAATTCACCTAATCATTGCAGATTTAAACTCACAGGATGTCCTACATTGTTTGATAAAGTAAGATACAAGTCCTAACATTCAAGATCTAATCATGATGACTAGTCTGCATGGAGCGAAATTATAAACAAAGTTACTGAATTTGACTGCCTTATAGTATGAAACACAAAAGTTACTGCTAGCAGAAGTAATCAAATTTACTGTACACACAAGTTTATGACAACAATAAAATCACAATGCTGAAGTCTAAATCCAAAACTTGAAAGCCGCTAGTAGTGCCAATATCTTACATAAAAGTAAACTGAACATGTGCATACCAGACTGTGGTTACCCTATGTAGTATCCTGATTACAGTGTATCACCAGTGCACCTCTACCCCTGTGTATAACTACATCAAAACCAATGTTGTGTGGAGTTCTACCCTAGTGAGGCACTTGACAACTTGGCACTTACCTACACACATACAACATGTACCACATCACCTTCATTAGGGTGCTTTACACTGTATTTATGTACACATATATAATATACATATATACACTGTATTACATTCATATCCCATGGAAACTGCACAACACTGTGCACCAAAATGTATGGGGTCGTCTCACCATGACTATTGTACATCTATTGTGTCTTATACAAGCAGTGCTAAGATTCATCAACTTGTCTTGTTTCATTACAGTCAGGTTCTTGGGTAATGAGATGTGTGTAACGTATATGTTTCTTGCATTTAAGGACTTGACAGATTGATTCAGATAACCACATATATCCATGCATTATTTGACACAGATATCTTAAGACTTTACATACTATAGACCCAATTGATGCATAGTCACATGCAAATTTGTGATTTTTCCTCAAAAATTAAAAAAAATCCCCTATTTTCGCTTGTTTTCACCAATTTCACCAATTTTTAAGTGATCATGCTGCTTTGAACAGCTTTGTAGAGTTTGATAATTGAGATATCAATAAAAGAAAAAAAACTTCCACAGAAAATTGATACTCAGTTAACACCCAATCAACAAAACTGAAGAAAGTTTTTTTTTCTATCTCATAAGGCCACACTTTTTTTGAAATTTGGGTCACAGGCCTGCCGCACTAGGAAAGGTCAAAAACAGAATACAAATAAAATTTGGAAAGTGCACTTTTTTTATTCCCTCCTATGTGTGATCCAGAGAAAATAATCCAAATAAAAAAATAATAGTTATATGCAGCACAATATACCGTTGGAAAGCTAGAATCGAAAGGAATATAATGATTTATCTCTCATTTAGATGAAATAATAATTTTAATTTTCACGATTTCGGAGACAATTAAACTCTTAAGTACTAAAACGTCATAAAAATAAGGTCGCTTATTACGTCCAATACGGTAATCAAATTCAGCACTGTCACAGAATGTCCCTCCTCACCTTGGCCTACTCTATCAGTTGTAAGATGAGGATGATTCATATATAAAACATGTTAAACAGAGAGCAGAGGCCAAAGAATAAACTGAAAGATGATATGACACTAAGGTGCATTATATTCAGTCTAGATTGAACGCGACAATGTCACAATACCCAATGGCTAAGTCAATTGTTTTACTGATTCCACTCATTCCATACATTAGCACTTTTATTTAGACAATATGTCCTGTTCTTCAAATATATAGTATATAGGCCAGTGCTACATAATACATCTTGGTAACATCAGCCATCATACCACCTCCCATCCAGGGTAATCCAGGTGTGGTGTTGGAGTTCTCACCTTTCAATCTGGTACTGTTTGTTGGAAAATGTGACTGTTGTCTCATCACTGGTCCACATGGTCTATAAAACACCTGCCAGCCCACAGCACTTTGGTATCCAGTGACACACAGTAAAACATGTTATCAGTTCATATCAGTCCTTTATGGAAACACAAGTGCAGTGCATCATTGCTGAATCTTGGTACACAGTGGATGACACTTAGCCTGCTGGTGTGAAGCAATGTCATGGCCATATCCTCAGTTCAGGCTATACTGTCACTTAGCCTGCTGGTGTGAAGCACTGTCATGGCCATATCCTCAGTTCAGGCTATACTGTCACTAGCCTGCTGGTGTGAAGCACTGTCATGGCCATATCCTCAGTTCAGGCTATACTGTCACTAGCCTGCTGGTGTGAAGCACTGTCATGGCCATATCCTCAGTTCAGGCTATGCTGTCACTTAGCCTGCTGGTGTGAAGCACTGTCATGGCCATATCCTCAGTTCAGGCTATCCTGTCACTTAGCCTGCTGGTGTGAAGCACTGTCATGGCCATGTCCTCAGTTCAGGCTATAGTGACTCTGTCTGTGTGGTCAGACTTTATATGGCCCACAGTGCACTGTTCTATGCTGAGGCTGTAATAGGGCACAGTGACGGTCCCGGTATACAGTGTCTTCCAGCAGCCATGTTGCAGTTCCTGCTTACCGTGCTGTCTGGACTCTACACCAAGTCCCCCCCAGTGGTCCTGCCAGGTCGGCCATGTTGGCTGTGAGATGATATAAGTGGCCGGAGAGTTAGCTGCCTGTGCCGTACAGTGTAGAAGGTTGTGTCAACAATCTGGCAGAAGATCCCTACATTGTTGTTTGATCGATTATGCTTGGCAATCCTAGTTTGGAAAAGCTGCACAAAGAAATCATGCTATACTTTCTTCAGCCTGCCTCAATTCAATGTAGGCTTAGGACACCAGCCTGTGAAGATGGTGCAAAAGGTCAGTTCAGTGTTTGTAATGAAGTCCCGCACTTTGCAATTAAGGTTTCTGATTGGTCTCCAGTCTGAAACCAGCATGTTACTGGTGTCTGAAGTGCCCAGGCTGTACCCAGCTTGTTACTGGTGTGTGAAGTATTCAGGCTGTAACCAGCGCAGCACACTGCAGCATGCACCGGTCTCATCCAATAACAAAATGGCTGCCTACATGGTGACTATCACACAGCCCCATCCTGATACTGTAGACAGTTCAGCACCATTCACTATATGTATGTGTGCAAAGACCCTGGCCTGGCCTCATGAAAGGCCCGAGCCAGACCTATTCTCCCCGGGAGAATCTCTCTCAGCCACCTGTTGATGTCACCATGATGACATCACCCACGTCATGACGTCCCTGGTGTATAACGTCACTGTATGATGTCCCTGGTGTATGACGTCCCTGGTGTATGACGTCCCTGGTGTATGACGTCACTGTATGACGTCCCTGGTGTATGACGTCACTGTATGACGTCCCTGGTGTATGACGTCCCTGGTGTATGACGTCACTGTATGACGTCCCTGGTGTATGACGTCCCTAGTGTATGATGTCCCTGGTGTATGACGTCGCTGGTGTATGACGTCACTGTATGACGCAGCGTGCGGCCTCTGCGGGCCCCTTGCCGTGCTCCTTGTCGGGAGTACTGGAGCTACGAGCTGTCTGTAGCTGGAGGAGGTCTGTGCGGATACTGGGTCGCCGAGCGTTAGGAGCGATGGCACCGCACGCATCACTGAGTCGGCGCCGGATGGTGACTCCACGCCGGAAACTGCCTCCTCCACTCGGCACCCCGCCAACGTAGGACGGCTGGACCTGGTAAAGGAAGAAGGAAAATGTATCCACAGGTATAGCATTGTCCCTACTTCACGTCTTTTTGAGTAAATGATTAAATTACATGAAACTGATTTTTGGAATATTCAGAAACTTGCAGCAAACATACCATGTAGAGTTTAATCCATATTTGAAGCTTAGCCTTGCTCTTCATGGTAAACAGACTCTATCATACTGTAATCATAACCCTATGATATTGTACAATCCTTAAGAAAATCCCAGATTGATATCATGTAAATAAGACACAGTTTTATGGCCCAATATCCTTCTAAAGTGAAGGGTCCCATCACCTGTAGGGTAGGTGGGGAGGGTATATCTGGTATACTCATAGAGTTAGAGGTTAGGGTTAGGGTATCCTCACCTTCCTTTGCACGGATGGACTCAGGGTTAGGGTTAGGGTAAGGGTTAGGGTTACGGTTAGTATTAGAGATAGAGTTAGGGTTAATGTTAGGGTTAGGGCTAGGGCTAGAGTTAGGGATAGGGCTACGTTTAGGGTTAGGGCTAGGGTTAGGGCTAGGATAATGGGCTAGGGTTAGGGCTAGGGTTAGGAGTAGGGTTAGGTTCAGGGTAAAGGTTCCAGTGCCTATCCTCACCTTCCTGTGCAGGGAGGGACTCATCTCGGTGGGATTGGGTTAGGACTCAGGGTTAGGGTTAGGGTAAAGGTTAGAGTTAGGAGTAGGGTTAGGTTAGGATCAGGGTGAAGGTTAGAGTCTATCCTCACCATCCTGTGCAGGGAGGGACTCATCTTGGTGGGAAGCTGCACAGAGTTAGGGTTAGGGTTAGGGTAAGGGTTAGGGTTAGGGCTAGGATTAGGATCAGAGATTTATTTTTTTGAAATACAAGATTTCCTATGCTTTAGCACTGAAGGGCCGTATTTAATGCTCCCCATTGAATACAATGTGGCCGTATTCAATGGGCTAGAAAAGATTGTATTTCTTCATAAAATAGCTTCAAATAAAAAATAAACACAAATGCCAACTACATTGATACCATCTCCGATGTATTTCACTCGTGGGGTCTGGGGCATATCCCACTGCGGCTTCATGGGATATGGCCCCAGCCCCCACTTGTGAAATACAACGGAGATGGTATCAATGGGCGTTGACATTTGTCTATAGAGTTAGGGTTAGGGTTAGAGTTAGAGTTAGGGTAAAGGTTAGGGTTAGAGTTAGGGTTAGAGCCTATCCTCACCTTCCTGTGCAGGGAAGGACTCAAGGTTAGGGTTAGGGTTAGGGTTAGGGATAGAGTAAAGGTAAAGGTTCGAGTGCCTGTCCTCACCTTCCTGTGCAGGGAGGGACTCAGGGTTAGGGTTAGGGAAAAGGTTAGGGTTAGGGTGAGGGTTAGGGTAAGGATTAGGGTTAGGGTTAGGGTTAGGGTCAGGTTAAGGTTAGGGTTTGGGTACAGGTTAGAGTGCCTGTCCTCACCTTCCTGTGCAGGGAGGGACTCATCTCGGTGGGAAGCTGCGCCAACATGAACAGCTTCAGGAACACCTCCTCTATGTTGATGTTCTTCTTGGCTGACGTCTCCACCGCCGCACACCCCGGGACTCCCTCAATCAGAGCCTGCAGATGAAAAATGTAAGTCATTATAACTGTGTAGTACCCGGGACTCAGAGCCTGCAGGTAAAAGATGTAAGTCATTATAACTATGTAGTACCCGGGACTCCCTCAATCAGAGCCTGCAGGTAAAAGATGTAAGTCATTATAACTGTGTAGTACCCGGGACTCCCTCAATCAGAGCCTGCAGGTAAAAGATGTAAGTCATTATAGCTGTGTAGTACCCGGGACTCAGAGCCTGCAGGTAAAAGATGTAAGTCATTATAGCTGTGTAGTACCTGGGACTCCCTCAATCAGCGCCTGTAGGTAAAAGATGTAAGTCATTATAACTGTGTACCGTAAAACCTCGCGTAGAAGCCGCGGCTTGTACGCGAATCAGAACCAGCTTTCATTTGATACCAAACATGCCTATATAGGGTGCGGCTTATACGAGAGTTTTTGCAAGTATACTACAGTACTAAATTGACTGTAATCAGATCGTCAGTGAGGCTTATAGAATCGGCCCAAAGTCGGGGTGCGGCTTATACGCGAGTTAGGCTTATACGCGAGGTTTTACGGTAGTACCCGGGACTCCCTCAATCAGAGCCTGCAGGTAAAAGATGTAAGTCATTATAGCTGTGTAGTACCCGGGACTCAGAGCCTGCAGGTAAAAGATGTAAGTCATTATAGCTGTGTAGTACCCGGGACTCAGAGCCTGCAGGTAAAAGATGTAAGTCATTGTAACTGTGTAGTACCCGGGACTCCCTCAATCAGAGCCTGCAGGTAAATGATGTAAGTCATTATAGCTGTGTAGTACCCGGGACTCAGAGCCTGCAGGTAAAAGATGTAAGTCATTATAGCTGTGTAGTACCCGGACTCCCTCAATCAGAGCCTGCAGGTAAAAGATGTAAGTCATTATAACTGTGTAGTACCCGGGACTCCCTCAATGAGATTATACATATTTAGTCATAGATCATTTATCAGCCATATATGTGACTATTTCTTGGGAAATTTAAGAATCTTGGCGGAAATATTTATCCGCTAGCAATGTTTTCTCCCAAGACACACTGAGACCACTCAGACTAACAAGTCATAGGTTAGTGTAGTGTAAGGTAGATACTTTGTATTACCACAAAAAAAGTGTCTAACTTATGACCGACCTCCATGGCCCTTATCTAATAATGTGTAACATACCTTGAGTTCGTCAGTGACGATCTCCCGGTGCTGTTCCCTGTCACACTTGTTACCGACCACCATGGTACCTGACTCTTAACCTTTAACATAACACTTACTGCTTACCCTGTTACTATACCTCTTCTAGTGGTTCTATTCTATATTTGCTACACATACCTTGAGTTCGTCAGTAACAATCTCCCGGTGCTGTTCCCGGTCACACTTGTTACATAACACTTACTTCTCACCCTGTTACTATACCTCTTCTGGTGGTACTATTCTATATTTGCTACACATACCTTGAGTTCGTCAGTAACAATCTCCCGGTGCTGTTCCCGGTCACACTTGTTACATAACACTTACTTCTCACCCTGTTACTATACCTCTTCTGGTGGTACTATTCTATATTTGCTACACATACCTTGAGTTCGTCAGTGACAATCTCCCGGTGTTGTTCCCGGTCACACTTTTTACATAACACTTACTTCTCACCCTGTTACTATACCTCTTCTGGTGGTACTATTCTATATTTGCTACACATACCTTGAGTTTGTCAGTGACAATCTCCCGGTGCTGTTCCCGGTCACACTTGTTACCGACCACCATGATAGCTGACTCTTAACCTTAAACATAACACTTACTGCTTACCCTGTTACTATACCACTTCTAGTGGTACTATTCTATATTTGTTATACATACCTTTAGTTAGTTGGTAAGGATAGGGTTAGGGTTAGAGTGCACCTACCTTGAGTTCGTCAGTGACAATCTCCCGGTGTTGTTCCCGGTCACACTTGTTGCCGACCACCATGATGGGCACGGTGGGACGTCTGCGCGGCCGGGCGTTGGGGGAGCAGCCCTTGGACTCCCACACCTGTTCCTGCAGCCTCTTCACCTCCTCAAAGCTGTCCCGGTTGTCAATCGAGTACACCAGGATGAAGATGTCACCTGTAGGGAACAAAACATGGAGGTTAGATACAGGATATATGGGGGTATAAGATAATATAGAGCTTCACCTCCTCAAAGCTGTCCCGGTTGTCAATCGAGTACACCAGGATGAAGATGTCACCTGTAGGGGACAAAACATGTAGGTTAGATAAGGATATATGGGGGTATAAGATAACATAGAGCTTCACCTGTAGGGGACAAAACATGTAGGTTAGATACAGGATATATGGGTGTAGGTTAGATACAGGATATATGGGGGTATGAGATAATATAGAGCTTCACCTCCTGTAGGGAACAAAACATGTAGGTTAGATACAGGATATATGGGTGTAGGTTAGATATAGGATATATGGGGGTATAAGATAATATAGAGCTTCACCTCCTCAAAGCTGTCCCGGTTGTCAATCGAGTACACCAGGATGAAGATGTCACCTGTAGGGGACAAAACATGTAGGTTAGATAAGGATATATGGGGGTATAAGATAACATAGAGCTTCACCTGTAGGGGACAAAACATGTAGGTTAGATACAGGATATATGGGGGTATAAGATAATATAGAGCTTCACCTCCTCAAAGCTGTCACGGTTGTCAATCGAGTACACCAGGATGAAGATGTCACCTGTAGGGAACAAAACATGTAGGTTAGGTACAGGATATATGGGTGTAGGTTAGATACAGGACATATGGGGGTACAAGATAATATGGAGCTTCACCTGTAGGGGACAAAACATGTAGGTTAGATACAGGATATATGGGGGTATAAGATAATATAGAGCATCACATCCTCAAAGCAAAACAGATGGAAACTCATGTGAGCTATTTACAGAAAGGTGTGGCAGGCTTGGTTCCACAGACCAACACTGCACAGTAACCTGCGTGAGGCCCATTGTGCAGAGTGGTGCCCTTACCCCAAACACTGCTAGAGGCTTTACCCCTAACACTGACAGAGTGGTGCCCTTACCCCAAACACTGCTAGAGTGGTGCCTTTACCCCAAACACTGTTAGGGTGGTGCCCTTACCCTAAACACTGTTAGGGTGGTACCTTTACCCTAAACACAGCTAGAGTGTTGCCTTTACCCTAAACACTGTTAGAGTGGTGCCTTTATTCCAAACACTGCTAGAGTGGTGCCTTTACCCCAAACACTTTTAGAGTGGTGCCTTCACCCCAAACACTTTTAGAGTGGTGCCTTTATTCCAAACACTGCTAGAGGCTTTACCCCAAACACTGTTAGGGTGGTACCTTTACCCCAAACACTGACAGAGTGGTGACTTTACCCTAAACACTGCTAGAGTGTTGCCTTTACCCCCAAAACAGCCTGATACTGGTACCTAAAGGTCAGTGGTGGAGGGATCAGCATCGCAGCTGACGTAGAGAGGGAAACCAAATCAGTAGACTATAGATTGGTGAAGTGGCTGACTAATGGTAAGGTTCTGTCAATGGTCAATACATTATTCAGGGGCTCTTTCTTCATCTGCATAAGGAATGTATGTTACACCAGACAAGCCTAGAGCTCCCCCATTGTCACCACCAGTGAGGGAGAGAGAGGGTACAGGCTGTCTCCATGAAAAGTTGTAGGGCCAACTACAATATGCCTTACTTTCTGTGACATAATGTCTCTTTGACTGTTGGCACCATGACAAGTTGTAGGGCCTACTACAGAGTGGACATACTTTACTGTCTGTGACAGAATGTCTCTTTGACTGTTGGCACCATGACAACTTGTAGGGCCAACTACAATATACCTTACTTTCTGTGACAGAATGTCTCTTTGACTGTTGGCACCATAACAAGTTGTAGGGCCAACTACAATATACCTTACTTTCTGTGACAGAATGTCTCTTTGACTGTTGGCACCATAACAAGTTGTAGGGCCAACTACAATAAACCTTACCTTCTGTGACAGAATGTCTCTTTGACTGCTGGCACCATGACAAATTGTAGGGCCTACTACAATAAACCTTACCTTCTGTGACAGAATGTCCATTTGACTGTTGGCACCATGACAAGTTGTAGGGCCTACTGCAGAGTGGACATACTTTACTGCCTGTGTCAGAATGTCCATTTGACTGTTGGCACCATGACAAGTTGTAGGGCCTACTGCAGAGTGGACATACTTTACTGCCTGTGTCAGAATGTCCATTTGACTGTTGGCACCATGACAAGTTGTAGGGCCTACTGCAGAGTGGACATACTTTACTGCCTGTGTCAGAATGTCCATTTGACTGTTGGCACCATGACAAGTTGTAGGGCCTACTACAGAGTGGACATACCTTACTTTCTGTGTCAGAATGTCCATTTGACTGTTGGCACCATGGCCTGTGATGAGCCCCATTAATGACAGAACCAGCCTCAGAAGTAGGAAGCAGACTCAGCCCGGAGATCAATACCACCAACACTCTCCACCCTGATCTTTCCTTAATTAGCAATACACCATATTATGTGTGCCAACTGGCATGTCCATATAAAATTCTTATGCACAGCATGCTTTGAACTATCTTATTCAATTGTTCTTGTAATATGAGGGTTGTTATAAATTATAATGGCTATGGGCTATGGCTTTATAGACATACTGGTTTATTATAAATGATGCACACTTTTCTGTATGTAGTACACATCAGTCTCATAAAGTAGGTTGGTGTACCCATAAAGGTGGCAGAACGGCTAGCCAAACCAGGTGAAGATGTAATATATAATTCCCTGTTCCCAGTTCTGGTGCTAACCATTAATAACTAATGATTATTACAATCATTGTATTTCTACTTTGTTTATACAGATCAAGCAGACACTTTATGCTGATGGTAGTACACTCATGGAAAGAAGCTGCTCAAATGAATGTTCAGTTGGAAGTGAAGACGCTGGTAGTGGTTCTGGTGATGATGAGGTGCTAGATATCTACACCTACACCTGCTGTACAGGAGACCTGTGCAATTATGCGGGTGGGGCATCCATCATCGGTTGTAACGCAGGACTCATCCTGATCATTGGGCTGCTTATGATGTGGCAATTCACAATGCCTTAAACATTGACTCTGCCCCAACCTGGAAGTTTTCTGTCACTCTCTCACACACGCAGACTCTGCCCCAACCTGGAGCCGTTCTGCCACTCTCTCACACAGACTCATGCTTATTTACTGTCTAATATTAACTTTTGAGATCATCAGTATTTAAAAGGAAACAAAAAGTTCAATAAGGAAAGACATATTTGAGGCTTAGATTAAAATAAATTATTTCATACAAAACAGCATCCCTGATCTTGGTTATATGTACATTGAAATACTATTTTGTTGAGAATGAATAAAATAAGTCCAAAGATCAAACTTTTAAATCATCCTTATTTTATGACGATTAAATTTTCAAAAACCAATGTATTGTGTGTGGCATATAGCTATCGCAGAGACTACAGCTGAGGGGGGAAATACCCACGTGGCTGAATGCCCTTTCATGACACATGAGTCTTGTAAGTAGATTAGCCAAAAGGTTACTCACCAGGGCTGCATTCATGCATCATATCAATAAAAGGAATCCGCCTCTTTACAGTCTCAGAATGTTATATCAATGTGGTTAATTGATATCTCTTTTGGCTTTGTTTTGGAGAGTTTTCATACATTACTCACAAAAACATTTAACATGTTAGATAGACTACACCTGTAGCCTGGTATGCCTCATAACCACTGCCCCACAAGGTCGAGACGAGGTGTTATACACCGAGTCGATGACCAGTGGGCAGTGGTTATGAAGGCATACTAGGCTACAGGTGTAGTCTATCTGATTTAACCCTCGGTTATGTCAGTGTATACGATATACCCAAGGTGCGATTCCTTTGTCTTTGCCCTGCACCGTGGGTTAAAGATGTATACATTGTGATACAGGTTGGTGCTAAGATGACTTATAGATCCTTCCAAATGTCATCTTTGTGAAATTAGAGACAAAGGCAAAAATCAATGTCAATTATCACCAGCACTCACACAAACAAGTATCAACATTGCCTGTTTACTCAATAGAGCTTTAATGATAGGGTAATTACTGTCTGTCAGCTCTGCACAACTACAGGTGTGTGCTTATATGACTCATAAATCTATCCAGATGTCGTCAATAAAGCTGATCTAAAGCCTCAAGCAGCCTCACCATCTTTGTGGAATTAGAGACAAAGGCAAAGATCAATGTCAATTATCACCAGCACTCACACATACAAGGAGGTTACACAAAGTCATCCATGAAGGAGGCTGACACATGGATATAAAACAAGTTGATGGCCACTAACTTGTTGAGCAGATATCTAAATCCTCACACTGATTATATTTGTACAAATACCCTCCATTTCTACCACTGTCCTCATTTCCCCATTTGGCCACATCTCCACTGCCAGCATTCCTCACCTGCTTAATTAGCTTCAACTGCTTTTCTACAATGCAATTAACTTTTTCCTTTCTGGTAGTCTTTAAGTGGGGGTTGATTATCCTCTATTTTGAGGCACATTTGTCTTCTTGTGAGTACCCTGCAGGTTAAGCGTAAAAGGATATGGGGGGGGGGGGGGCGTTTAGGTAGAATATACGTGCCCATTGACTCCAGTCCTACCCTGACTCCATCCACTACTAGGTAATATACTTTTAAAGACAATTACTTCTTTCCCTATCAATTATTTTGGTTGTGAAATAGCTGATTTGTGTCTGCTGTTGGTAGTGATGCCTTTCTAAAGGCATTCTTATTAAACCTAATGTCATATTACATTCCACAAAACGCAGAGCAATCTCCTTACCATCTTACAGAGCCACCATTTTCCTGCTGCTCACCATCTGATACTGCTGTAACTACAACATGTACATACTCCATCAGGATGTAGCATGAAGGCAGCTGTGGGTAGTCTTTGTCATTAACGACCACAGCAGTATGTATATAGCAGTATATAGCAGCACCAAGCCCTGTATATGGTGCTGTATGTAGGGACTAGCACACTGGGTGATACTGCAGCCTGATGTATAGAAGCATGACATGGCAGTATGTACAGGAGGATATAGGACTATATGGTGATAGATGTGGGGACTAGCTCACACCAGCCAAGCCAATGATGGATGTAGGGTTTGACACCTACAGCGCATTGTATGAGGAATCCGACCCCTGCCAACCCCTGTCACACATGTCACATTCCCCTTCTCCTGCATGCAGAGAGAAAGTCTCTGTAGTTGGAGGCCAGGGGGGAGCCGTATGTCCACCATGATACATCTGGTACAGGATGACAAATACAGCAAAGGGTGCCAATGTCCTGACTGTGACCTGTATTACCCCAGCTTGAACACTCTCCACCCCCTCCCTCACACCTTCCGCTGCCCCACTGCCCACCCTACAGCACACAGTGTCTACTATTCTGACTATTCTGACATTAGGAGCAGGGAGGAGTGTGTTGGTGAAGGACGGGCAGGCAGGCAGTAGGGGTGTAGGGACGATTCTACAATAATTCTACACTATGTCTACATCAGCCTTCAGCATAATTCAGCCTCAGCCTTCACCATTGATCTACTTACCTGACCCCCAAACTCAGACATGTTACCACCCTGTGTCCCCTCCCCACCCCTCACCTCCTGTCACCTCCATCATTCTGACATTAGTCACCTGTAGGGGGCACCACTGCCCTCCTAAAAGAGAGGCTTTACCTGGTTTCCGGTTGCCATGGCAACCATTTCCTGGATATAATGATTAAAGAGGCGTTTTGCCGTGTTTGACCTTTGCTGGCCACCATGGCACCATTATTACTACAAAGATAACTGGGAGGGCAGTCACACAAGTGGAGGTGTTCACCCGGCTCTGAGGCTGACTGACACCTGTGTCAACAGACAATCAGTGACCGGGGGGAGAGGGAGGCTGACTGACACCTGTGTCAATAGACAATCAGTGACCGGGGGTAGAGGGAGGCAGAGTACCTGGCTCTGAGGCTGACTATCACCTCTATCAGTGACTAAGGGGCCTTAGCCATGACCATGTTTCCCAGGGTCGAATAGGATTTACACCATCCATCTCTCCATTTCTGCCTCTCTCCCTCACCCCTCTATCTCTACATGTATCTCTCCCTCCCCTCACTTTTTCTCCCTCCCTACCTGGTGCCCCTATCTCTTACACATGGCTCCATCCAGTGTCCCTCCCCCATAGACAGCCTTACCCTGTTGTGTCAGCCTCACACTGCCCTGTTGTATGTAATAATACATGTGTATAGAACCACCACCTCAGGTACACTGATGTATGTAATAATACATGTGTATAGAACCACCACCTCAGGTACAATGTCTTCCTGACCTCCACACATGAGAACTTGATGCCGATCACCGCCCACAACACAACTGCCTTGAGGCAGGTCAGGGTTAGTGGTGTAAGGTTCCAGTAGTCAGGTGCATCTGTAAGCTGATCTACATAATAACACATGTTGTGTACAACTGTAGCCTGAGGTTTAGGTTCTCCCTGACCTCAACCCCTGAGTGCCAAGATAACACTACAGGGAGTCTGTATTATCCCTAAGTGCTGAGGGTCATGAACATTGTTTCCAGCAGGCACAACAAACACTTTTCATAGAAGAACATTGGATTTATTTCCTTTGGATTTGATAGGCGAACTGCTCAATCCAATAATTAATGACTACACAAACAAAGCCTTCAATATCCATTAAACAGAAAGGATTTTCAACCTAGTCTTGTGCACTGGGTCGCTCTGACAAGTGTCCTGACAAAGGAGGGAATGTAAAAGTTAGACTTACAGATGATGCCTTTCATGCACACTTTACCTGACCATGCTACACTGTAAAAAAAGTGTTTAGAATTTAAACACTTATTTTGGCCGTTATTTTAAACACTTGTAAAAAGTGTTTAGATTCTAAACACTTATGAGCTAAACACTTCAATAAGTGTCTAGGTTTTAAACACTTATTTGCAAAGTGTTTAGGTTCTAAACACTTATCTAAACACTTTTTACCTAAACACTTATTCAAAAGTGTTTAGATAAAAGTGTTTAGAACAAAAGTGTTTAGATAAGTGTTTAAAATCTAAACACTTATTCAAAAGTGTTTAGGTATTAAACACTTATTAGCTAAACACTTTCAATAAGTGTTTAGGTGTTTAGATTCATAGAAAAGTGTTTAGATTTATAGAAAAGTGTTTAGATTCTAAACACTTTTTTAAACACTTTTTAGAATCTAAACACTTATCTAAACACTTTTGTTCTAAACACTTTTAATCTAAACACTTTTAAGTGTTTAGGTTAAAAGTGTTTAAATGCTTAACACTTTTCAAAATAGTGTTTAGATAAGTGTTTAAAACCTAAACACTTTGCAAATAAGTGTTTAAAACCTAAACACTTATTGAAGTGTTTAGCTTAAAAGTGTTTAGAAGCTCAAAGTGTTTAAAATAATAGCCACAATAAGTGTTTAAATTCTAAACACTTATTTAACAGTGTAGTTGAGTAATATAAATGCCTATATTGGCTTTGCAGGCTCCTCAGCTCATGGTCAGGCTGCAGGGTGGAGGTAAATGTGCAGCATGCAGGGCTGTCAAGGTTACTTAGGGAATGGTCATTTTTTACCAGGGGGGTTGGTGGATTTGGAGGGGGGACCAACAATTTTGGACCCCTCTTGAGGGAAGGACCCCCTTTTAGCGGAAAAGCCAGCGCAATATTATAGATCAAAGGGGTCGGCCGAGCTGAATTTCAAACTGCCTTGGGGGGACCAACATTTTTTCGACCCATCCCGCAGGGGACCCCCCTGTTATTAAACAATGACCTCTCCCTTATTATGCCTGGGAACTGGCCATCTGCTCCTTTCACTCTGTAAAAAAGCGGAGCACCCTGTCCTTTCCAACCTGTGGTGTCTGTGGTTGACAATGACTGTGGGGTCTCACAGTCGGCTCTCTCAGTGGGTTTGGTGTTCTTGGTTTGGCCGTGACAAGGGCTTCATTTGAGGTTTACTCAATGTTTGTGCAGGTTTTTCACACAGTCTAAAACACTGGCAGTTATTTCTCATCAGTGCTTTTATCTTAAATAACATTCTCCACCATGTCCCAGTGTTGACTGAGTTATGTTAACATGCAGCAGCAGGACCTTCACCATTCTATAACACTGGCAGCCAGAACACCAACCGCAGTAACCCTTCATGTTGTAATACCATAGAAAACTGTCTGGTCCAAAGCCCAGTTTGTAGCAGTAACCTAGTAGTAGAGCGTTTTCTGGCATGCAGTAGGTTGAAGGTTCAAACCCTTGGCAGGGTCGGAGGGCAGGCGGTATCAACTGGAAGCGGAATAACTACAGGCACACATACTTGCCTATACGCCTTCAGTATAAATAAAAGAATTTACATTCAAACATTAAATATACACACCTACTGCAAGATTCAAACCCTCGGCAGGGTCGGAGGGCGGGCCTTATAAATATCTGTACCTACTGCCAGTCTTGCATTTGGACATGGGTCTGGGGCAGCAGAACACCCAGAGTGCCTTAGTTGTAATGGGACATGGGTTGGGGGCAGCAGAACACCAAGAGTTCTTCCTCGTAATGAGACATGAGTTGGGGCAGCAGAACACCAGGAGTTCTTCCTTGTAATGAGACATGAGTTGGGGCAGCAGAACACCAAGAGTTCTTCCTCGTAATGAGACATGAGTTGGGGCAGCAGAACACCAAGAGTTCTTCCTCGTAATGAGACATGAGTTGGGGCCAGCAGAACACCAGGAGTTCTTCCTTGTAATGAGACATGAGTTGGGGCAGCAGAACACCAAGAGTTCTTCCTTGTAATGAGACATGAGTTGGGGCAGCAGAACACCCAGAGTTCCTGCTTGTAATGAGACATGGGTTGGGGGCAGCAGAACACCAAGAGTTCTTGGTCGTAATGGGACCAGCTGTAAGAGCAGTCCCATGCCATGTTTTGTACTGGTTTTGATGGATGGACCAAAACACTGACAATTATTTCTGAATAATTTCTCACATCACGCTGCCATGTTTCTATCCATTTCAAATAACAACTGAAACAATCTGCCACTATCCCCCTCCCCCCATACTGACCATATGTTTCCTTGTTCAAACACCCAATGGTGATATATTCCTATCTATAAGTACACCAGTCAGCTGGCCTTGTCCCTGATACAGAGAGAGTTAATCAATAAGGCTTGTTAACCACCACAGCCATTAGCCAGCTACATATTAGTGGCCTTCATGGGTCATCATATTGATGCCCACTGAGGCCTACACCTGTAGCACTCTGCCCCAAGTAGCATCCATTAACTACTGCTAGTTGTCAGGTTGGGGCCACAACCACTATTCTAGTACGCCCTAAATGAGCTGTACTTGTACTCACCATTTAGGGCGTCCTAGTATAATGGTCTACCCAGTAGCATCAGTGTATATAAGCATATACATGAGATTTCTCTCATAGTCCTTATATCATTATAATCATGTTTGGTATCATTGGAAAGAGGACATCTCAATCTATATGCCAGCTGATTTATAAACCCTTACCATTTATCTTCATTTATATACCATGCATTGAACATGTCACATTCATAAAATACTTCTATAGAGACCAAGCAAAGTCCATTTCCGAATTTTTTGTTAGATTTGCTGATAAAAATAAACATACAGAGGGGTAGCCTAGACACTGATCTATGACTCTGCGTTTTGGTTTTATCTGCTAATAGAAGGGTAAGGTCAGAAATAGGGAAAATCATGAGAAAATGTGGGATTTTCCCCCCTCCTAATGCTCCCAATGTTGGTATAGGTGATACCCATTGTTATATTATTACAGATAAGGCACTGAGGGGGATGCAGACATAGCCATGGGCTAATGGTCATGGTCTAATGATCACACCAACTGTACCAATTAAATGGTACGGCCCAGGAGCATGCACAGTACCAGAATACTGGTATGGTCTAGGTGACTGGACTGTACCACAATAGTGGTACGTACCAATAAGGTACTCCCGTCCCCTACCTGGCTGTAGCACTGCAGGCTGCTGAGGTAAAGGGACATTCACAGGGAACTTAGGCCTTTAAGGAAGGCAGCTCTCACAAATAACCTGCTAGTGCTGTAGTTTTGCCTCACACAGGATTGATGCACTCCTGAAGGGTAAAGCACAATACAGTTAGTCGCTGGCCTTGTGTTGCTTGCTCTATGTTTAAACATCACCATGCCAAATATTGCCTTACAACTCTAAGCCTACAAAGGGTTAATTGTAATGAAGTTAATGCAATGGTAGCCATAGAACATAATGCATCAGTACTTATGTACAGGCAGTTTGTGCATGTTTATTTCTATAACAGGTAGTGTACATCATGGGACATCCAGGTACATGGGGATTCTCTCTGTATCAATGTATAAGCCACTTATAGATAATTGTAATAATCAAATACCCTGGATACCAAATTGTCAGTGTTCTTAAAGGAGTCTTATCATTTACTAACAGGAGGTTGGTTGCCTGTATCTGACCCCTACATTATAAAATGTAGTCATTGACTCTCTTTCGCCTTAGTATATTTACACTGTGTGTGTGTGTGACAGCAGAGTTTAAGTTCCTCATTACTGCTCAACCCATTTTTAAATAAAAAGGTCCTCCAAACAATTACAATTTTTTGTCACAATAGTAGTATAGTATGTATCGGAACGGGACTATGGTTAACTACTGTTTATTACTCAATCGACATGCAGCCAATCAGAGGCCTCCATTTGGTCACGTGACCGGAAGTGACCTACTTAGGGGATTAGTGGTGACGTCACGTGACCTAGTTAGCCAATCAGAGGCCGCCATTTGGTCACGTGACCGGAAGTGACGTCATATGACCTACTTATGGACCGGAAGTGACGTCATATGACCTACTTAGGGGACCGGAAGTGATGTCATATGACCTAATTTAGGATCACGTGACCGGAAGTGACCTGATGAGTCACGTGACCGGAAGTGACGTCACATGACCTAATGGCCAACCGGAAGTGAGTGACCTCATTGAGGATCACGTGACCGGAAGTGACCTGATTGATCACGTGACCGGAAGAAGAAGAAGAAGAAGAAGAAGAAGAAGAAGAAGAAGAAGAAGAAGAAGAAGAAGAAGAAGAAGAAGAAGAAGAAGAAGAAGAAGAAGAAAAAGAAGAAGAAGAAGAAGTGACGTCACGCGACTTAATGAAGAGATGAGCATCTTTAAGGGGTCACGCGCTTTAAAATGTGATATATATATATATATTTTTTTTTTTTTGGAGGAGGAGGAGGAGGAGGAGGAGGAGGAGGAGGATAAGGAGAGGAGGAGGAGGAGGAGGAGAAGGAGGAGGAGGCGAGTCTCTTATTTTTTTCGGTAAACTGATAAAAAACACCACGATATAAGTTTGTTTTTTTCATTTTTATTGTTTTACGAGCGACTGGAAGTGACTTATTGAACTAGGTAGAAGCGTTCTTTAGAGTGTATAAGGGGGGAGGGGAGGGGAGGGGAGGGGAGGGGAGGGGGGGGAGGGGGGCACCTTTAAGATGCATGGGGAGGGGGCGCTTTTAGGATGCATGGGGCGGGTGGGGGGGAGGGGGGGAGGGGGGAGGGGGGCACTCTAGGGGGGTGGGGGGGCACTCTAAGGGGCGTTTGTCTCTTTTAAGAAAAAAAGAAAAGAAAAGATTTTAATCGAGAGACACGCTTCTTCCTCTCGAGAGGAAGAAGCGTGTCTCTTCATTTTTTTTTGTTTATCACATGCTTCGATGAGGCGATCAGCTGCGACTGGAGGAAGTGACACTTTAAGAGGACACGCGTCTTAATTGTTATAATATTTTTTTTACTTACTAATAAAGAAGACGTATGAAAATAAAACACAACAATTCACATGTCCGTCGTTCTCGTTGTTTCTTGCTTGATAAAGTCAAGTAATATCGCGATGCCGAGGTCAAACTTTCCCATGTCCTCAGTCAACACTCGAAGGAGTTCAAAAGGCGTACCGCCGGCACCGTCAGCTTCAGCTTGCCACATTTTCAACACTCGGAAGGCCCACTCAGCGGGACTTCCTCCGTATTCGCATTCTTCAGCGATCTTATCTAACCTCTCAGGCGACAATTTTAAATGGTCCCCCACCTCTTTCCACCTGCTACCTAGACGTCTGCCGAGGGCGCCCAAGTGCTTATGCATCGCGCGCGAGTCGGGGTTTTCGAAATCCAACCCCTGTCTGTGGAGAAGGGTCATCCACTGAGCCAACAGTTCCACTCGTCTAATGCGGGTGAAGACGCGACCGAGCTCTCCCCATCTATGACGATGCGGGGTTTCACCCCACCAGACTCGGAACATCGCCGTACACAGCTCCTCCGGTGTCTTGACACTGCGCTCTACTAGAGCATCCATACGGGCGGCGGTAACTTTTAAGCTACTGCCCAACTCTCTCCAAGATCCGCTCAACTCTTTACCTAGTTGACGAAGCAAGGCGTCGCTATATGCTAAGCGCCGCTGTCCTACCTCTCTGTTCTCCCCATCGGTCTGCCTCGCGCGTCTCAAGTCGTCAAGCCGCATTAACTTTTTTTCAGGTGGACAAGGCGGTGAAGGCGAGCTTGAAAGTGGAATAGCTTGAGCCATCTCGTCTCGTCTTGGCGGCGGCGGCGGCGGCGGTGGTGGCGGTGGTGGTGGTAGTAGACGTTACTGTGGTCAGAGGCGATATGGTTTTTTTCCAACAGAAATCAGAGCTTTTATACAGAGGGAGTTTAATCCTATTTCCAACAGCACTCCAGCTGTCTAGCGACCTGTCCGCATGACGCCTTTTCAGCCGCTCCGCTCCTTAAGAGCTTAGATAACGAGGGGTATGTCATCGCTATCCGTGGAGACCAGCTGAAAACGGTGTTTTTTCCTCATCCATAGCCTTACCTCCTACCCCCTACCTGAGGACGCCTCCCTCCCTCTGACATTCATTGTAACAAACGTCAGAGGTCAGGTGAAAATCGGATTTTTTCATGCACAGCCTTAGTCAGCTGTCACCCCTATTGAACTAGCCGGCCGCCGCCGGCCGGCCCGGTCTACTCACCACGGCAGGAGGCGGTGATTTTTTTTTGTCTTACACTTAAGTCGGTCACCACATGCACACGCCTCTACTCACAGACAGACACGTTCGTCTTAGGGGGTCCTG
Source organism: Harmothoe impar (assembly GCA_947462335.1). Lineage (NCBI taxonomy): Eukaryota > Metazoa > Annelida > Polychaeta > Phyllodocida > Polynoidae > Harmothoe > Harmothoe impar. Next base: position 87,611,221 of record OX381706.1, read on the forward strand.
CTTCACGCCACACGCCTCCTGTAGTTTTTTTGTATACACACTCTAAGCTCATCACCGTTAATACTTTATACAGCTAACGCGCGTTGAATTGCTGAACAGGGTGGTAAGTAGCTTAGCTCATGACAGTGGATCCCTCAAAAAAGAGGGGAAAGGGATCCAGCTGAAAACGTCATACCTTATGTCTTTTGTTTCTCTTTGTGAATGGCCGCCGGTCAGTCGGCGGCAGCAACCGCTTAATCCTTTATACAGCTAATGCGCGTTGAATTGCTGAACAGGGTGGTAAGTAGCTTAGCTCATGACAGTCAATCTCTCAAAAGGGGGGAAAGGGATCCAGCTGAAAACGTCATGCCTTATGTCTTTTGTTTCTCTTTGTGAATGGCCGCCGGCCAGCCGGCGGCAGCTGAACAGGGGCAGTAAGTAGCTTAGCTCTAGAAGCGAGAAGGCGTATATAAGGGGCCTGGAAACCTCCATTCACTCACTCAGTCTTTTGCTGCTCTCTACAGTCACCACCATGAGCAAAAGACAACACCTAGCGCCGTCCAAGGATCTAAGCAAGTTCAAGAACAAGAAGACTACGCGGAACAGCGCTTGTTTAGCGTCAGTGCCTCCTCTTGCTACTGAAAATGAGACTACCACCGCATCCGCTTGGTCTTATCACCCTCCCGCTGTAGCGAGCGCTCACAGCAGTAGTAGTAGTAGTAGTAGTAGTAGTAGTAGTAGTAGTAGTGGTAGTAGTACTACTGGTAGTAGTCGTCGTGCTAGCGACGTTGTTACACTCGCGACGGTACACGTTGCTGCTAAGCGCGCTGCCGCTGCTACTGCCGCCCCGCCTGCTGCTGCTGCTGCTGCTGCTGCTGGTGATCCTCGTGCTGCGGCTGCTGCTGCTGCTGCTGCACCTGCTACTGCTACGCCTGCTACTGCTGCGCCTGCTGAGGCTGCTGCGCCTGCTACTGTTGCGCCTGCTGCTGCTGCTGCTGCTGCTGCTTCTGCTGCACCTGCTGCTACCGCTACTACTACTGACGACAACGCTCCTGGCACAGCGCAGTACTGGCAACCGGGTTTTTACTTCCCCACTACTGTTGATGATTTTGATGACCTGCCGCACGTTGCACAGCCCCTCTCCACCACTACATCGACCGACGCCCTCGACGCCGCTCGCGCTGAGAGTTACAGCTATTCGGACACTCAGCCCCTAAACCAAGAAGAAGAGGAGGAGGAGGAGGAGGAGGAGGAGGAGGAGGAGGAGCAGCAGCAACAGGGTGAGACAGAGAACGACGCTGACGACGAGGCGTACGAAGAACCCGAAGGGAAAGGGGCGGACGCTACGTTTCTTCGGCTCCCCTCTTCCACAGCTTTCGACCTCACTTCCACTGGTAGCGCGTCCGGTCCGTGGCGACTGCCCTCACCGCCACCTTACGAGGGCGGCGGCGCTTCATCTTCTACCGCTACACTCAGCACCGACGGCGTGTGGCTGCGCTGTTCCAACAACGAGGTCTCGGATACCACCAGCGCTGATGCTGCTCCTGTTATCGGTTCTGCTGCTGATTCAGCTCACGCTGATGGTGTTACTCTTCTTGCGGGTCTGAAACGTTCTAAGGTGAGTTCCAGAATAACAAGGCCTACTAAGAAGAGAAAAATACAAGAAAAAGAACGAGATGGACGAGAAGAAGCAGAGAAAACCTCCCGGCCTCTCGGGTTAGAGTTCTGCTTAGACGGGACTTTGACGCTGGAGATCTGGGAGGACGTGGCTAGACTGTCTAGGAGGCCGCGCTACACAAAAGACGGCCAGGTGAAAGAGGCGTCTCTGACCAGAAGCAAGCGAGTGCACTTCACTGCCGACGCGCTGCGCTAGCTAATAGCACGCATCGCCGATATCCGCGCAGTGGTGCGCATACGCGACACAGCGTCCGCGCAAGGAAGACCTAATCACACCCCCTGGTTCGCAGTGCTGGATGAGGAGGGCGAAGTGTACGCAGCTGTGAGCTACTACAGCGGTAAGAACCTCATCCACGTGCGCAAGTACGAAGGTCCTGACAAAAAACCCACACAGCAGGGGGTGACGCTGTCCGCCAGAGCGCTCAAAGAGTTGGATGACAAAACAGAGATTATTCTCAAATTTCTCGGTATAGATTTGGAATGAGAGACGCTCAACACTCACGCGCGCACACACACAGCGTTTGACGTACGCTGTATGAGACAGACAGACGGATACACAGACAGCAGACAGATAGATAGATAGACAGATAGATTGATTGATAGATAGATAGATAGTTAGACAGCTAAGTAGTTGGTAACTGAGTGAAAAAACATGACGCAGTACGTATGCGAAAAGTGTTTAAAATTTTTTAAAAGACCGTACAACCACGAGAGACACGTAGAAAATTGTAGAGTAATACCTAAGTTTTGCCCTCTATGCGGCGAAGGCGATTGCCGAAAGATCGCCTGTTGACGCGAATCTCTGGACGGGGTGACCATCCCTCCGCGCATATGTGCTGTACCGAACGGGGAGGAAACGTTCACGGCGAATTGGCCTGCGATACAAACGGGCGTCAGGATGCACTGGACTCGCGTGAGTGTAACAAACTTCAGGCTACCAACCGGCGAGTTGAGTGACGCTGTAGATACTATGCGTCGCATTCACTTGACACAAAGATTCAGATACAAAGTGGGTTTCTCGGTAGGCTTACTCTTACAACACAGAGAAGACAAGAGCAAACTGCGCTACTTTCACGCCTCCCAGAACAACGCAACTCTCATACAACCGCTCCCTACTATAACTAATTCAGAAACTTTGGAAGAGCTCCTCTCAAAGATGGAAAACACCGTCGCTTGCGAGGAAGTACGGAAACTTTGCGACGCTGACACCAAGTGGCACGTTCTTTTTCCTACCAATTTGAACATTTGCGTTTACATGGGACCGGGGGAATTTCCCATAGGCGGTAGGATCACTCAGGCCGGTCGAGTTGGAAAGAGAAGCGGCGTGTTAGATTTTCCCAACAAGGACAACCTCTGCATCTTCCGCTGCATTTCCTTTCACTTATACAACACCAGCAAGCGCGCTTCAGATTTGTTACGTCAGTTCTGTCCCGCTGCCACACCTGAATCCTTTCCGGGTTTGAACATCCGCGACTTACCCGCGTTAGAGAACTTGTTTGACGTACAAATAGCGGTTTACACCGCGTCGCGTCAGGTGCCGGGGCGGAAGTTGAGAAGACGCGTTACTCTGATCAGACCGCCTTCCAGAACTCTGGCTGCCCGAGGTAAAGTCAACCTACACCTGACGGCGAAAGGTGGTTTGCACGTCTCTCTCGTCACGGACTTCAACGCGTACGCGGGCATATACGAATGTTGCAAGTGTAAGGCGGCGTTCACCACCGAGTTCTTGCTGAAGAGACACAGAAACCAGCTTTCCTCTTGCCGACAAGTCAAGTTGTGCTACGTAGGTGGCATCTACCAAAATTCGAGAACGATTTTCGAAGCGCTAGCAGACTTCTCCATTTTTCCCCCCGACGGACATTCCGGAATCTACCCTTACAAGATTGCCTTCGATTTCGAGGCTTTCTTCAGAACGTGCAAAGAACCGTCGACGGAACACGTGTCCCTGCTGTGGGATCACGTCCCTTTGTCGGCTAGCGTCGCATCCGACTTTCCGGGGTGGGAGGGGCCCGTCTGCTTCGTTAGAGAATCCGACGCAGATTCCGACCCCTTGTTGGACCGAGTTTTAAATCACATAAACGAGAACGCCAAAGTCATCGGGGAAGCTGTGCTAGAACTTTACCGACCGACCTTAGCGAAGTTAGATGCGGCGATAGGTGAAGCTTTCCTGCTGGAGGAGGCGACATTCACCCCTTCTCCAGGCGGCTTCGCTGCGGCTCAGACCAGACACCCGTTAGTTCAACTGAAGAAGCGTCTTCTGAGATACATCCGTCAAGCTCCAGTCGTGGGCTTCAACTCGGGGCGTTACGACTTGAACCTGATCAAAATACGCCTTCACTCGTTCTTTGCCTCCGGAGACCGAAGAAACCAAGAATTCAGCGTCATAAAGAGAAGCAATCAATACTTGGCGGTTTACACACAGCACACGGTTTTCTTGGACGTAGTCAACTATTTGGCACCCGGTTACAACTACGCGACCTATTTGCGAGCTTTCACCAGGAACGAAGAGAAAGGTCACTTTCCTTACGAATGGATGACGTCTACCAGGAAACTGGCAAACAGAAAACTGCCACCGAGATCGGCTTTTGACAGCGAACTGAAGGGCGTCAAAATGTCAGAATCCGACTACGCCGCATGTCAGAAAGTTTGGTCCGACGAGAAGATGCAAACTATGGAAGATTACTTGATCCACTACAACAACAAAGACGTCAAACCTTTCATAGAAGCTCTGAAAAATCACGCTAAATTTTTCCAAGATCGCGGCATTGACATGTTGAAAGACGGAGTTTCTCTCGCCGGTTTGACTTTACGGTTCCTCTTCCAAAACCTAGAAGACACGTTCACAACGTTCCCCCAGTTCGACGCCGTCCTCCACGCTCTGATCAAAGGAAATCTAGTCGGCGGTCCTTCCATCATCTTCCATAGATTTCACGAGAAGGGCACCATGCGGATAAGGGAGCACAAGTACGGCGAAGAAGCGAGACCGTGCCAACACATCCTAGGACTAGACGCTAACTCTCTGTACTTGCGCTGCATGAGCGAAGCGCACTGCACGGGCTATTACGCGGTGAGACGACCTGAGACCGAGTTCAAGCCCGAAATTAGGCAAAGAAACTCTCACAGCGCTTTGGAGTGGTTACGCTTCGTAGAGCACGACCGCGACGTGAAACTGCGCCACACTTTGAACGGCGGCGAGATGGTTGTAGGCTGTCGGAGAATTCGCGTGGACGGGTTTCACGCGGCCTCTAATACGGTTTTCCAGTTTCACGGGTGTTGGTTCCACGCTCACGAGTGCATACCGTCGCACCGATATCAGTGCGCTTCACTGAGGGAGGAGAGACGCGACAGAACGACTAGAGTAAGCGCGTACTTGAAAGCGCTAGGTCACAAGCTGGTCGTCGTGTGGGAGTGCGAATGGAGAGAGATGAAGCGTTGAGATGAGCGGGTTAAGGCCTCCCAACAACGCTGGAAGGTTGACGCTTTGA